>JBAMNC010001943.1:0-152003 GCA_037902135.1 Cetoscarus ocellatus
ACTTTGACCATGTCCTAAGGGAGGCGGGGGACAATGAGTCCGAGTGGGCCTTGTTCCATGCCTCTATTCTTGAAGCAGCCGATCGGAGCTGTGGCCATAAGGTGCCTGTCGTGGTGGCAACACCCGTACCTGTTGGTAGACACCCACAGTGAGGGATGCCGTCAAGCTGAAGAAGGAGTCCTATCAGGCTTTTTTGGCCAGTGTGACTTCGGAGGCAGCTGACAGGTACTGGCAGGCCAAGTGGAATGCAGCTTTTTTGCCAAGGAAAGACTCAGGCATAGGAGTTCGATGACGCTATGGAGAACAACATCAGGATGCTTTGAAGAGATTCTGGACCACCATCCAGCATCTCAAGGGAATAAAGCAGTGCACTGTCAACACTGTCTACGGTGGAGATGGTGCGTTGCTGACCTCGACTCAAGACGTTGTGGATCAGTGAAAGGAAACTTAATATGTCAGAGATGGTAAATGGACGTGAGCTTACATCACATCTGTCTAGCCTTTCTGACAATTCAAAGTGCTTTTACACCACAAACAACAGTATTGCATATCCGTTTGCTCTTACTTTTACTCTTAGTGGCTCAAGTTTTCCATCAGTGTGAACAAGCACATCCATGCCCTTTCCTACCCATTAACATGTCACTGACATAGCCACTGGAGCAACTTAAGGTCAAGTGACTTGTCCACACTGACATGTGACAGTTGGAGCAGGACTCAAACCTACAACCTTCAGATGGATGTTAGAGCGCACCAATCGGACTGAGCCACCAATGCCCCCTCTGTGCAGGTTTGAGCTCTTCTAACTGCTCTAAATGGAGTTAAGCTTGAGTTGAGCTGGTGGGCTGCTGCAGTGATTTGACAAGGATCTGAAGTAACATTCAATGCATAGGGCCTGATATACTAAAAGTTTGTGTGTATAAAAACACGTGTAAACCTAATAGCATGAGCAAAGCTGACCTACTAACTGGGGGGAGCACTGAGGATTGCGTCTGTCAAATGAGCAAATAGCATGCACAATCCATTTAGCCTGCTTGCCTTCATAACTATGCAGAATACAACCAGATGATCAGAACGCGCAAAATACTGGGAGGAGGAGATGCAAATGTAATCATTTAGCATCCGCAATGTGATTTATCAAACCTGCAACTAATTGCACTCGGTGTTGTTGCGTCGAAATTTAGCATGTTTGAAAGGCAGGTGCAAAACAAGCACAGCGTTACAAACAGAGGGCTGTGGTCATTGTGGCGAGAAACAGGCATTAACGGAATATTTGGAGGCTGTCTGTCATTATGATGGAGTGGAAAAAGAGGGAAGTTCCAGTGTGCCATCATACTCATGCAGACAAATGTGTAAAGTAAATCCTCTCTGTTTTGTGCTCTACATTGCAGCGGAGGTCATTTAACCTATGTTAAAAAACCCTTAATAGCCAGAATCACTGTGATGCAGTCAGTGTGTAAAAGGCAAGAGCACCCACGTGGTCTGTGTGTGCGTAACTGTAAGACTGCTCTTCACATGAGAGGTTATTGATGATGAAGCTGTGTAAGTATGTGAATGCTGTCATTTAGATTATGTTTAATTGTAATCAGAGGAGGAAAATTAAAAATGACGGATAAAAATTTGATATGAGGGAAAAGTGACAACCTTGTCCAACAAAATGACAGACAGCAACGAAAATTACCGCAAGTGTGTTGATTTGCCTCCAACTCCATGGCTTCAAACTTCATTTTTCATTTACGACCACTCTGCTCTCCCAAACTCTCCATGGTAACAGCTGGTACCACATGAAAAATCCTCATTTAAAGAGCGCGAATTGCGCACACAGTCATTGTAGATAACCCACAACACGCCCACTGATTGCACATGCAATTTTTAGTTTGCACACGCAATTTAGCACTCGTTATTTTGGATCTTAGTAGCTCAGGACCATTGCATGCAAAAATCTACCACCAGGGGGCTCTCACCTAAACAAATAACTGCCAATGAGTCAAGACCAAAGAAAAAATGGAGTGACCCACAGTCACCTCCGCCTGACCTCGCTGTTAACTGTTTTTATAATTGAGGACTCTATTTAATAAAAACTGAACTCCATTTGATGTGTATGCTTAACAACAAATCAGCGATCCATTGAAAAGCTTTGCATAATAAGAGAGGAAACTGGTTAAGAAAAAGAAGTCCAGTCAGCTTCCTGAGCAAGACACTCTCAGTGTGGACCCTGAGGTATTACGTATTTTCTTAGATACGTGAGCTTTATTTATTTACAGTTTTTAGAAAGTTTGATATGGGTAAACTCAACTTGTTCTGGTTATTGTTGATATCCTTGCATATTATGAGATTTATCCTTCAGATTTGAGGTTAAATTTCATAGATTTTTTTAGAGGTTGTTGTTATTGAAAGTAAACAGATTGTTTAATTCAGTGAACCCCAACCACCAGGCTACTCATTATGTTTTTTAGAAAACTGAAATTGAAAGATCTTTATTTTGAAATGATGACCAGATTCTAGCATATCCTTTTATGTAGCTTGACTGTACAGACTTTTATACTCAGGCTGTTTGTCTCTGTCACCACTGTGATGAACTAAAAAGTACAAACTGAGATAAACTCACTGCTACACCTTGTGCTCATGCACTCACCACCTGTGGTCTGGATGTAGTTGTAAAGTTGACTCTGAAAATGAACTGAAAATGCCTATCAAAAATCAATGAAACCATCATATCAGCTCAGACTGATGAATGATTGATGAAACACATATATAATCCAACCCTTTCCGCTCTGCGCCTGGCTTTGCACCAAGAACAAGGTTCCTTAAACAAAATATAGACAGACCCATCGTCCACCACGTTTTCAAGCAACAATCAAAATATGTCCCTCTGTGTTTAATAACAACAGTACGATTTGCAAATGTCACAAGGCCTAACAAATTTACGAAGCCTTCAACATCGATTTACGTTAAAATTTTGTCTGTAATTTAATAAACGTACATTTGCTGTGATTAGACCTTCAGTTGCTAAAGGATTCTTGTAATTTGAATATTAATGCAGCTCAAAGCTTTGTCAAGCCAGTTCACTCGAAGGAGACAATAATGTTTTTATGACAGCTTTTTATTAAATCATCTTCACAGGACATGTACAGACACAAACCCAAACACCAGTGAAGTTGGGATATTGTGCAACACATAAGAAAAACAAAATACAGTGAATCCTTTTCAACTCATAATCAACTGAGTACACCACAAGGACAAAATATTTAATGATCAAACTGATAACATTAATGTTGTTTCTTTTTTGTTTGTTTTGATTTTGAACTGGATGCCTTAAATATATTTCAAAAACTCTGGGACAGAGGAAATGTAATATATATATATATATATATATATATATATATATGTGTGTGTGTGTGTGTGTATCAATATCTATATTTAAATCTCTCTCTCTATAGATATACATGTACATATATATATATATATATATATATATATATATATATATATATATATATATATTTATTTATTTATATAAATATATGTATATGTATGTATATATATGTATATCTATCTATCTATCTATATATATATATATATATACACATATATATGTGTGTGTACACATGTATGTCTTGGGTGTAGAAGAACTCACTCAGAGGAGACGTGTGAAGCTAAAAGGTATATGAAGCTTCAAAAAGCAAAATATGGGTTCTTTCATGACTGTTTGAGGTGGTTTTCACTGCACTGTTTGGCCAAAGATCCAAAGTCTTTCTCACAGGGACCTGGAGTCATCATTTAACAGACATAGTAATGGGTAACAAGGAGTCTTGGGGTGCTTTACCTCTTATATCACATTTGGTCCAGACCAATGAACTCTGGCTTACTTTTGTTGAAAGTCTGGTTTGTTTGGGCTGGTGTTAAAACCAAAAAGTAAAAAATGAAAAGAAGGCCGCAACTTCAACCTTGAACATACAGGGAGTGGTTTGTAAGGGAAGAAGATGCAGAAGTTTAAACCTTGGACCTTCAAAGTCAAAGACTGTGGGTCTGAAGAAAAAAAAGCACAGATGCTTGTCAGTAAATAATGGAGTAAAGCATTTGTTCTGGCAGCAGATCGACTTACTTAAGCTGTTATTTATCATTATTGTCTTATTAGTTGTTTTTATTTATCTAAGGCCCTGTATCAAATGATCTATGGCGACGTACCAGTCCATGACATGATGGTTGAAGAGCCCTGTCTTCAAAGACAATTACATCTAAACACAGATGCTAATAGGTCGGCTATTATAAGGAGGCAAAAACAGAACACATCCAGACTCATTGTGTCACACTGAAGTACACACATTCACTCCATGTGTCATCTGGAAGTTTTCTTGAGCGGCCGACTTTGTCCACACCCATGCCAGCATAATAGAGATTCTCCTCATGTTGGTAACTCTGGACACACACATACAAGAGAAAGAGAAAAGTCATTAAATTGGTTCAATAATGAGTCCTAAAACACAGAGGAGAGTTAACAGATTCTCACTCAGAGTTCCCATGTCTCAAAGTCTCTGAGATTTTTTATTTATGTACTTTAGATAAACTAAATAAGATCCTTCATTTGTCATACTAGACTAAATGTTTTCATCCTGCAATATAAAAAACATCTAGAAATTACCTATTTGTACATTTAAAGCACTCTTGTTGGTGTGTTATGCCGAGGTCACACTACATGATTTTTCTCCTTCCACTGTTAAATGCTGTTGGTTTCAGTTGTGTCGTCTGTCATGCTTTTCCAGCAAGTCATAGCACAAACTTATGGCTCTGTGATCGCCTGTCTCATTCCTTGAAAATGTCACCAAAATCTGTAGTTGTGGAAAATGTTAACAATATTAATAAATTCTTGTAAAAAAATCCTGGATGTGCATCCAGAAAAAAGAGACACCTCATCATTAGCCAGTTTATGTCTACAGCCCTATCCATTGGTGGGTTGACTTACCGCAGTTTGAGCAGAAAGTTTGAATGACATCGAGAATCAAGGAAAAAAAATGTTTTGTTTGATTGACAACTTATTCTCAACCTGACTAAGATGATTACATTTACCTGCTGATTTCAAGGGTTAGTCCGAGTTTTTTGAGTTTCTTGTTGCTAGAGGCCCATGGCACCAGAACATCTGAGTGCCGGTAAAGAAACTTTTCCCTTTGTCCCTGGGGGAAGATATCTGGGGTGGGACAGTAGCCGGTACATAGCGGTACATGGTGCCACTGAAATCCTTGTAATTAACCAACTTAATAGGTAAAATCTACTTAAAAAAAGAAACAACAACATTGGATCAACAACACGATACAGTAAGATTCTTTAAAACACTTATCTTTTCCTCAAAAAGCCCCTGTGTTTATAACTTCTGAATGTTGGGACGTAGGGGTTATATGTCCCTCAGGTCATCAGAGGAAACAACAAACAGTAACTTCACTAAAACTGAACTGCTAAACTGCTGCTACCCCACTTCAAAAACTCGAACTAACCCTTTAAGCATTTAACACAAAATAAAGTAAACCCTACTCCTCCTGCCCAGAGCGTTCTCTGATAGTTTAGGTCACATTTGTTAAAGTAATAATCAAATCTGGGCAGAAAATACCTGTGCATTTGAAGAAGCTGATGTTCCTGAAAAACAAGGAAAAGAAGAAAAACATTTAATGCCAAAATCAAGAGTTCTCAGGATGAACCACTAGACAGAATCATTTATTAAACTCACCTCTACTGCTGCAGCTCTTATTCTTGTGACCGACAAATAAAACTGAGGCCAGAAAAAGACTCAGGATGGTGTTGAATATCAAAGCTCCACCCAGGACATACACCAGGACTGCAGACTGTTCATCATCTGTAGAGAGACGGACACCAGGACACAGTGATGCTTTACAGAGTTTATCTTTAATCAGGTTGAGCTTTATCAGGGTAATATCCCATCTCATCACACTCCCACAAATTTATTCCTGTCCTGTCCCATCACAGCCCTGACAGAGTGACTCCTGCTCCCATCCTGCTTGTTTTTGTCCTTTGACCTCACGTTCTCCGTTGGTCCATGTGTTGACAGTCCTACTTACTCCAAAACCCATGCAGGGTAAAAATATAATTATAACTCTAAACACATCAACACAGTTTTAAATTCAACCAGGGATGAATGATTGAGAGTCACAAATATTGTATTTATTAACAAACAAAAACACTATCCTAGGGTCTCTCAACAAACTAATTTACTTAAAACAAACACATCACAAGTAGGCCAAAAGTCAGCCCGATTATTTTGACTTGGATCTTTGCAAGATGAATTTGTCTGATTATAGACAATGAATCAGGCAGATCCAGCTGTACTGCAAGCTTGTCAATAACCTGGTGCACCAGATGGAGCATTCAGTATATATAAGTCCATCTGAGAAAGAGCCCATAGAAAGATTTTCAGAAGGGCTGAACCTTTCAGAAGCAGTTGAGTGGAGTTCCGTCAGTCAGCATTTATACGGGCCGATCAGATAATGTTGTAGGCAGGATTTACTGCGCTACAGAACGTGAGCCACTCAAAACAAACTCTTGTTAAAACATGTTGGAAGTGGAGTGAAAATATCCTTACTACAGAGAAGTTTGTTGTGTTGGTATTTGTTTTTCATTTGATAAAGAAATGTTGCCCAGATCTGATAAAACTGCTACTGAAGCTTTTAGTCATTGTCATAGTTTTCTTTATTGTCATTGCCAAAAATGACAGCAGTTATGAATAACAACGTGATTACGTTGCGAACATCCAGAAACTGACAATTAAAAAAAGTGCATAGTGCATTATGTCCTGGGAAGCCCAGCAGAGGTAGTTAGTGACAGTAATCCCATAAAACCTCCCATCTCTTCCTGCTCTGAGGGACTCTGATTGGGCTGTGCTGCTTTGGGCCTCTCACAATCGTTGTAGACTGGAGCTTGATGAGATGGATCTGCATGATTATAGACATGGAATCAGGAAGATCTGGCAGCTGAGGAAGGTTAAGGTTGTCATAGATTTGCAGCTGACAAAATCTGCAGCAACTTCCTGATGCTTCCAAGTCCAGTGTAGACAAAAATTATTGGGGAATGTTTTTAGCACATTATTGAATCCGTGCTACAAAGAACTAAGGCAGTATTAATGGCAAAAACGGGTACAACGTAGTT
This sequence comes from Cetoscarus ocellatus, assembly GCA_037902135.1. Classification (NCBI taxonomy): domain Eukaryota; kingdom Metazoa; phylum Chordata; class Actinopteri; order Labriformes; family Labridae; genus Cetoscarus; species Cetoscarus ocellatus. The sequence continues at coordinate 7,150 of JBAMNC010001943.1, forward strand.
CTAGCGAGGTGTACCATAAAGTAGCAGGTGAGTGTAGATCTGCATTATGATTTATATGTATATAATTTTCCATTTTGGAAGGATTTCAGCCAAAGTAATCAGTAGAAACATCAGACCGATGACCAGTAGATGAAACATACATGACTGCATCATGTGAACACTTTTTCTACAGCATTTCCCTCTGTGCTCAGATGTTGCTTCTTTAGTTTTTTAATTGAATTGAATTGATTCTGTTTGATCGATATGATGCAGTTTAACAGTTTAAGCTGACTGCTTAGGTTTAAAGCTATTGCTAATTTCCAACTCCTGTCCCCAGTTGGGCTTCACTGTGTCAACAAACGTGTTCCTAAATGTCGACTGATGGAAAAGCAGTGAGTCCTCAAGAGCGTGTCTTTGTTTTGGTTCAGAAACAACCCCACGGCTCCCTCTGATTCTTCGCTATGTTGAGTAATACGACACCATACAACATTGTTTTTCATTGTTGTCCCAATTCTGTGCTAACCTTGTGCAGCAGCTGGATCAGCCTGATTGAATGTCTTAACCAGGCAGATCCATCTTTCCAAACTCAAGTCTACAAGGTTTGTGATTGGCCCAATGCAGGAAGACCCATTCAGTCCTTTAAAGCAGGATGAGGTGGAGCTATAAGTGAGACGACAGCAGGAACTGACTGCTCATACAGTGATAAGCATAGATGCTAACAGCTTCAGTAGCATTTTTATCAGAGTTTGACTGCATTTTTTCGTTAAATGAAAAAAAAACAAACAACAAAACTACAAACTTCTCTATAGTAAGGACTTTTTCACTTCACTTTCGACATGTTTGGCTGAGAGTTTGTTTTACAAAGTGGCTGTCATTCTGTAGTGCAGTGGCTCCTGTCTACTACATTGTCTGTTTGGCCTGTAATAAATGTTGATTGATGGAATAATTGTTCGATCACCTGAAAGAAATGCTTCTGAAAGGTTCTGCCCTCTCCAAACATTTTCAATGGACTCTCTCACTGGTGAGAAATTTTGAATGGCCCATCTGGTGTGTCTGGTTACCTCTGTACTTTATTCCATAGGACTGGGCCATGTAACAAAAATGCAGGAAACCACTGGTCTAGAGAGTGAACTGTGGTCACACCCCAAACTGCAGTGTGTCATGGGCTTTGAGACAATGTTAAAATGCAGGTATATCTTATTAACATCCAAGTAAACAGTCAAGCAAGAATCTCCAACCCAAGACATTTGATCAGATTGAGGACACTTTTCTAAATGTTAACACAGATTGTGACTTACATTCAATGTCCAGCCTGGTCCCATTTCCAAACAGAATGTGTCCACATGAGACAACAGCGCAGTAATACGTCCCAGCATGAGAAACATTCAGGCTCCTCAGAGGTAAGTTGTAGACACAGGTGTTTGTTTCTGTGGTGTGTCTCCTCTCACACTGATGGTTCCTGCCTCCATGGGTGTAAATGAGTCCTGGATGAGATTCTTCAGAGTCCTTGAACCAGTAAACACTGTGTCCTCCATCACAGCCCCCAGTGTGGACTGTACAGCTCAGAGTCACAGAGCCTCCATGCTGGACGTCTTCAGATTCAGACTGATGGACCAAATCTGGGACGGTCAAACCTGAACCCTTAACACTCACCAGAGTGCCCTCTGCAAACTCGATTGTGACCGAGAGGCTGGTTGCGCAGTAGTAAGTTCCTGTGTCAGAAATGCGTACACCCATTATAACCAAGTGATACCTATTTGATTCAAGCTCCAGTCTGAAGCGTGGGTTGTCCTTCCATTTATTCTCAAATAAGAAAATTTCACCGGAGCCGAAATAGGATGACATAAGTTTTGGTTTTTGTCCTAAAGGTTGCTTATACCAGAAAATCTTGCTTACATCGTTACTCCTGATAACACATGTCACAGTTATGTTTTCCCCGACACTGGCAGATATGAAAGTTTTCTCCTGATGAAGAGATGAGGACGGATCAGTCGTCAGAGCTGAAGAGATGAAAAACACAATGAAACTGACATTAATAATTACAATCTGGTCAGCATAATTAGACTTTCACAATTTAGAGGCAAATACCTGGGCCAGGCGGGCCAAGACAGGATCAAGGGGATGATATTTTACCTCCGCCAAAATGTTACGTTTTTTTGTCTGTCTGTCTATGATCAAGATAACTTAAGTTCTCAAGTTGATTATATTTCCTGGGCATTTTGGAAATGGCACAAGGAAGAACTCGACTTTCATGGTGATCCAGTCATTTTTAAAGGATTTGTTAACATTGTGAGAGGTCAGTTTATGACATTTTTTCCAATAACTGTGCTGGTAGGGTCAGTAATGCTTTGAAAAAATGTATGCAGATGGACGTCATGTGAGTCCATGCAAACCACATTTAAGCTTGGATCTGGAACAAGAACCAGATCTGATTTTCTTTATCTGGACCTCAGTCTGGATCAGGGGTAAATCAGTGTTCAGTTGGATGGCCACTGACCATGAATGCTTTTCCGGAGCTCTTCTACTTTTATTATTTGCTCTGGGACAGAAATACGAAATTACAAGAAGAAATTCAAGAACTATGTTCATGCAAAGTTTGAATAGTTGCATCAAAATGTGAAGAATAAAGCTGAAATATAATTGAGCCAATTTAATTGTAAATATAAGGCTTAATCTACCAATTTTGTCCCCTTAAAGCTCATAATGAAACAATCTTGACTCAGATTTTTCCCCTCTGCGCCTGACCCTTAAGCTTTCCCTTAACAGAGTTAAACAATTGAATTAAAAATAAAAAAAGAAGTTAAAACTAATTGTATTTCAGCCTGATTTGCCACTTCAACACTGTTCTGTATTACAACAAGCAAAATGGAGAATATCCGGAATACAGTCTTTAAAAACTGTTTTTATTTTATTCTTTATGGGAAATAAGTAGATTTAATTTGTCGATTTGAAGCTTAAATGATTTCTGTAGAGGTCTTTTATGCAATATTATTAATGCATTTGGGACAAAAGTAATTCAAACAAACTTAATTGATCCTTAAAACCAATTTTTTTATAACAGCTACATTTGCCGTACTTTTGTAACAGAAATAAAATAATGATTAATTTATGTTTATCTTATTAAATAGAGCTTTACTGTTTGGTTTGAGCTTGAAAATGAATAAACTTTCTCAAAGAAAATCTGAAAGCCAGTTATTTATTATTTTGTGAAATTGCAGGTATTTTGGTGATCTAACGAACACTTTGGTTTATGAATTTAAAAATACTATCAGTGTCGCTCTCGTTTTAACCAAACTTCCTCTTTGCTGTTAAACAACATGAAGCGATGCACAACAAAGAATGAAATTAGGTGTAAACATAACTCACCGCTTTTCTGCAGGATGAAGAACATCAGATAGAAAAGTGACTTTGGAGATGTCATCATGTTCAGTTTTCAGAGCTTAATGTGAAGCATCGTGATCTTTCTTGAGTCTTCACAGAGGGGGCTGTCTTTGATCGGCCAATCACCTCTTTTTGTCCTCTTAAGGAAATGAGATCACATGTTCACAGCCAGCAACAGTCACTTTGACCTGATCTCACCTTTTCTCTCACTGTATGGAGTTAACTCTACACCTCCAAACTTCACATGACAGCAGTTTTCTCTGGTGTCTCTTGCTGTTTTTTCTTTTAACAACCATATTTCATTTATGTCTGCTTTGTGACGAAATGTGAATTATATGTGCAGTATTACATCAGATTGTTGTGATTGCAGAGCAAGTTTAAATGAAAGGAAATGGCTTGTTGACCATAACCCTAACCCTTATTAAATCTGGCTTCGTTGTTTGAGCACAGTGCACTCCTCCATCACGTGCACAGATAATTTCTTGAACCCTGGACCATTCAGGCCACATTTTTGAGTCTGTGGACAAAAAATCAATTTATTGACTGGCCAATAACATTGTTAAATCTTGATAAAATTTGATTCCAAATAATCTGTTGAAATGGCTTTAATTGTTATCATTTGCGGGGATGTCTGTCTATGACAAAATATACGTTTTTATGTTTGCATCTGATATAGCTTGTTTAAATAACCTATATTTCCAGTTAATTCCAATGAAAAGTTTCCAATTTGGGATATTTTAAAATTCCCCATCTTAGCTGTCGCTGAAAAGTTTCTGCAAATGTATTGTATATTTCCCAGCTTTTTGCATCCCTACTGATAGCTCATTTAAGTATGTCCCGTGGTTGGGTTACAGGGGCAACACCTTAGCAGAGAAGCCCAGACTTCCCTCTCCCGGCCATTTCATCCAATTTTTGTGGGGGATCTCGAGGTTTTTCTCGACCAGCTGAGAGACGTAGTCCCTTAAGCCCCTCCTGGGTCTTCGCGAAGGTCTCCTACAGATGGGACGTCTCCTGAGCACCTCACCAGGGAGGCGTCCGGGAAACATCCTGATTAGAGCCACCTCATCTGGCTCTTCTTTGTTCTGAACCCCACCCAGGTGACTGAGCCCTGGTGGCTGGGCGTACACCCATGAGGCCTGGCAGGGCACAGCCTAAAGGGGCGACATGGGACCCTCCTCCCATGGGCCCACCACCCATGGGAGGGGCCAAACCGATCTGATGTGATGCGAGCTGGGCAGCGGCAGAAGGGAAGGACCTTGATGGACCTCGGCTCGGCTGCAGAAGCCAATTCTTGGGACGTGGAGTGTCATCTCTCTGGTGGGGAAAGAGCCTGAGCTGGTGCACGAGGTTGAGGTTCAGACTAGATATAGTCGGACTCACTTCGACATATAGCTTGGGCTCTGGAACCAGTCCTGTTGAGAGGGGCTGGACTCTTCTCCACTTTGAAGTTGCTGGTGGTGAGAGGTGCTGGGCAGGGGTGGCAGTTCTTTTTGCTCCTATAGGGTTGGTGTCTGTATGTTAGAGTTTACCCTAGTGGATGAGATGGTATCCTCTCTCCTCCTTTGGGTGTGGGGATCCTAACTGTTGTTTGTGCTTATGCATCAAACAGCAGCTCAGTGAATTTGCCCTGTTTGGACTCCCGAGGAGGGGTGCTGGAGAGTACTCCTTCTGGGGATCCCCTTGTTCTGTTTGGGGACTTCAGCGGTCACATCGGCAAAAACAGTGAGACCTGGAGGGGTGTGATTGGGAGGAACTTGATTGACTTTGTGGTTGTGCCGTTGGACTTGCAGCTGCAGGACTTGAACACTCAGGTGAAGAGAGGGGCAGAGCTGTCAGCTGTACACCACCTGGTGGTGAGTGGGCTCCGATGGTGGGGGAGAATGCCGGTCAGACCTGGCAGACCCAAATGTGTGTGAGTCTGCTGGGAACATCTGGCAAAGTCTCCCATCAACAGGAGCTTCAACTCCCATTTCAGGGAGAGCTTTGAGCATGTCCCAGGGGAGGCGGGGAACAACAGACTCTATTTGGCGTCATCGTTGAGCTGCAGTTTGATTCTGTACCAGCCCTCTGTCAATGTCCATGAGCTCCACTCTCAATGTGACGCACAGAGTGGCAGGGTGTGGCAGTGGTGGTGGAGTCATGGAGTTTCCTTCATTATTTCAGGAATAGGTCTTTAGTCTTGAAAGTAAACAGATTGTTTATTTCAGTGAACCCCAGCCAGTCAATCTGAAATTGACATATTTTTTATTTCAAAAGAATGACTGAATCCTTGCATATCCTTTTATGTAACTCAACTGCACAGACTTTACACTCAGGCTCTTTGTCTCTGTCACCACTGTGATGAGTTAAAAGTACATCCTGAGATAAACTCACTGCTAAACCTTGTGCTCATTCACTCACCACCTGTGCTTTGGATGTAGTTGTAACTATCTTTGACTCTGGAATAAATTCAGAAGGAGGAACTGATAAAATGCCTATCAATAATCAATAAAACCATCATACCAGGTCAGGCTGATGACTGATTGATGAAACACACATCGCCAGTCCTGGTGCATTTCCTCTGTGCCCGAAGGTGCAGCAGTTAATAAGTTGCAGTGTGAACTGGTGACATTCAGCCAACTGTGTCCTCATGAGTAGCTCTTTATTGGGGTTTAGAGACAAGTAACTGAACTCCTCCGATCCTGGGTTATGTTCAATTTTACTGTCAACAGCATCTGTGCTTTAAGTCTCTTTATACCTGGTCTTAAATCTAAAGTCTGTGGTGCAGTTTTCTTATTATTTGAGGGCAAATTAGAGATTGACACACATCCGCAAGATCAAAAAACACTTAAATGAGCATGATCCACCCACAAGGGTGCACATTAGCTCACTGTACTGTTAGATATCAGAGCATATTTTGGAAAATTTAGTTAAAGTCTCTCCTGGAACAGAGAGCAGAAAGACCAATAACAAGACACAAAACATACACATGCTTAAAGCGTTTTCCTAATCAGAGCTATATTTGTAGTGGATCTTTGGCTCACAGAAAATAAAACAGACTGTCTGGTGTCTTTTATGAACTAACAGAGAATGGACTCAAGGATTTCTTCAGGAAAACAAAAGAATAAAATTCTTAAAGCCAGCAGGTATTTGATGTTTAGTAAACAGGTCTATCAGAAACATCCTGTCAGTCATAACTGGAGATTTAAATGATTAATAATGGTTTCACTTTTCATTTGTGCTGACATTTCCGACTTGTCTTCTCGACTGTTTCTTATGCTCTGGATGTTTTAGTGAAAAAAAGGTACTTGAATCTGAGCAATAACATACATCATAAAATGTTCTGTGTGTGTTTTCTGAGTGTAGTGTCACAATGAAGGAAAGGAATAAAATAATCCATCCAGAGTCTGACCAAATGACTAATCCTGCCGTGTAAAACACCAGCCACCAAGGCACAGGGATTTAAAGGGATGGGAGCTGACACTCTGATTGGTGTCATCTGTTATGCTCATAACACATTCATGTAAAGACATGATACATAATCCAGCCCTTTTCACTCTGCGCCTGGCTTTGCACCGAGAACATGCATCCTTAAAACACAAAATATAGATAGACCCCTCATGTACCACATGCTTTTAAACAACGATCAAAATATGACCATTTGTGTTTAATAACAACAGTAGTATATTACCCCACTCTCAATCTTCAGTAAAATCAGTCCTTGTTGTAACTTAACTTGCTTGGTTATTGCTATTTGGGTCCTTGACAAAACACCATGGTAGGATTTGTAATTGTCACTCGGCCTAACAAATGTAAAAAGCATTCCACGTCAATTTCAGTCAAAATTTTGTTTGTAATTTCATGAACATGTAAATTCGGTGAGATCAGACCTTCATTTGTTTCAGGATTCTCATGATTTGATATTAATGCAGGTCAAAGCTTTGTCAAGCCAGTTTACTCAAAGGAAACCAGAATGTTTTTATGACAGCTTTTTATTAAATCATCTTGACAGGACATGTTCACACACAAACCCAAAACCAATGAAGGTGGGACATTGCACAACACATGAGTAAAACAGAACACAGTGAATCCTTTCAACTCATAATCAACTGAGTACATTATAAGAACAAAATATTTAATGTTCAAACTGATAACATTAATGTTGCTTCTTTTTTGTTGGAAGTTATTCACTCATTTTGAACTGAATGCCTACAACACATTTCAAAAGTTGGGACAGAGGCAACAAAAGACTACCAAAGCTGAGGGTTGCATACCATGAGACTGTGCACAGAGAGTTCTAGGGACTATATATCTACAAGCAGGTGCCACAAGTGATATTTATACATTTTTATTCATATGTTTTTCATTGATGGAGTGTGTTCACAATAATTAATGTACAAGAAACCTCTTCAGTATCAGTGTCTATGTCCCAGTTGTGTCCTTGGTCTGTCTGAGATGATCCATTGGTGCTCCTGCCCCCTTGCCCAGATGGGTACAATCCACTCTGACTGGTTGACCTTCCTGCTTTGTGGTGATTGGTCCGTTCAGTGTCATGTTTTCAACAGCTCTGCATTCTGTCTACACCCAGTGCCTTGAATTGGGCTTCCTACCCCACTCCAGTTAGGCCTAAACCAGTGATGAAACAATGGTATGACATCACACCGGTTTACGGAGGGGGGTGTAGTCGCAGGTGTGTGCTTGGGTGGTCAAATGTTCTTGTGCCTGATAAAGGATGATGACAGTTTTATTTGCTTGATGTTTCTGTGGTGAGAGAACAATGTGAATGGCTGGCCACAGTGGAATAATGGAACAATCTATGAAGAATATGTTTATACATTACCACATGATGCAGTTTTAACTTGATTTTATTGCAGAGAAGACTTCTGAACTGCTCTGAGCTAAACAATGTTGTTACTTGAAGCTGGTTCTGTATTTCTGGCTCATAATACAACAGGCTGCATGGCAGGAACAAAGACTGCAGTTACAGCTCCAACTACTGGTGGGATACTAGGTTAAATAACATTTGAAAGGTTTTGGTCCAGCTGAGTAGGTGCAGTGTGAAAGAAAACCAAACCAAAAAGTGAAAAATGAAAAAATGCTGTAACTTCATCCCTGAACCAAGCCACACTGAATCTCCCAAACTTTGGTGTGAAAGTGATCTTATTAAGAGTCTCTGACAGGGATGTGTCAAGCTGCTTTGTGGAAAGTTCACAGCATTTAGTGCAGTTTTTTATAGCAGTGTATGAGGTCTTGGCTTCAATGGCTTCAACATTAAACATACAGGGAGTGGTTTGTAAGGAAAGAAGATGCAGAAGTTTAAACTCTGGACCTTCAAAATAAAGACTGTGAATCTGCAAAAAAATAGGTCGGCTATTGCAAGGAGGCAGAAACAGAACACATCCAGACTTATTGCTTCACACAGGAGTAAACACATTGATTCGGTGGGTCATCTGGAAGTCTTCTTGAGCGGCCGACTTTCTTCACATTCAGAGCAGCATAATGGAGATTCTCCTCATTTTGGTAACTCTAGACACGCACATACAAGAGAAAGAGAAAAGTCATTAAATTGGTTCAATAATGAGCCCTAAAACACAGAGGAGAGTTACCAGATCTTCACTTACAGCTACCTTATCTCCTTCCTTGATTTTTTTTTACGTATTTTTGAAAATGATTGATCCGTAACATCTGTGTAGATTCTCATTCATCCAGGTCATGGTCATCTTGAAAATTCAAAAACAAGGCAACTGGACTGTGTAGAGTTTGTTGGGAAGACGTTTCACTTCTCATCCAGAACGACTCATAGAAACTTATCACAGGGTGACGTAACCCCTGAGAGTCGTTACCCTGAATGGGTCGTTACCCTGAATGGGACCCATTCAGGGTAACGACTCTCAGGGGTTACATCACCCCTGTGATAAGTTTCTATGAGTCGTTCTCCAACTGCTCCCTTCCTTTGTTGTTGTTTTCTCCTCTAGCAAGATAAATACCTGCCTCCATCACCAGCCATTGGAACTGAAGAAGCTTCTTGGATGAGAAGTGAAACATCTTCCCAACAAACTCTACACAGTCCAGTTGCCTTGTTTTTGAATTTTCAAGATGATTGATCCTTCATTAGTCATACTAAGAAAGTTTTTTTTTCTTCAACATAAAATACATCTATAATTTACCCATTATAAATTTAAAGCACTCATGTTGGTGTCTTATGCCGAGGTCAGACTAAACAAATTTTTATTGTTGGTATCGACCATCAGTATGTCAGATCAGATGACTACAGAGCCTTAATTTCATGAAGTGACTTACCCAGTGAGCATGACAGACTACCGGCTCAGACTGCCTGCCTAAACTAACTGATGTGACGGGAGGGGAAGGAAGAAAAGAAACACTGAAGTCCACAAACAAACACACTGTATTTAGAGAACAGGACTTTAGTTTGTATCTACAAATGTGATGTTGAAAGAGATGTTAGATGTAAGCAGTCACTCTCCATGTTACCAAAGACTGTAAAAAGAGAAATGTTGAGAGACACAGCAGATGTGACACAGTGAGTGACTGTTTACATTAATCAGCAAACTAACACATCATTCAACATAATGTTTGGAGATAAACTAAAATACTGCTCTCTAAATACAGCTTGTTTGTTTGCTGTCTTCAGTGTTGCCTCTCCTCCTTCCACTGTCCCTTCCTTCATGTCTGGTGTTTTATACTGTTGGTTTCAGTCTTGTATTCTGTCATGTTTGTCTGTCACAGCACATTAGGCTCCGTGGTCACCTAATCTGACATACACAGTTCTGGAATACACCTATTGGTGGTACTTGGACACATCTTCAGAGATGAACTCAGGCTCATAGGGTGTTGCAGGTCTTTGATCATCAGACACCCTCACATGGGAGACCCAGTCAGGGATGATGAGCCCCCTACTTGTGTACAAGGAGCCCCACTCCTCCAGATTCAGAGCCATCCTGAGGCTTTTTCAGGAGTCTCTATGATGTTCTTGATGGCTCTTTTGCATGGCTGACCCTTTTACTCCAAGGAGTTTGAGGTACGTTACAATGACTGGCCAGGAAAACCATGGCACCCAACTTTCACTGGTTCACCGCTGGCTTTCCAGTCATTGTTCCTGCAATGACCATTTTAATGTATTTGGCCCTCTTGCACTGTTGGCCTCTTCAGTCTGCTCCTCTCAGGGGACAGCAAGCTCCACTAGGACAGCTTGCTTTGTTGACTCCGATGTTAGCGCATGTCGGGGCTGAATAAAGTGGCTGAGATGTGTTCTGGGACCTTAAGTTGCCTTCCCAGGTCGACTTAGAGCTGGCAGTCCCAAGCAGTGGTGAGAAGCCCTCCGGGAGAGCTTGGCTGATGTTGAGCCTTCTCTCCAGCTCTGACGAAGGTGATGGACTGCTTGGGGCTGTGCTGGTAGTTGCTGTTGTTGATTGCTGTGCCGACTGTTTCTGCCAAAGCCCTGAGATACTGGGCATGACACCAGAGGTACCACCTATCCCCCAATGCCAGACAGCCAGAGTGTTGTTACCGATGAAAACAGTTTTGTAGTTTGACTCGGCATTAGATAGCAGCTTCAACTATCACCAAGTGAATGTAAGAGTGAATGTGTGGATGTGAATTGTAGTGTAAGAGTGCTTTGAGTTGGAAAGACTAGAAAAGCGCTCCACCAGCTCCACCAGCTCAAGCACAGTCACCATTCATTAAGTCTTTTAAAGGACACCTAGCTTCAGTTGCTAACAAACTGCTACTAGATAATAAAAATGAGAAGGGACCTTAAACAATTATTCAGATCATCTTTAAAAACATTTTATTATATAGATTTCAACAGATCAGATCATAATCAGAATGTAATCACTTCTTCCTTGTGCCATGACCAACATTCCCTGTAAATGTCATCAGAATCTGTAGTTGTGGAAAATGTGAACAAATGTCAAAAAAATCTTTAAAAGAAATCCTGGATCTGCAGCCAGAAAAAAAGAGGTGGCCCATCATCAGCCAGTTTTTGTGTAGAGCCTCAACTATTGGTGGTTTGCTTTTTCAGTTTGAGCAGGAAGTTTGAATGGCATCGACAATCAAGGAAAAAATAAATGTTTTGTTTGATTGACAACTGCTGAGTTAAAGGGTTATTTGAGGTTTTTTGAAGTGGGGTTTTCTGGAGGACTACAGCACTAGTAAATATGAAGAATAAAGGAACTTGTGAGCTTTGTCCCTGGAGGGAGATATCAGGGGTGGACTACCAAAAAACTATGTTGGCTCAACAATATGCTACAGTAAGTTTATTTAGAGTATTCAGATTATGTTGGGACATGGGGTTATGTATCCCTCCGCCATCAGCTGGTCAGGTCTTCAGAGGAAACAACAAACACTAACTTCACTAACACTGACTTGAAAATGGAAGATTTTGACTCTAGTATTGACGATGTGCCGTTGGTCGTGGATACGAGAAGATATCTTTATGAATCGGAGTACACAGATGAAGAACTTTAGCAGATGGAGTCACAGATAGAAAGAGGGACAGAGAACGGAGGAGCAGGACAGATCACAAGTCACTTAGTGTTGTAGATGCTGGAGGCCCACTGCTGTGGGACTTGGTAACACGGTTTCTCCTGGACCTTTCACCTGAGCTCTTTCATTTCAGTAAGTCTTCAAACTGCTGTTGTGTGTCAAAGTTCTGATTGAATATCCCCCCCCAGGGACAAAGCTTGCAAGTTCATTTATTGGTACTCAGAATTTAAAATATTTCTGAGTACCATGGCCCTCGAGTGACGCCACTTCAAAAAACCCGAGGTAACCCTTTAAGCATTTACCACAAAATGAAGTAATCCCTCCTCATCCTGTCCCAAGCACACTCTAATAGTCTTTATAGTCTATATTCTAGTCGTCTATTTATCTATAGTCTATATTAAGTTTTTTTTTAAGTAGCACTTAAATCTTGGCAGAACATACCTGTGCAGAAGAAGAAGAAGAAGCTGATGTTCCTGAAAAACAATAAAAAAAAACTTTTAATGCCAAAAATCAAGAGTTTATAGAATAACCCATCAGATAGAATCATTTACTAAATTTACCTCCACAGCTGAAGGTCTTTTTCTTGTAACAGAAAAATAAAACTGAGGCCAGAAAAAGACTCAGGATGGTGTTGAATATCAAAGCTCCACCCAGGACATACACCAAGACTGCAGACTGTTCCTCATCTGTAGAGACAGACACCAGGACACAGTGATGCTTTAGAGAGTTTGACTTAAATCAGGTTGAGCTTGATCGGGGTAATTTAGAAGTTGCAGCTCTATCGTTGTTGTTTTCAAAAATTGTCAAGAAACGGCATGTCAGGATGAATAATTATTATAATTACCAGGGCTGTAGCCAGGGTTTCAAAATTGGTGAGGTCCAGACTTTGAACCCCCCCAACCTACACCCACACCCTAACCCACCCACTCACACACAAACTAGTATTATAAAATTAGTTTTCACCACTGTAGCTGGTAGCTACTAGCTCCTTTATATTAGATTGTACATAATCATAAAAAGTGAAATGATGGCAGGTTACTTTGGGTTGTTAGTATAACAACAATGGACATTTGAGCGAGGGAGGGAGAGAGAGATTTTCTGTTGTAAGGACTTTAGAAACCCATTTTCATTGAGACATTTACATGAGAGGAAAAAAGATCCCTTTTAGCAGTTTTTGCACAATTCATACCAAAATGTCACCTAAAACAACAGGTACACTGCCAAGGGGAGTGTACTACACACACAATCATCATTTAAAAACACACAGAGGGACCTGTTAGCATGAAAATGTTTTTATTGGGCTAATGAGTGTATGTGTTATCACAGTCAGGCAGTCATCCACAATGTGCCTCTCTCTGCTCCTCTGTTCAGTCAGTAGACTGCTCCTCCTGTGCTCCTCTCTCTGCGTTGACCCTTTGAAATGACATAGCATACACAAACATAAGTTATAACGATCATTCCAAGTGCAACAGGGATATGTTTGTATAATCATATCAGCAGACTCATCCAGGGGGAGACTTCATTTTATCTGGGGACTTTAATCAGCCAGTTTAAAGAAGTTTGTGCAATATGTGCAGTGTCCCACAAAATATTTTGATTTCCTCACATATATTACCTCATGTGTACAATAAAAAACTGTTTCTACCTGCACTAAAATCTACTTCTGATGCACTAATGAGGATTCTGGGACTGAAAGACAGATGTGAGAAAGTAATAAATAATCTATAAATTTTACATTTAAATTTTTTTATTAATTTTATTTTGCAGGAATTTACTGAAGTTTTGCACTCTTTCATTTTGTACTTGAAAGCTGCAGGAAAAATAAAAGATGCCTTTGAAAAGAATATTACCTGTTTGTGTTTTTGTTGCTTTCCTCTCACAGTTACCTGTTTATAACTTTACAAAAAGTTGTTCTACCTGTACTATAACTTACCTCTAATTTTCATCAACAAGAAGTACAAGATACAGAGTGACTCTTTTTTAAGGCTATATAATTAATTTCCCAGAGGTTTAATGCTTGATTGCATGTTATTGTAATTTAAATTTCCTCTCTGTTGTAAAGTTAAAGAAATACTGAAGGATAAAACCATAAAATGTTCTGCCTGTAATTCATATATTCACTGTGATTAATCCATCAAAGTAAAATAAATATAAATTTTGGTGTTTTATTTGTACAGGCCTGGATGTCAATGACATCCACTGAGTCATGAAGTCTTTTAATTAGAGCATTATTGGTTGTTTTGAAGCCAGAAACTCTTAGCAGATTCACTCACCTTTTTCTCATGTTTGTAAACAAAACAATGTGTGAGACAGTCACTTCTTGTCATAAAAGCAGCAAAGAAAATTCAACATTTGGCAGAAAAAAATTGAAAATGCAAATTAAATCACTATTGTCAACATATCAATGAAAATAACTGTTTTTTAATCAGTGAGCTTTAACTTTATAAACTGTATAGTAGTCATGATGCGCTAAAGAAAATGTATGCTTTAAGTATGTTGCCATGGTTACCTAACGGTTGAGCCAGCCCAGTACTTTAGAACTGGCATCAGGCGATTTTACCGTAATGTCTTTTACCCGTTTTAAAGCTGGCTTTAACCCAGTCCGAATCAGTATTTACAGACCATGGTGTAAAATGAAATGAATTTATTTCTTCTTAAAATATATCAGCAGGTTCGGACCTCGGATTTAACCCCCGGCTTCCTCCTCCTCTTTCTAAAGAGTGATATTCTGCTGTGTCGGCACAGACCAAAAATAGCGGACCTGTCTGCATGAAGGTTTACAAGACACTGTCAGATCGTGTTGGTCAACACCCGCAGGTCGGCTTAACTTACAGTGGGCTGCTTGTTTGTAAAATAGTAATAAAAAAGCTGTCACTCACCTCACGGTATCCTTCTCTTCTTCCTGTCAACTCCATTCAAATTCCCTGCGATTTCAGCCGGTGGGCTACGTCAGATAACTTCCTGCATGCTGCGGTTTCAAAATAAAAGTTATCCAGTGTGTTAATATGTTTGACGCGCCATTTGGGGCTCGTTTTATTATTTTTTCTCTGAAATTTTTACCCAGGTCTGGACCTTGGTGACCTCCTAGCTGGTTACGGCCATGATAATTACAATTATTATTAATTGACAAGAACTAACACCAGGCAAAAAGAATCAGCTGCAAATGCTCAGATCCGCGAGACAAAAAGCAAGGTTTATTTTCCAGTTCAAAGTTCGGTACACGATAGGGCAGACATTCAAGGCAGAGGTATCCAAAAATCATGAGACAAGAAGCAGGGTGAAGGCAAAAAGGGTCAAGAGCACAAACAAGAGCAAGAGAACGAGTGATGAAAAATTACATGAAAGACAACGATCTGGGGATGAGACAGTGAGATACATGAGGTTAAATACAAGAGGTAATGAGGGGTGATTAGACACAGGTGGGGAAGGAACAATCAGGAGCAGCCATGACAAGACGGGGTAGGGACAGGATACAAGACCTGAAACAGAGAGAAGGGATAGTGACTTCCAAATAAAGCAGACAACACAAGTCATGAAATGAAAATGAGAAAAAACAAAAAGAAACTTAACGGACAGGCTGTTGATCATGACATTGAATTCAAGGCATCAATTAGTCACAGATTTTATTAAACCTATCACGGCCAAAATCAATGTCTAAACATTTCCTTTTCTGCTTGTTTCTTCTGTATGGCAGCTGACACACGGCCTATAATGAGTTGAGACAGTTCAATAAGAGCAAAACAGCATTAAGAACAGAAACACTGCCAAAGGTCACAAAGAAATACAATTGAATCTGTTTAATAGATATGATGCAGTTTAACAGTTTAAGCTAATGCTGCACATAGAGTTTATAGCTATTGCTAATTTCCAGCTCTTGTCCCTAGTTGGGCTTCACCGTGTCAACAAATGTGTGCCCAAATGTTAAATGATGGAAACAAAGTGAGTGCTCATGAAAGTGTCTTTGTTTTGGTTTAGAAACAACTCCATGACTCTTTCTGATTCTACATTACGGTGAGTAACACAACACAATACAACACTGTTTTTCATTGTCATCCCCCCTCTGCTGTAACCTTGCCGCAGCTGGATCCACCTGATTGAATGTCTGCAATCAGGCAGATCCATGTGGCTGAACTCCAGTCTACAATGATGGTGCTTGGCCCAAAGAGGGAAAGCCCAATCAGAGTCTTTCGATCGAGATGGAGTCAGAGCTACGAGTGAGATGACAGCAGGAAGTGACTGCATAGATCCTAAAAGCTTTAGTCGAAGTTTTAACAGATTTTGACCACATTTCTTTTTTCAAAAAAACAAACAAACAACAAAACCACAAACTTCTCTATAGTAAGGATATTTTCATTCCACTTCCGACATGTTTTAATAAGAGTTTGTTTTACGAAGTGGTTCTTTTTCTGTAGCGCAGCAGCTCCTGCCTATTATGTTGTTGAATTGTTGATTGACAGAACGAGAATGCTATTACCTGTTCTTCTAAAAGGTTCTGCCCTCCTCAAAAACTTTCCTTTGTCTCTTTTCCAGATGGACTAGTGAAATATTTTGAACACTCTGTCTGGTGTGTCAGGTTACCTCTGTGCTTTATTCCATAGAACTGGGCCATGTTACAAAAATGTTGGACACTGCTGGTCTAGAGAGTGAACTGTGGTCACACCCCAAACTGCAGTGTGTCATGGGCTTTGAGACAATGTTAAAATACAAGTATATCACATTAGCCTCCAAGTTAACAGTCAAGCAATAATCTCCAATCCAAGATATTTGATCAGATTAGAGGACATGTTTGTAAATATTAACACAGATTGTGACTTACATTCAACGTCCAGCCTGGTCCCATTTCCAAACACAATGTGTCCACATGAGACAACAGCGCAGTAATACGTCCCAGCATGAGAAACATTCAGGCTCCTCAGAGGTAAGTTGTAGACACAGGTGTTTGTTTCTGTGGTGTGTCTCCTCTCACACTGATGGTTCCTGCCTCCATGGGTGTAAATGAGTCCTGGATGAGATTCTTCAGAGTCCTTGAACCAGTAAACACTGTGTCCTCCATCACAGCCCCCAGTGTGGACTGTACAGCTCAGAGTCACAGAGCCTCCATGCTGGACGGCTTCAGATTCAGACTGATGGACCAAATCTGGGACGGTCAAACCTGAACCCTTAACACTCACCAGAGTGCCCTCCGCAAACTCAAAATTGAACGAGATGCTGGTTGCACAGTAGTAAGTTCCTGTGTCAGAAATGTGTACGTCCAGTATAATTAAGTGTTTCATATTTGTTTCAGCCTCCAGTCTGAAGCGTGAGTTGTCCTTCCATTCTTTCTCAAATGAGGACTTTTCACCGGAGCCGTAGAAGGAGGACATAAGTTTTGGTTTTTGTCCTAAAGGTTGCTTATACCAGAAAATCTTGTTTACTTCGTTACTCCTGATAACACATGTCACAGTTATGTTGTCCCCGACACTGGCAGATATGAAAGTTTTCTCCTGATGAAGAGATGAGGACGGATCAGCTGTCAGAGCTGAAGAGATGAAAAACACAATGAGAGTCAAATTAATAAGACATTACAGTCCAGTCTGCATAATTACACTTCAACAATTTTGAGGCGAGTACCTGGCCAGGCGGGCCAAAAAGGATCAGGAGGAAGATAATTTACCTCCACTAAAATGTTATGTTTTTTTGTCTGCTTGTCTGTTAATAATCAAGATAACTTAAGTTCTAAACAGACTTTGATAAAATGTTCTAGGAATGTTGGAAATGGCAAATGGAAGAAGTAGAGCTGGACTTTGGTGGTGATCCATTTTTTTTCAGGACTTGTCATCATTGCAAAATAGGTCAGTTTGTGACATTTTGTCCAATAACTCTGCAGGTAAGGTCAGAAATTATTTGAAAAAAATGTTTTATAGATGGACGCCATGTGAGTCCATGCAAAACCACATTTAAGTCTGGATTAGGCTCAAGATCCTGATATGATTTTTTCTCTGGACCTCAGTCTAGATCAGGGGTAAAATAGTGTTAAACAATCTAAAATAGCAGTGGTGTATTCATGAAGATAAAAGTATCTGTATTTTACCCTGATTTGCCACTACAACAATGTGTACTGTATTACAAACTGCAAAATGGACAATATTCTAAAAGTAGTCTTTAAAAAAGTTTTCTTTTTATCTTTTAGGGACAATAGCAGATTTAGTTTCTGTGGAGGTCTTTTGTTAAACAGTATTAATGGATTTGAAACAAAAGTAGTTCAAATGAACTTTAATGAATAACCAAACATTTTTAAAACGGCTGCCTTTTGCATGGATAATTTTGTAACAGAAATGAAATAATCAAAATTAGAGTAAAATTCATAAACTGCAAAGAGAAAAAATCTATATAGTAGTGAATTGCATAAAAAGTACCTTTATATGACTTTATTTTATGTTTATCTTATTAAATAGAGCTCCACTGTTTGGTTTGAGCTTGAAAACAGAGATTAACTTCCTAAAAGAAAATCTAAAACCTGGTTACTTAGTATTTTGTTATGTTTCAGGTATTTTTATGATCTAACAGACACTTTGGTTTATGAATTTATAAATACTATTTATGTGTCTCTTGTTTTAACCAAACTTGCTCGTCTCTGTTAAACAACATGAAGCGATGAACAATAAAGAAGCAAATTAGATGTAAACATAACTCACCGCTTTTCTGCAGCATGAAGAACATCAGATAGAAAAGTGACTTTGGAGATGTCATCATGTTCAGTTTTCAGAGCTTAATGTGAAGCATCGTGATCTTTTGTGAGTTTTCACAGAGGGGGCTGTCTTTGATCGGCCAATCACCTCTTTATGTCCTATTAAGGAAATAAGATCAAATGTTCACAGCCAGCAACAGTCACATCAACCTGATCTCAACTTTTTGCTCACAATATGGAGTGAACTCTACACCTCCAAACTTCACGTGACAGCAGTTTTCTCTGGTGTCTCTGACTGTTCTTTATTTCAACGAACATATTTCATTTATGTCCGCTTTGTGATGAAATATGAATGATCCGTGCGGTATTAAATCTGATTGTTGAGATTGTAGAGCAGGTTTAAATGATCAAGATTTTTACAGGAAATGGTTTGTTGGTCCTTATTACATCAGGCTTTGCTGTTTGAGCACTGTGCACTCCTCCATCACGTGCACAGAGGATTTCTAGAACTCTGGACCATTGAGGCCACATTTTTGAGCCTGAGAACACAAGTGAAGTTGAAATTGACTGATCAATAAAATTATTAACAATTTAAAAAGTTTGATTTACAAATGAATCTGTTTAAATGTTTTTTTTTTTAATTTTATTATTTTGTAGGGCTATTTACAAAAAATAAGTAGTAATTTTGGATATAATAAAGCTTGTTTAAAGTGCCCCCTATTTCCAGTTAATTCCAATGAACAATTTCTAATTTGGAATATTTTAAAGGGGTCATATCATGCAGAAACAAGCTTTAATACCTACAAATAATGTTGTTTATTGAATTGCCAACTCTACACCTCCAGAAAATCCCACAACATGAGATCTGGTCCTGTCCCTGATATCCGGGAGCGAGATTTCTGCCCCTGAAAACGTTTCATAGCGAGATCTTCGCGAGATTTCCCGCAAGCTGATGTCAGGTATTTTCAGTCTCTTCTCACTGGACGAGCCTGAGAAAGCAGCTCCTCCCTGCAGCTCCTCCCTGGTAATGCCTGAAGCACCGAGCTGCAGCTAGGACACGCCCACCAAGCTCATCCGTTTATATTCTCTCCAGCACCGGCAATGTCAGGAGCAGTTTCAGTGTTTGTTTTCTGTTGTTTCCCTGAGCTATATACTTGAGAGAAGACATGTCTGGGAAGGGTCTTCATCTGTGTTTTTTTGGTTGTAGCTCAAAATCACAACTATCTTCACTTCCAAAGAATGAAGACACCAGAAAGCAGCGGGCAGCCTTGTTTCCTCGGATCAGCCGTTGTCTCAGCTGTTTCTGTGTGCTCATCATTTTACCCCAGAGGGCAGTTTGATGCAGGATTTGCATCTCAACTGCTGCTCAAACAAGGAGCAGTTGCCTCCATAAAGACTGTCCACAGAGACCCGGAACCACAAGCGGTAAGTAATGTAATCAGAGGAAGTAATGTAAATAAAGCCATGATGTAATGTCGAACTAATGCTAAGCTAGTTAGCGTTAGTGTCAGCTGTGTTGTGTAAATTCAGACTTGTAGAGCTCTTTTACGACACACGGTAGCTAAAACAGCAAAACTCACAAACGGTGCTTTATCCTCTGTTACTTAAACTTGTAAATAAATATATGATATAATGTTGAGCCAATGCTAAGCTTGTTAGCGTTAGCGTCAGCTGTGTTGTGTAAATTCAGACCTGAGGGGCTCTCTTACAACCACACAGTTGCTCGAAAAGCAGAACTCACAAACGGCGCTTCATCCTTTGTTACTTTAATACCTATCTTTTAATTATTATGATGAACATGTCTTGAAAAGGTCTGCACACCCCTCTTAGCTGCTGAGAGTAATGGGAAGCTATTGTTAGCATTTTGACTCACTGTTGTGTGTAATCACATAACTAATGTGGGCTTTTTTCTATTTAAAAACTCCTCTGAATTCATGGAGATGTGCATGATCAATCGGCGAATCTCATAAGTAGCCATTTTAATCATGTAATAAAGGCCAAACAAAAGTTTAATGTTAACTGCAAAGTCTATACAACGATCCGCGGACAGCCGAGGCTAGTAAACAATGCACTTCCATATAATCTGTATCCTACCTCAGGGATACCTCAGGAAAGAGCCTTACCCCCCGGTAAGGTGCCCTGAACACCTTTAACACCTTACCCCCCGGTGAGGTGCTCAGGGCATGTCCCACCTTTAGGGGCCTGGCAGGGCACATTCCGACGAGGCGACATGGGACCCTCTTCCCATTGGCCCACTACCCATTAGATTAAATTAGACTAATTTAGATAGAACTTTATCAGTCCCTTTGAGAAACTCCCTCAGGGAAATTAGGATTCCAATAGCAGTTTCAAAAAGTAGATAAAATATATAAAAAAACATAGATATAAACAGAAATATAAATAAAAATAAATATAAATAAAATAAAAATATTAAAAATATTAAAAAATAAGAACAAAAATATGGTTACTGACTGGCTATTGCTTCTCCCTGTCTGTCTGTTACTCCTCCTCCCCCCCAGTGAGGAGTTGTACTGTCTGATGGCCTGAGGGAAAAAGGACTTTCTCAGCCTGTTGATCCAACACTTAGGAAGGAGCAGTCTTGGGCTGAACAGGCTCCTCTGGTTGCTGACGACCGTTGCAGAGGGTGACTGGTATCATCCATAATGTCCAGCAGTTTGTCTAATGTCCTCTTCTCTGCCACCGCCACCAAAGAGTCCAGCTACATGCCAACGACAGAGCTGGCCTGTCAGTTTCTCCAGCCTGGATTCATTCTTCTTTGATGTGCTGCCCCCCACCACAACACAGAGTAAAAGAGGACACTGGCTACCACAGACTGGTAAAACATCTGCAGTTGTTTCCCGCAGATGTTAAAAGACCATAGCCTCCTCAGGAAGTACAGCCTGCTCTGTCCCTTCCTGTACGGGTGGTCAGTGTGGACCGTACATTCCAGTTTGCTGTCCAGCCACAGGCCGAGGTACTTGTAGTCTGAGTCCGCAGCCTGCACCTCAGCTCCCTCAATTAGAACTAGTCACGGTCTTGGTCTGGACTTCCCAAAGTCGATGACCCTCTCCTTTGTCATCGAGGTGTCGAGCTGTAGATGGTTTGTTTGGCACCAGACAGCAAAGTCCCTCACTAGGCTCCTGTACTCCTCCTCTCTGTCGTCCCTGATGCATCCAACGATGGCTGTGTCATCGATAAACTTCTGGATGTGACACAGCTCAGAGTTGTAGCAGAAGTCCGTGGTGTACAGGATGAAGAGAAGAGGGGCCAGCACTGTGCCCTGGGGTGCTCCAGTGCTGCTGATCACAGTGGCAGATGAGGTCTCCTTCAGCCTGATGTACTGCGGCCTATCGTTGAGGTAGCTGGAGATCCAGGTGACCAGGCAGGGGTCCACTCGCATCCTGATCAGCTTGTCCTGGAGCAAAAGGGGCTGGATGGTGTTGAAGGTGCTCGAGAAGTCCAGGAAGAGAATCCTCACCATGCCGCATCCCTTATCCAGGTGCAAGTGAACTCAATGATGCAGGTAGAGGATGGCATCCTCCACACCAACACCTGTCCCATATGCAAACTGTAGACCATCCTTGTTGCACCTGGGGTCTGAGGAGGCTGAAGAAGAGCTGCTCCAACGTCTTCATCAGGTGTGAGGTGAGTGCCACTGCTCTAAAGTCATTCAGCTCTCTGGGCCGGTTCTTCTTAGGAGCTGGAACAATGCAAGATGTCTTCCAGAGGGTGGGCACTCTCCCTAGCTGCAAGCTGAGGTTGAAGATGCGTTGTAGCAGTTCTCCCGTTCAGCAGCGCAGGCCTTCAGTAGTCAGAGACACACCTTGTCTGAACCTACTGCTTGCCTGGGATTTAGCTTCCTCAGCTGTCCTCTGACCTGGTCCACAGTGATGTATGGAGGAGGCTGTGTTGAGGTGGGTGAGGAGGAGGAGGAGGAGGAGCAGGAGGCTGTTGATGTGATGTCCGAGGGAAGATGTTCTGAGGGAAGAAGAAGAGATAGGTGCAGTTAGGGAGAGGGTGGGGTGGGGGTGTGTGCACGAGCTGGTTGAACTGGTTGATGAAGTTCATTTGCTTTCTCCATAGTCCCCCCTACCTCACTGGTCTTTGTGTTCTGACCTGTGATGGTTTTCACACCTTCCCAGACCTCCCTCATGTTGTTCTTTTTCAGCTTCTGCTCCACCTTTGTCCTGTAGCTGTCCTTTGCTTCCCTTACTGAACGTTTTACCCCAGGCTGTGGTGCTTACACAGTCTCTCAGGGCACTTTCCATTTCAGGGGACCACTTCCTGATGGAGTGAGTGGTTACCAGCTGCCTTTGGACCAGGGGGGTGTACTCTGCCTGTAGGTGGACCAGGTTGTGGTCAGACTTTTCTGTGGGAGGTGGGTGGGTGGGGTGACTCTGTATGCATCTCTCACATAAACATACAGCAAGTCAATGGTCCTGTTGTTTCTTGTTGTCCACAACCTGGTGGAAAGCAGCCAAAGTAGAGTCCAAAGTTGCATGTTTAAAGTCTCCAGAAATGATCATCAGTGCCTCAGGGTGCTGGGTCTGCAGCCTTGCTGTGACGGAGTGGATCTTCTCACATGCAGAGGCTGCATCCGCTCTCGGAGGGATGTAAACACAGACTATGATCATGTGACTGAGCTCCCTCGGCAGATAACATGGCTGGAGGCAAACAGCTAGTAGCTTGAGGTCTCGACAGCACAAGACCACCTTTACAGAGATATGTCTTGGGTTACACCAGCGGTTTTTAAAGTACATGATGAGTCCCCACCTTTGCTTTTCCCTCACGTTTAGTGTCTCTGTTGGCTCTCACGGCAGTGAAACCCAGCAGGTCCATGTTAGCGTCAGGTTAGCCACATCTCCGTGAAGATAAACAAGCAGCTCTCATGGTAAGTCTGCTGGTTGGTCAGTGCTGACATCTTGTCAACCTTGTTCCGCAGCGAGTTCACTTCCCCATAATCACAGAGGGTATTAATGATTTGTTGCACCTCCGATTTTCTGCTAGCCTAGCCTTTAGCTTAGCCCCACCCTTACAGCCCCTGGGTCTCCTCCTCAACTCAGCTGGGAATGTAATGTCCTTTTGGTACCAGAGCCAGCAGTCCTTCCTTTAAATAAGTCATGAGACTGACTCTTGGTTGCATTGAATGAGAAAAAACCTGGTAGCTCCTGGTAGTGTTAGAACTGCCTCCTGGTAGAGTTTGATAGTTAAAAGATATCCATGAGATACATATAAAACAAAAGAAATGTTTTCATAAGAAGAGATGACAGGTCAAAGAGATGGGAAAAAGCTAAAAACTTTACAAAAATTGGAGAAAAAAAAAATAAAACAAGAGCTAAAAAAACTGGAGTGCTACTGGAGAGGCAGCCGTTTAGAGTTGCTCGAGCTGAGCTGGTGGGCTGCTGCAGTGATTTGATCAGGATGGTCAAATGCTGTTCAAAATATTTGAGAATACAACCTGTTTTAAAGGAATGCAATAAAGTGCAAGTATTAAAATAAATACAATAAGAGTAACAAAGTGCTTCAAAAAATCAAGTATGTCCACTTTTTAACAAGCAACATTGCTAATTGCATTTTGTGCATTAACAAGTGCACATAACAAAAGTGCACATAAAAGTGCAAACAATTAACTTTTTCAGTTGAGTTTTAGGAACACAAGTTTGTCAGCTTGTTCTGACATGAAATGTAACTCCTACAATATCTTTCTTGCTTTTTTACGCTTTGTTTCACGTTTTTCACAGATTGAAAGATAGGAAGACAAGCTGGTCAACTGTTTCAGGCTTGAGACATGATCTCTTACATGTAACTATGTTCCCACTAGCACTGAAGACCCGCTCAGATGGAGAACTAGTTGCGGGGACACATAGGTATTTTCTGGCAAGCTTTGCCACTAATGGGAAGTTGACCTCATGCTGCCTCCACCAGACAAGAGGATCTTTCTCTGCATCCAGGTCAGCTGTCTGAAGGTACATGTTGAGCTCCAGTTCAATGGATGCTCTGCTTGTCTTTAAGGTGCCTTGGCATGTGGGTGCTGCTGCTTTCTTGAAATAGCTGGACAAACTCTTCTTTGCCTTCTTGGCTGCAGGGACTTCTGATTCATCTGCAGCAGCCACAGGGACAGCCGATGGTGGTGGAATGGAGACTGCTGGTGCTGCTGTTTCACCTTCAGCCACCAGGTGCTCCATTTCTGCAACAGCTCTTGTCTTCATAAAGTCGATTCTCTCTTCCTTTATGTAGGCTGTTTTGAATCGAGGATCGAGGAGTGTAGCCATGTCAAGCAGCTTTTCAGTGGTGTTGTCGTCATATTTGTCATTGAGGTAGTTCAGGATGCCCTCTTTGATGGCTCTAGTGAGCGGGGAATCATCATCCTGACATTTGAGGATTTCATGCTTAAAGAGGTGCAGTACGGGTTTAACATATGACACACTGACATATTTCTCCCCAGACAAGGCATCTGTAAATTCCACAAGAGGGCTCAATGCCTTGTTCATGGACTCCAGAATTTCCATGTCTTGCCAGGTCGGGATCAGATGCCTCACCTTGTCTTCACGGAGGACCTTGCAAATTAGTTCAAATGTTATTTATATAGTGCATTTCACACACAGAAGCAGCACAAGTGCTACACAGAAAATAATAAGCTACATGGCAGAGCACATTGTGCAGGCCTGTATTATATTTAACGTTTTAATGCCTGAAAACATAAATTATAGCCAGTAAATTCTAATTTTCTGAACTGCAATGTTTATTTTACTTTCTACTGAAATCCTAGAAAAATCAAAATTTCCATAAAATTAATTATATATATTTTTTGTATCTCATTTGATACATTAGGTGTTTTTGGCAACTGATAATTCACTTGAGGACATTTTTATCATTTACCTGATTGTATTCAGATGTTTTTTAGCAGTTTGTTGATCATATTGATTAGATAGAGGCATCATAAAAGTATGTACCAAATATCATACAAAAGGCATTAAAGGGATAAAAATACCTGTGCAACAGCTTTCTCCTGCTCGATAAACCTGCTGATCGTCTGTTGTAGTGAGCCCCATCTGGTGGGGGTCTCACTCTTGAGCTGGTGAGTGGGCAGGTCCAGGTCAACTTGAGCCTTCACCAGGTCACGTCTTCTCTTGAATGTATTGGAGATGGCACCTGTCGCTTGCAGACCCCAACTGCACGTTTCACAGCTGCTTGGGTTTGAGGAGGAGGTGTTTTGAGGCTGTTCTCTGTTATAACGATACAGAGGATACAGAGGAAGGTGCAAACTTTGTTTAAGTGTAAATTGTT
The DNA here is from genome assembly GCA_037902135.1 of Cetoscarus ocellatus. Classification (NCBI taxonomy): domain Eukaryota; kingdom Metazoa; phylum Chordata; class Actinopteri; order Labriformes; family Labridae; genus Cetoscarus; species Cetoscarus ocellatus. Next base: position 32,948 of record JBAMNC010001943.1, read on the forward strand.
TACATTAAAACTTGTTTTGACAACATAATTACAATACAGGCACATGTTAATGTCCTGCTTCACTCACCTATCGCCAGCTGCAAACGGTGCCCAAAGCACTGGAGTCTGTTCCACTGGTTCAGCTGCAGTGCACTGATGTTATTAGTTGCATTATCTGTGGTCACGCAGATTAGCATATCTTCACGCAGCTCCCAGGACTGCAGTGCTTCTCTTAGCGCTGTGGCTATCATCACTCCAGTGTGATCCTCAGGAAAGTAGCTTGTCTGTAGACATCGGCTACTTAATATCCAGTCATCGTTGATAAAATGAACTGTTAAGCTCATATATGGCTGTGTGATTCTGCTTGTCCACAGATCTGTTGTCAGTGCATAATATACCACATGTTTAAGTTCCTCATTCACCTTGGCACGGCATTCTTCGTACACACGGGGCAGCTGGACGTAACTGAAGTGTTTTCGATTTGGCATGTTGTATCTGGGGTCAAGTGTTTTGACCAGTGCCCTGAAGCCCTTCTTTTCCACAGTATAGACTGGGGCCATGTCTTGACATATGAATTTAGTAATGGCATCTGTGATTTCGCGGTGTCTGCGGGACTGCTTGTCATACAGGATGCCTTTGGTCAACGAGTCTTTCAGACTCGTTTGGTGTGTTTTTTTCTTTTCATCACTTTGGGGTTTTGATGTAATGTTAGTGCTTTGTCGCATCTTCATGCTGTCTCTGTACAGTTCTTCGTGTCGTGTCTTTAAGTGGTAGAAAAGATTAGAGGTGTTCGAGTCGCTACTGATGACGTGTTGGTGGCATGTTTTGCAGATTACCATTTTCTGGTCTGTGTCTGACTTTTTAAATCCAAACCAACGCCAAACCATGGAATTACGGTTCCCTTTTTTTGGCACCAACTCCTCTTTGGGCTCTGTTTCCCCTCTGTTCACCGCTGAGCTCTCTGCGTCTGCCATGTTGCATCCATGCTCCGCTAGCAGTGCCGTAAACTGGTACTTGCGGGTGACGTAAAATGCTACCGCAAAGCAGTAGCATTGCTGCAGTTACATTAACCTGGCCTTATACAACGTTAACATAGCATCAGAGCTAGACCAATCACACACACATCAAATAACGATATAAACGACAGAGGATTGTTTCGTACGGTAGACATTTTTATATCGCACTACGGTATATATCTTAATATCGCACAACACTAGCCCAGCAGTTCTTAGAGAGGGAAAACCCCAAACCAAACTCCAGATTTCATGGCTGGTATGATGTTACAGTCCCTGAGATGAAAGCTTTCATGTCACTTCATTTGCGTACATTTTCCAATATGGCCGCCACTTGGTGATGTCACAATATGCAAATTAGATGAGTTTATTTACTTCCATTCCAAATTTTGGGTCATACTGAAGATTTTTCTCACTGACAGTCTGCCTTTATCTCTAACCACTTTCAAACTACAACCCTTTGCCTTTATCTCTAACCACTTTCAAACTACAGCCTTTCAAATATTGATAGAAAAATTTAATGTTTTCTTGAAAAACTCTGGCGCCTAAAGGGTTAATGCAGCTCAAAGGTTTGTCAAGCCGGTTCACTCAAACGAGACCAGATTTTATTTTATGACAGCTTTTTATTATATCATCTTGACAGGACATGTACAGACACAAACCCAAATACCAATGAAGTTTGGACATTGTGCAACACATAAGTAAAACAGAATACAGTGAATCATTTTCAACTCATAATCAACGGAGTACACTACAAGGACGAAATATATAATGTTCAAACTGGTAATATAAATGTGGTTTCTTTTATAAATAATATTCACTCATTTTGAACTGGATGCTTAAACTACATTTCAAAGTCGCTTGAACAGAGGCAACAAAATTGAGGGTTGCATGCCATGAGACAGTGCAACAGAGAGTTGTCTAGATCATATATGTACATGCAGTTGCCACAGGTGATGTATATACACACACACACACACACACACACATATATGTATATACATATGTATCTATATCTATATATCTATATCTGCATCAATATCTATATATATCTATATATCTGTATATATATATATCTGTATATATATATATATATATATATATATATATCTGTATATATATATATATATATATATAAATCTTAACAGATATGCTTATACATCACTTGATGAAGCCTAAATGCAGTTTCTTATTTATTTTATAGCACAGACAACTTTTTAACTGCTTTAAGCTAAACAATGTTATTACTCAAAGATGGTTGTGTATTTCAGGCTCATAATATAACAGTAGGTAACATGGCAGGAACTCAGACTGCAGCTACAGCCCCAGCTAGTGACTTCAGGCTATTTTACACAACATTTGACTGGTTTTGGTCTGCCTGACTAGCAGTCACACTGCAATGTGAAAGCAAACCAAACCAAAAAGTGAAAAATGAAAAGAAGGCCGCAACTTCAACCTTGAACATACAGGGAGTGGTTTGTAAGGGAAGAAGATGCAGAAGTTTAAACCTTGGACCTTCAAGGTCAAAGACTGTGGGTCTGAAGAAAAAAATGCACAGATGCTTGTCAGTAAATAATGGAGTAAAGCATTCGTTCTGGCAGCAGATCGACTTACTTTAGCTGTTATTTATCATTATTGTCTTACTAGTTGTTTTTATTTATCTAAGGCCCTGTATCAAATGATCTATGGCGACGTACCAGTCCATGACATGATGGTTGAAGAGCCCTGTCTTCAAAGACAATTACATCTAAACACAGATGCTAATAAGTTGGCTGTTATAAGGAGGCAAAAACAGAACACATCCAGACTTATTGTGTCACACTGAAGTACACACATTCACTCCATGTGTCATCTGGAAGTCTTCTTGAGCGGCCAACTTTGTCCACACCCATGCCAGCATAATAGAGATTCTCCTCATGTTGGTAACTCTGGACACACACATACAAGAGAAAGAGAAAAGTCATTAAATTGGTTCAATAATGAGTCCTAAAACACAGAGGAGAGTTAACAGATTCTCACTCAGAGTTCCCATGTCTCAAAGTCTCTGAGATTTTTTATTTATGTACTTTAGACTAACTAAATAAGATCCTTTATTAGTCATATTAGACTAAATGTTTTTATCCTACAATATAAAAAACATCTAGAATTTACCTATTTGTACATTTAAAGCACTCTTGTTGGTGTCTTATGCCGAGGTCACACTACATGATTTTTCTCCTTCCACTGTTAAATGCTGTTGGTTTCAGTTGTGTAGTTTGTCATGCTTTTCCGGCAAGTCATAGCACAAACTTATGGCTCTGTGATATCTCACTTACAGACTGTTTTTACCAACGAAAACAATTGTGTAGTTTAACTTTGCATTATACAGTAGCTTTCTAACTGAATGGGTGGATGTGACGTGTAGTCTAAGAGCACTTTGAATTGGAAAGATTGGAAAGGTTCAACAAAAGCTCAAGCCCATGTACTATTTATTTAGCCTGTTAAATGACAACTACCTTCAGTTGCTAACAAACTGCTACTAGATAATAAAAATGACAAAGGACCTTAAGCAATGTATTAAACAGGATTTCTGCAGATCAGATCACAACCAAAATGTAATCACTTCTTCCATGTGCCATGACCAACATTCCTTGAAAATGTCACCAAAATCTGTAGTTGTGGAAAATGTTAACAAATATTAATAAATTCTTTTTAAAAAATCCTGGATGTGCATCCAGAAAAAAGAGACACCTCATCATTAGCCAGTTTATGTCTACAGCCCTATCCATTGGTGGGTTGACTTACCGCAGTTTGAGCAGAAAGTTTGAATGACATCGAGAATCAAGGAAAAAAAATGTTTCGTTTGATTGACAACTTATTCTCAACCTGACTAAGATGATTACATTTATCTGCTGATTTCAAGGGTTAGTCCGAGTTTTTTGAGTTTCTTGTTGCTAGAGGCCCATGGCACCAGAACATCTGAGTGCTAGTAAAGAAACTTGTCCCTTTGTCCCTGGGGGAAGATATCTGGGGTGGGACAGTAGCTGGTACATAGTGGTACATGGTGCCACTGTAATCCTCATAATTAATCAACTTAATAGGTAAAATCTACTTAAAGAAAGAAACAACAACATTGGATCAACAACACGATCCAGTAAGATGCTTTAAAACACTTATCTTTTCCTCAAAAAGCCCCTGTGTTTATAACTTCTGTTTGTTGGGACGTAGGGGTTATATGTCCCTCAGGTCATCAGAGGAAACAACAAACAGTAACTTCACTAAAACTGAACTGCTAAACTGCTGCTGCCCCACTTCAAAAACTTGAACAAGTACTTTAAGCATTTAACACAAAATAAAGTAAACCCTACTCCTCCTGCCCAGAGCGTTCTCTGATAGTTTAGGTAACGTTTGTTAAAGTAATAATCAAATCTGGGCAGAAAATACCTGTGCATTTGAAGAAGCTGATGTTCCTGAAAAACAAGGAAAAAAAAACATTTAATGCCAAAATCAAGAGTTCTCAGGATGAACCACTAGACAGAATCATTTATTAAACTCACCTCTACTGCTGCAGCTCTTATTCTTGTAGCAGACAAATAAAACTGAGGCCAGAGAAAGACTCAGGATGGTGTTGAATATCAAAGCTCCACCCAGGACATACACCAGGACTGCAGACTGTTCCTCATCTGTAGAGAGACGGACACCAGGACACAGTGATGCTTTACAGAGTTTGTCTTTAATCAGGTTGAGCTTTATCAGGGTAATATCCCATCTCATCACACTCCCACAAATTTATTCCTGTCCTGTCCCATCACAGCCCTAAAAGAATGACTCCTGCTCCCATCCTGCTTTTTTTGTCCTTTGACCTCACGTTCTCCGTTGGTCCATGCGTTGACAGTCCTACTTACTCCAAAACCCATGCAGGGTAAAAATATAATTATAACTCTAAACACATCAACACAGTTTTAAATTCAACCAGGGATGAACAATTTAGAGTCAGAAATACTGTATTTATTAACATACAAAAACACTATCCTGGTGTCTCTCAACAAATTGATTTACTGAAAAAAATAAACACATCACAAGTAGGCCAAAAATCAGCCCAATTATTTTGGCTTGGATCTTTGCAAGGTGAATTTTTCTGATTATAGACAATGAATCAGGAAGATCCAGTTGAACTGCAAGGTTGTCAATAACCTGGTACACCAGATGGACTGTTCAATATATTTCACAAGTCCATCTGGGAAAGAGCCCATAGAAACTCGTTGGGAAGGGCTGAACCTTACAGAAGCAGGTGATTGTATTCTGTTGTTCCATCAATCAACATTTATTACGGGTTAATCAGATAATTTCGTGGGCAGGATTACACCACAAAACGTGATCCACTTGAAACAATCTCTTGTTAAAACATGTTGAAGTGGAGTGAAAATAAAGAGAAGTTTTTTGTGTTGATGTTTGTTTTTCATTTGATAAAGAAATGTGGTCCAGATCTGATAAAACTGCTACTGAAACTGTTAGCATTTATGCTAATCCCTGTAAGTGCAGTCACTTCCTATTGTTTTCTCACTCGTATCTTCCATCTCTTCCTGCTCTGAGGGACTCTGATTGGGCTGTGCTGCTTTGGGCCGCTCACAATCGTTGTAGACTGGAGCTTGATAAGATGGATCTGCATGGTTACAGGCATGAAATCAGGAAGATCCAGCAGCTGAGCAAGGTTAAGGTTGTCATAGATGTGCAGCTGACAAATCTGCAGCAACTTCCTGATGCTTCCAAGACAAGTACAGATAAAAATCTCGGAGGAATGTTTTTAGCACATTATTGAGTTATAAAGAACTAAGGCAGTATCAACAGCAAAAAGGGTCCAATGTAGTTCTAGTGAGGTGTACCTAATAAAGTGGCAGGTGAGTGTAGATTTGCGTAATGATTTATATGTGTATTGTTTTCCATTGTGGAAGGATTCCAGCCAGAAGTGTTCAGTAACATCTGACTGATGATACATGACTGCATCATGTGAACACTTTTTCTACAGCATTTTCCTCTGCACTCAGATGTTGCTTCATTAGTTGTTGAATTGAACTGAATTGATTCTGTTTGATTGATATGATGCAGTTTAACAATTTAAGCTAATGTGCTGCACATAGGGCAACACGGCCACTAATAGCACGTGCAATGTTTTAGGTTGCACACGCAATTTAGCACTCATTATTTTGGATATAAGTAGATCAGGCCCATAGAGTTTGTAGTTATTAATAATTTCTAACTCCTGTCCTAAGTTGGGCTTCACTGTGTCAACAAATGTGTTCCTAAATGTTGACTGATGGAAACAGAGTGAGTTTTCATGAATGTGTCTTTGTTTTGGTTTAGAAACAACTCCATGACTCTTTCTGATTCTACCTTACGGTCAGTAATACAACACAAAACAACATTGTTTTTCATTGTCATCCCCCCTTTGTGGCAACCTTGCCGCAGCTGGATCCACCTGATTGAATGTCTGCAATCAGGCAGATCCATGTGGCTGAACTCCAGTCTACAATGATGGTGCTTGGCCCAAAGAGGGAAAGCCCAATCAGAGTCTTTCGATCAGGATGGAGTCAGAGCTACGAGTGAGATGACAGCAGGAAGTGACGGATTAGGAAGATTAGCATAGATGCTAAAAGCTTTAGCTTTTGACTGCATTTCTTTATTTAAAAAAACAAACAAACATCAAAACTACAAACTTCTCTATAGTAAGGATATTTTCATTCCACTTCCAACATGTTTTAATAAGAGTTTGATTTACGAAGTGGTTCTCTTTCTGTAGTGCAGCAGTTCCTGCCTATTACATTGTTGAATTGTTGATTGACAGAACGAGAATGCAATCGATTGCCGGATATGCTTCTGAAAGGTTCTGCCCTCCTCAAAAACTTTCCCTTGTCTCTTTTCCAGATGGACTAGTGAAATATTTTGAACACTCTGTCTGGTGTGTCAGGTTACCTCTGTACTTTATTCCATAGAACTGGGCCATGTTACAAAAATGTTGGACACCACTGGTGTAGAGAGTGAACTGTGGTCACACCCCAAACTGCAGTGTGTCATGGGCTTTGAGACAATGTTAAAATACAAGTATATCACATTAGCATCCAAGTTAACAGTCAAGCAAGAATCTCTAACCCAAGATATTTGATTAGATTAGAGGACACTTTTCTAAATAGTAACACAGATTGTGACTTACATTCAACGTCCAGCCTGGTCCCATTTCCAAACAGAATGTGTCCACATGAGACAACAGCGCAGTAATACGTCCCAGCATGAGAAACATTCAGGCTCCTCAGAGGTAAGTTGTAGACACAGGTGTTTGTTTCTGTGGTGTGTCTCCTCTCACACTGATGGTTCCTGCCTCCATGGGTGTAAATGAGTCCTGGATGAGATTCTTCAGAGTCCTTGAACCAGTAAACACTGTATCCTCCATCACAGCCCCCAGTGTGGACTGTACAGCTCAGAGTCACAGAGCCTCCATGCTGGACAGCTTCAGATTCAGACTGATGGACCAAAGCTGGGACTGTCAAACCTGAACCCTTAACACTCACCAGAGTGCCCTCTGCAAACTCGATTGTGATCGAATAGCTGGTTGTGCAGTAGTAAGTTCCTGTGTCAGAAATGCGTACATCCATTATAATCAAGTGATACCTATTTGATTCAGCCTCCAGTCTGAAGCGTGGGTCGTCCTTCCATTCATTCTCAAATGAGAAAACTTCATTGAAGCTGTAGAAAGATATCATGAGTCTTGGTTTTTGTCCTAAAGGTTGCTTATACCAGAGTAACCTCTTTACTTGGTTACCTCTGACAACACATGTGACAGCTATGTTGTCCCCGACACTGGCAGATATGAAAGTTTTCTCCTGATGAAGAGATGGATACGGATCAGTCGTCAGAGCTGAAGAGATGAAAAACACAATGAAATTCAAATTAAAAAGAAATTGCAATTCAGTCTGTAAAGTTACTATAATGATTTTCACAGTTTAGAGGCGAGTACCTGGGCCAGGCGGGCTAAGACAGGATCAGGAGGAAGGCAGTTTACCTCCCTTAAAATTTCATGTTTCTTGTCTGTCTGTTTATGATCAAGATTACATTTTCTGGAAATGCTGGAAAAGACACAAGGAAGAACTAGAACTAGACTTTGGTTTGTCATCATTGTGAGAGGCCAGTTTGTGACATTTTCGCCAATAACTCTGCTAGTAAAGTTAGAAATGCTTTGAAAAAATGTATGCAGATAGACGTCATGTGAGTCCATGCACAACCACATTTAAGTTTGGATCTAGATCAAGATCTAGATATGATTTTTTTCTCTGGATCTCAGTCTGGATCAGGGGTAAATCATTATTCAGTCAGATGGCCACTGACCATGAGTGCTTTTCCGGAGCTCTTCTAGTTTAATATTTACTCTGTGAAAGAAATAAGAAATTACAGGAAGAAATTCAAGAACTACGTTGCTGCACGGTTTGAATAGTTGCATCAAATGTAAAGAATTAAGATGAAATATGATTAAGCCAATTTAATTCTAATTATAAGGCTTTATCTACCAAATTTGTTCCCTTAAATCTCATAATAAAACAATCTTCACTCCCTTATTCATCCCCTCTTGCACCCGACCCTAAAACTTTCCCGACAACAGTTAAACAATTTAAAGAAAAACAAGAAGATGAGTTAAAACTATCTGTATTTCAGCTCGATTTGCCTCTACAACACTTTGTTCTGTATGACAGCATATTCTAAAAATAGTCTTTAAAAACTGTTCTTATTTTATTGTTTACAAAACATTAGCAGATTAAATGATTTCTGTTGAAGTCTTTTATGGAGAATTATTAATGCATTTGGGACAAAAGTAATTCAAGTTAACTTTACTGACCCTTAAAAACCAATACATTTATAACAGCTACATTTGCCATATTTCTGTAACAGTCATGAAATAATGATAAAATGAATGTTTATTTTATTAATAGAGCTTCACTGTTTGGTTTGAGCTTGAAAACAGAGATAAACTTGCTAAAAGAAAATCTGAAACCTGGTTACTTATTATTTTGTTATATTTCAGGTATTTTAATGATCCAACAGACACTTTGGTTTATGAATTTATAAATACTATTTATATTGCTCTCGTTTTAACCAAACTTGCTCGTCCCTGTTAAACAACATTAAGCGATGAACAATAAAGAAGCAAATTAGATGTAAACATAACTCACCGCTTTTCTCCAGCATGAAGAACATCAGATAGAAAAGTGACTTTGGAGATGTCATCATGTTCAGTTTTCAGAGCTTAATGTGAAGCATCTTGATCTTTCTCGAGTCTTCACAGAGGGGGCTGTCTTTGATTGGCCAATCACCTCTTTATGTCCTATTAAGGAAATAAGATCACATGTTCACAGCCAGCAACAGTCACGTCAACCTGATCTCACCTTTTCTCTCACTGTATGGAGTGAACTCTACACCTCCAAACTTCACATGACAGCAGTTTTCTCTGGTGTCTCTTGCTGTTCTTTATTTTACAACCATATTTCATTTATGTCTGCTTTGTGACAAAATACCAATTATCCGTGCAGTATTAAATCTGATGTGATTGCAGAGCAGGTTTAAATGATTATGATTATTAAAGGAAATGGTTTGTTGGTCCTCATTACATCAGGCTTTGCTGTTTGAGCTCTGTGCACTCCTCCATCACCTGCACAGAGGATTTTTAGAGCCCTGGACCATTGAGGCCACATTTTTGAGTCTGTGGACATAAAGTGAAGTTGAAATTGACTGATCAATAAAATGATTAAATCTTGACAAAGTTCTTTTTACAAGTGAATCTGTTGAAATGTTTTTAATTGTTGTTATTTTGCAGGGATGTCTTCCTATCACAAAAATATGAACTGAAGTTTGGATATGATATAACTTGTTAACATTAACCCCTATTTCCAGTTAAGTCCAATGAAAAGTTTCCAATTTGGAAATTTTAAGAATTTATTCATCTTAACTTTCTGTGAAAGTTTCTGGAAATTTATTGTAATTTTCCCACCAATTGCATCCCTACTGATAACTTATTTAAGTATGTCCATACTGCACCATTGTCTTCAGCTTATCTGTGGTCAGGTAACGGGAGCAGCAACCTTAAAAGAGAAGACCAGACTTCTCTCTCCCGGCCATTTCATCCAGCTTTTCATGGGGGATCCTGAGTTATTTCCAGGCCAGCTGAGAGATGCAGTCCCTACAGCCTGTCCTGGGTGTTCCCCAAGGTCTCCTACAGGTGGGATGTCTCTTGAGCACCTCACCAGGGAGGCGTCCAGGAAACATCCTGATTAGACGCCCGAGCCACCACATCCGGCTCCTCTCTGTTCTGAACCCCACCCAGGTGACTGAGCCCTGGTGGCTGGGCGTACACCCATGCGGCCTGGCAGGGCACAGCCTGAAGAGGTAACATGGGACCCTCCTCCCATGGGCCCACCACTCATGGGAGGGGCCAAACCGGTCTGATGTGATGCGAGCTGTCAGCTGCAGAAGGGAAGGACCTTGATGGACCTCGGCTCGGCTGCAGAAGCCAGTTCTTGGGACGTGGAGTATCACCTCTCTGGAGGGGAAAGAGAGTGAGCTGGTGCACGAGGTTGAGAAGTTCAGACTAGATATTGTCGGACTCACCTTGACACATAGCTTGGGCTCTAGTCCCAGTCCTCTCAAGGGGGTTTGAACTCTCTTTCACTTTGGAGTTGATGATGGTAAAAGGCACTGGGCAGGCGCGGCAGAACTTGTTGCTCCTAGAACTGGTGTCTGTATGTAAGAGTTTACCCCAGAGGATGAGATGGTATCTGCTTTCCACCTTTAGGCGTGAGTATGCTGACTGTTTTTTGTGCTTATGCACCAAACAGCTCCTCAGATTATCTACCCTCTCTGGATTCCCAAGAGGGGGTGCTGGAGAGTACCCCTTCTGGGGATCCTCTTGTTCTGTTTGGGGACTTCAGTACTCACGTTGGTAACAACAACAATGAGACCTGAAGGGGTGTGATTGGGAGGAACGGCCCCCTGATCTGAACCTGAGAAGTGCTTTGTTTTTGAACTTCTGTGCTCATCACAGATTGTCCTTAACAAACACCATGTTCAAGTATAAGGGTGTCCATATGTGCACTTGGCACCAGGACAGCATAGGCCACAGTTTGATGATTGACTTTGTGGTTGTGCTATTGGACTTGCGGCCACAGGTCTTGAACACTCAGGGAAGAGAGGGACGGAGCTGTCAGCTGATCACCACCTGGTGGTGAATTGGCTCTGATGATGGGGGAGAATGCCGGTCAGACCTGGCAGACCCTGATGTGTGTGAGTCTGCTGGGAACATCTGGCAAAATCAGCTTTAACTCCCATTTCAGGGAGAGCGTTGAGCATGTCCCAGGGGAGGCGGGGAACAACAGACTCTATTTGGCGTCATCGTTGAGCTGCAGTTTGATACTGTACCAGCCCTCCGTCAATGTCCATGAGCTCCACTCTCAATGTGCAGCACAGAGTGGCAAGGCGTGACAGCTGCTGTAAGTCTCTTCATACCTGGTCTGAAATCTAAAGTCTGTGTTGCAGTTTTCTTATTTTTTTTGAGGACAAATTAGAGATTGACACACATCCGCATAATCAAAAAACACTTAAATATGCTTGTTCCACCCACAAGGGTGCACACTAGCTAACTCTTAGATATTAGAGTTAGATCATTTTTCTACAATTAGCCTTCAGGAGCTAAATTCTCTTGTCTCCTCCTCCAAACCATCTACCTGCCTTAGACCCGATCCCAACTAAACTGTTCAAGGAGGTCTTTCCCTTAGTTTGTCCATCCCTGCTGGAGACAATAAATATATCTCTATCAACAGGCTACATGCCACAGTCTTTTAAAGTAGCTGTAATCACACCTCTCCTTAAAAAACCTAACCTCGATTCGGGAACATTGGCCAACTACAGGTCTATATCAAACCTTCCATTTACTTCACAGATCCTGGAGAAAGTAGTGGCTAATCAGCTATGTGACTTCCTTCAAGACAACAGCCTTTTTGAGGACTTTCAGTCAGGATTTAGAGCTCATCACAGCACAGAGACTGCTCTAGTTAAAGTAACTAACGACCTACTCTCAGCTTCAGATGAGGGACTTTTCTCAGAACTTGTTTTATTAGATCTTAGTGCAGCTTTTGACACCACTGATCATGATGTTCTTATACAGAGATTAGAGGTATTACTCAAGTTTACAGGGACTGCCCTAAATTGGTTTAAGTCCTACTTATCTGATAGATACCAGTTTGTACACGTGAACAACAAGTCCTCTGTGTACACTAAAGTAAGTTACGGAGTTCCTCAAGGCTCTGTGCTAGGTCCAATTCTCTTCTCCATTTATATGCTTCCCCTCGGTGATATCATGAGAAAATACTCCGTTAATTTTCATTGTTACGCTGATGATACTCAGCTGTATGTATCAATGAAGCCAGGTGAGACAAATCAGTTATCTAAACTAGACGCGTGTCTAAAGGACATTAGGACATGGATGGCCAAAAATTTTCTTCTTCTTAACTCAGACAAGACAGAGATCATTGTGCTGGGCCCTCGACACCTTAGAGAAACCTTTTCTAATGATTTAAGTGCCCTAGATGGCATTAGCCTGACGCCAAGCACAACTGTTAGAAATCTTGGGGTTCTATTTGATCAGGATCTATCCTTTAACTCTCACATAAAGCACATTTCAAGAACAGCCTTTTTTCATCTTCGTAACATCGCTAAAATTAGGCCTATCCTGTCCCAGAGCGATGCCGAAAAGCTAGTCCATGCTTTTGTTACCTCTAGACTGGACTATTGTAATTCTCTTCTTTCAGGCTGTCCCAGTAAGTTGCTTAAGACGCTTCAGCTGGTTCAAAATGCTGCAGCATGTGTACTGACCAAAACTAGGAGAAGAGACCACATTACTCCTGTAATAGCTTCTCTGCATTGGCTTCCCATTAAATATAGAATAGAATTCAAGATTCTTCTTCTCACCTATAAAGCTCTCAGTGGACAGGCACCAGTTTACCTCAAAGAGCTTGTAGTGCCGTACAACCCCTCTAGAACATTACGCTCCCAAAATGCTGGCCTGCTCGTGGTTCCATCAGTCTCTAGAAGTAGTATGGGAGGCAGAGCCTTCAGTTATCAGGCTCCTCTTCTCTGGAACCATTTACCGACCACGGTTCGGGAGGCAGACACCCTCTGTACCTTTAAGGCTAGACTTAAAACATTCCTCTTTGATAAAGCTTTCAGTTAGGGACCAGCTCATAGTCCATAGTTTAGACACATAGTTAAGATGCAATAGGCTTAGACTGCCGGGGGGATCTGGCACATTGGGCTCTATCCCTCTCTCTCTCACACTCTGTCCATATCTGCCTCTGCCCCTTTCTGTTTGCTCCTGTACTCGTCTCTGGCTCTTGTCTTTTAGGTGGCCTGGGATCCTTGGTGGAGACTGCCTGCTGCTGTGGAGTCACGAAGCCTCAATAACTACAATTACAGACATAACACATATTTGGCCATCTCATTCCAGTTCATAATCATTATAGCTGTTAATGTAGATATTAGCATGATCTTTCTATCCATGGTTGATACATCTATAGTAGCTATCTCTAGCTCCCCATGGACATGAGATCCCTCTTGAAAATGAGGTGTCACATCTCAAGAGGTCTACCATTAATACATTTATACTTAACGGAGACAAATATGGTCGGGATGCACTTGTGGTCTGGGCACCCATGAGTTCGTCACTACCATAAATTCTTATTTTCAGTAAGACTTTTATTGATTATACTTCTATAAAATTTTCACCACAACCACACAGACATGAGGATCCTCCTCTAATAAATTTGTTTGCAGCAGAAACAAATTTGACGGCGACAGGTCTATGATTGGTCCTTTGATCTGTCACTAGCTTTAGTTCTTACTTTAGTCCACTTGTCTCCTCTTACCTCCCTCCCTTTGCCCACACACCCAACACAGCATCGTGTGGATTTGCTGTTCATCATGAGACTGGGGTCCACATTCAAGATTTCCTGCTGCTTAACAGAAGGTTTTTTCTTGCCGCCATGATGGAGGGATTCATGATTGGCTATATGGATTCATGTTGGGTGTTGGATGTATATATTTGTATATATATGTATATGTGTATTTTTGTATGTATATATGTATCTATGCATATATGTGTAGTCATAATATGAAGAGCTTTGTGCTCTATTGTAAAGTGTCTTGAGATAACACTTGTTATGAATTGGCGCTATACAAATAAAGATTGATTGATTGATTGATTGATAGAGCATATTTTGGAAAATTTAGTGAAAGTATCACCTGAAACAGGGAGCAGAAAGACCAATAACAAAAAAAAAAAAAAAAACATACACAAGCTTAAAGCGTTTTTCAAAACATAGAGCTATATTTGTAATAGATCTTTGCTTATGAACCTCACTGGTTCTGTGGCTCACAGATAATAAAACAGGCTGTCCAGTGTCTGTTACATACTTAACAGAGAATGGAGCCAAGGATTTCTTCAGGAAAATAAAAGAATAAAATGCTTAAAGCCAGCAGGTATTTGATGTTTAGTTAACAGGTCTATCAGAAACATCCTGTCAGTCTTAACTGGAGATTTAAATGATTAATAATGGTTTCATTTTTCATTTATGCTGACAATTCCAACTCGTCTTCTGGATTGTTTCTTATGCTCTGGATGTTTCAGTGAAATAAAGGTACTTGAATCTGAGCAATAACATATATCATAAAATGTTCTGTGTGTGTTTTCTGAGTGTAGTGTCACAATGAAAGGAAAGGAATAAAATAATCCTTCCAACACCAGCTGCCAGGGCACAGGGATTTAAAGGGATGGGAGCTGACACTCTGATTGGTGTCATCTGTTATGCTCATAACACATTCATGTAAAGACATGATACATAATCCAACCCTTTTCGCTCTGCGCCTGGCTTTGCACTGAGAACATGCATCCTTAAAACACAAAATATAGATAGACCCCTCATGTACCACATGCTTTTAAACAACGATCAAAATATGACCCTTTGTGTTCAATAACAACAGTAGTATATTACCCCACTCTGAATCTTCAATAGAATCAGTCCTTGTTATAACTTAACTTGCTTGGTTATTGCTATTTGTCATCCCATTTTCCTCGACAAAACATCATGGTAGGATTTGTAATAGTCACTCGGCCTAACAAATGAAAAAAGCATTTCACGTCAATTTCAGTCAAAACTTTGTTTGTAATTTCATGAACATGTAAATTTGGTGAGATCAGACCTTCATTTGTTTCAGGATTCTCATGATTTGATATTAATGCAGGTCAAAGCTTTGTCAAGCCAGTTCACTCAAAGGAAACCAGAATGTTTTTATGATAGCTTTTTATTAAATCATCTTGACAGGACATGTGCACACACAAACCCAAATACCAATGAAGTTTGGATATTGCGCAACACATAAGTAAAACAGAACACAGTGAATCCTTTCAACTCATAATCAACTGAGTACATTATAAGAACAAAATATTTAATGTTCAAACTGAAAACATTAATGTTGCTTCTTTTTTGGTGGAAGTTATTCACTCATTTTGTATTGAATACCTACAACACATTTCAAAAGTTGGGACAGAGGCAACAAAAGACTACCAAAGCTGAGGGTTGCATAACATGAGACTGTGCACAGAGAGTTCTAGGGACTATATATCTACAAGCAGGTGCCACAAGTGATATTTATACATTTTTATTCATATGTTTTTCATTGATGGAGTGTGTTCACAATAATTAATGTACAAGAAACCTCTTCAGTATCAGTGTCTATGTCCCAGTTGTGTTCTTGGTCTATCTGAGATGATCCATCGGTGGTCCTGCCCCCTTGCCCAGATGGGTACAATCCACTCTGACTGGTTGACCTTTCTGCTTTGTGGTGATTGGTATTTTCAGTGCTGCTCAGTGTCATGTTTTCAATAGCTCTGCATCTCTGTCTACAGCCAATGCATTGCAATTGGCTTGCTACCCAAGTCCAATTAGACTTAAACCAGTGATGAAACAATGGTATGACATCACACTGGTTTACGGAGGGGGGTGTAGTCGCAGGTGTGTGCCTGGGTGGTCAAATGTTCTTGTGCCTGATAAAGGCTTATGCCAGTTTTATTTGCTTGAGAACAATGTGAATGGCTGGCCACAGTGGAATAATGGAACAATCCATGAAGAATATGTTTATACATTACCACATGATGCAGTTTTAACTTGATTTTATTGCAGAGAAGACTTCTGAACTGCTCTGAGCTAAACAATGTTGTTACTTGAAGCTGGTTCTGTATTTCTGGCTCAAAATACAACAGGCTGCATGGCAGGAACAAAGACTGCAGTTACAGCTCCAACTACTGGTGGGATACTAGGTTAAATAACATTTTAAAGGTTTTGGTCCAGCTGAGTAGGTGCAGTGTGAAAGAAAGTCAAACCAAAAAATAAAAAATGAAAAAATGCTGTAACTTCACCCCTGAACCAAGCCACACCAAATCTGCCAAACTTTGGTGTGAAAGTGAACATACGGAGAGTCTCTGACAGGGATGAGTCAAGCTGATTTGTGGATAGTTCACAGCATTTAGTGCAGTTTTTATGGAAGCGTATAATGTCTTGTCTTCAATGGCTTCAACAGTAAACATACAGGAAGTGGTTTTTAAGGGATGAAGCGTGATGGTTGAAGAGCCCTGTCCCAAAAGACAAATTACATCTAAACACAGATGCTAATAGGTCGGCTATTGCAAGGAGGCAGAAACAGAACACATCCAGACTTATTGCTTCACACTGGAGTAAACACATTGATCCGGTGGGTCATCTGGAAGTCTTCTTGAGCGGCCGACTTTCTTCACATTCAGAGCAGCATAATGGAGATTCTCCTCATTTTGGTAACTCTGGACACACACATACAAGAGAAAGAGAAAAGTCATTAAATTGGTTCAATAAGGAGTCCTTAAACACAGAGGAGAGTTAACAGATCTTCACGTACAGTTTCCTTGTCCCTGAGATTTTTTATTTATGTATTTTTGATTAACGAAATAAGATCCTTCATGACACAGTCGAGACTATATTTTTTTTCAATAAAAAATACATCTAGAATTTTCCCATTTGTAAATTTAAAGCACTCATGTTGGTGTCTTAGGCCGAGGTCAGACTAAACAAATTTTTATTGTTGGGATCGTCAGTATGACCGTCAGTATGTCAGTTTAGACGACCACGGAGCCATAAATTCATGAAGTGACTTTAACCAATGAGCATGACAGACTACCGACTGAGACCGACTGCATAAACTAACTGATGTGATGACGGAGGAAAGAAAGAGGAACAACACTGAAGTCCACAAACAAACACACTGTATTTAGAGAACAGGACTTCAGTTTGAATCTACAGATGTGATGATGAATAAGATGTTAGATGTAAGCTGTCACTCTCCATGTTACCAAAGACTGTAAAAATAGAAATAATGGAGAGAAACAGCAGATGCAACATGATACGTGACTGTTTACATTTATCAGCAAACTAACACATGATTCAACAAAAAGTTTGGAGATAAACTAAAGTACTGCTCTCTAAATACAGTTTGTTTGTTTGCTGTCTTCAGTGTTGCCTCTCCTCCCTCTACTGTCATCACGTCTTACATGATATGCTGTTGGTTTCAGTCTTGTAGTCCATCATGTTTGTCTGTCACAGCACATCAGGCTCCGTGGTCCCCTAATCTGACATACACAGTTCTGGAATACAACTGTTGGTGCTACTTGGACACATCTTCAGTGATGAACTCAGGCTCATAGGGTGTTGGGGGTCTTTGATCATCAGACATCCTCACATGGGAGACCCAGTCAGGGATGATCAGCCCCCTACTTGTGTACAAGTGGCCCACTCCTCCAGATTCAGAGCTATCTTGAGGCCTTTTCAGGAGCCTCTGTGATGTTCTTGATGGCTCTTTTGCATGGCTGACCTTTAACTCCAAGTTTGAGGGTTCGGTACAATGACTGGTCAATGAAACCCCAATGAAACAAGTCACCTGGTGTTGCAGATGCTGAAGGTCCATTGCTGTCACCAGTGAGACTTGGTAACACAGCCTCTTCTGAACCATTCACCTGAGCTCTTTTATTTCAGTGAGCCTTCAAACTGCTGTCGTGTGTCAAAGTTCTGACTGTATATCTCCCCCCAGGGACAAAGCTTGCAAGTTCATTTATTGGTACTCAGAATTTAAAATACTTCTGAGTACCATGGCCCTCTAAGTCAAGCTTTAAGCATTTACCACAAAATAAAGTAATCCCTCCTCCTCCTGTCCCAAGTGCATTCGAATAGTCTATATAGTCAATATTTTAGTCGTCTATCTATCAATAGTCTATTTTTTTTTTTGAGTAACATTAAAATCTTGACAGGACATACCTGTGCAGAAGAAGAAGAAGAAGAAGCTGATGTTCCTGAAAAACAATTAAAAAAAATCTTTTAATGCCAAAAATCAAGAATTTATAAAATGACCCATCAGATAGAATCATTTA
Organism: Cetoscarus ocellatus; assembly: GCA_037902135.1. Lineage (NCBI taxonomy): Eukaryota > Metazoa > Chordata > Actinopteri > Labriformes > Labridae > Cetoscarus > Cetoscarus ocellatus. The sequence goes on from JBAMNC010001943.1 coordinate 51,458, forward strand.
CTAACTTTACCTCCACAGTTGAAGGTCTTTTTCTTGTAACAGAAAAATAAAACTGAGGCCAGAAAAAGACTAAGGATGGTGTTGAATATCAAAGCTCCACCCAGGACATACACCAGCACTGCAGACTGTTCCTCATCTGTAGAGACAGACACCAGGACACAGTGATGCTTTAGAGAGTTTGACTTAAATCAGGTTGAGCTGAATCAGGGTTATATATTTTTTTGATAGTAGAATTTGACGCTGTATCTTTGCTGACTTAAAACAATGACAAGAAAAGGCATGTCAGGATGAATAATTATTATAATAATTATTATTATTAATTGACAAGAACTAACACCAGGCAAAAACACAATAAAATGACAGGGGGTAGGGTTGGTGACAGAATCTAAAATTTTAAATAAAATTCTGGGGTTTGACTGATGTATGGGGTGCCGTTTGTAAAGCAGCTCATGCTAAAAGAAACCGCAAGACTTTGTCACATTTAGCTTCAAACCATATACAAAGAACTGGTGTGAATTTTTTCTGGTGACCCTTTATGACATTTACAGCAATATTTGTCATCTCAGAAATATCTTCAGTCCTTAAATGTGAATATTAAATGTCGCATGAAAATGCTTAATATAAATATAAATGTTCAATATAAATACAAATGTTAAAGATAAATATAAATGTTCAATATTAATATAAATATAAATGTTAAATATAAATGTTAAATATGAATATAAATATACATGTTAAATGTCAATATAAATATAAATGTTAAATATAAACATAAATGTTAAATATGAATATAAATATAAATGTTGAATCTAAATTCATCAGGCACAACTAAATATTTAGCTAACATGCAAATTTTAAGTCCTGGTAACAGGAAGTACCAAAGTAAAAGCTCGGGGAGTTCTAGTCAGCTACAACGACTGCCGCAGAGCCACAACAGCGTTTGTTAGCCCAAAAGAGATTTGCCTCTAGCATCAGTGCAATTCATGCTTAGCATATTTGGTTCGTTTTTTTTTATTGCTGAGCATAAAAACATCAGAACATATTACAGAAAATGTAGCTTATGTGGTTTCAATGTCTCTATAGGCTGCCAGGAAGTATGCTACTCCTGGACCAGCCACACCGTCCACCTCCACTGGGACATCAGACCACATACTCCCCCAGTGACAACTTTGGGTCTCCCCCCATATAGAACTGCAGTCACACCATCCAGGTTTCTAATTCTGTTACAGGACAGTGCTGGTGATGCACCGTGGAAATTCAGGTTCTCTTGGCAAATGACTAATGCTCCAAATCTGTTTAAGATATAACGAACTATTTAAGATCTTTCTAAGATGACAAACACTTCTGTAAATGTTGTAAAAGGTCACCAGAAAAAAATCACACCAGTTCTTTGTACATGGTTTGAAGCTAAATGTGACAAAATGTTGCTGTTTATTTTTTTTAGCATGCGCTGCTGTACAAACGGCACCCCATACTTTTGCCTCTTTAGTTGCTTTAGTGTAGTTTTTCTTGGTATCTTTCCAGAGTTCATACAAAGAAACATTAAGACCAGTTTTTTTCCATTTTCTTTCATGTTGTCTGCAGGCCCTTTTCAGTTCTTCAGTTATATAGTTCAGCCAAGTTTGAGGTGTTTTAAAAAAGTTTTTGGTCTTGTATGGGGCAAAAGAATTAAGATTAGTTTTACAAATGTGATTAAAACTGGAGACCAGCTCCTCTGTGCTAAAATCTGGGTTAAAAGCAATTAAAGAAGCAGTAGTAAAAAGCTCAGAAAACTGACTGGCAGAAGAAGGAGTAAAAACACAACGAGAGTAAGAATTACTGTTAAAAACAGGTAAAAATGATAAAACAATGCTAAATAAAACCAGCTTATGGTCTGACACACAAATATTCTTAGTTTCAGAGTTGTAGGGGCTGAGACCGTGGTGTAAAACTAAATCTAAGGTGTGACCTTTCGAATGTGTGGGATCTTCAATGGACTGGGTGAGATTAAAAGATTCATAGGTGTCGATAAAATCAGTGGTAAAAGCCTGAGAGGGACGGCATACATGAATATTAAAATCACCTAATATTAGAATTTTGTCATATTTTGACATAAAATATGATAAAACACTTCAGCAAATTCCTGAACCCTAACCCACTACACTTCCAACACGTTTTAAAAGAATTTGTTTTGTGAAATGGCTCTCTTTCTGTAGCGCATTAGCTCCTGCCTACTAAATTATCTGATTGGCCCACAATAAATGTTGATTGACAGAACGATTTTCTAATCCCCTGGATATGATTCTGAAAGGTTCTGCCCTCCCAAAAAACTTTACTTTGTCTCTTTCCCAGACGGACTAGTGAAATGTCCATCTGGTGTGTCAGGTTACCTCTGAACATTACTTCATTGAACTGGGCCATGTTACAAAAATGTTGGAAACCACTGGTCTAGAGAGTGAACTGTGGTCACACCTCAAACTGCAGTGTGTCATGGGCTTTGAGACAACGTTAAAATACAAGTATATCTTATGAGCCTCCAAGTTAACAGTCAAGCAAGAATCTCCAACCCAAGACGTTTGATCAGATTGAGGACACTTTTCTAAATGTTAACATAGATTGTGACTTACATTCAAAGTCCAGCCTGGTCCCATTTCCAAACAGAATGTGTCCACATGAGACAACAGCGCAGTAATACGTCCCAGCATGAGAAACATTCAGGCTCCTCAGAGGTAAGTTGTAGACACAGGTGTTTGTTTCTGTGGTGTTTCTCCTCTCACACTGATGGTTCCTGCCTCCATGGGTGTAAATGAGTCCTGGATGAGATTCTTCAGAGTCCTTGAACCAGTAAACACTGTGTCCTCCATCACAGCCCCCAGTGTGGACTGTACAGCTCAGAGTCACAGAGCCTCCATGCTGGACGGCTTCAGATTCAGACTGATGGACCAAAGCTGGGACGGTCAAACCTGAACCCTTAACACTCACCAGAGTGCCCTCCGCAAACTCAAATGTGAACGAGAAGCTGGTTGCACAGTAGTAAGTTCCTGTGTCAGAAACGCGTACACTCGCTATAATCAAGTGATACCTATTTGGTTCAGCCTCAGTCTGAAGCGTGGGTCGTCCTTCCATTCATCCTCAAATGAGAAAATGTCCTTGGAGCCGTAGAAAGATATCATGAGTCTTGGTTTTTGTCCTAAAGGTTGCTTATACCAGAAAAACCTCTTTACTTGGTCACTTCTGGGAACACATGTAACAATTATGTTGTCCCCGACACTGGCAGATATGAAAGTTTTCTCCTGATGAAGAGATGAGGACGGATTAGCCGTCAGAGCTGAAGAGATGAAAAACACAATGAAATTCAAATTAATAAGACATTACAGTCCAGTCTGCATAATTAGACTTCAACAATTTTGAGGTGAGTACCTGGCCAGGCGGGCCAAGAAGGATCAGGAGGAAGATAATTTACCTCTGCTAAAATGTTATGTTTTTTTGTCTGCTTCTCTGTTAATAATCAAGATAACTTAAGTTCTAAACAGACTTTGATAAAATGTTCTAGGAATGTTGGAAATGGCAAATGGAAGAAGTAGAGCTGGACTTTGGTGGTGATCCAGTCATTTTTTTTCAGGACTTGTCATCATTGCAAAATAGGTCAGTTTGTGACATTTTTTCCAATAACTCTGCAGGTAAGGTCAGAAATTATTTGAAAAAAATGTTTTATAGATGGACGCCATGTGAGTCCATGCAAAACCACATTTAAGTCTGGATTCGGATCAAGATCCTGATATGATTTTTTTCTCTGGACCTCAGTCTGGATCAGGGGTAAAATAGTGTTAAACAGTACAGTTAAACAATCTAAAATAGCGGTGGTTTATTCATTAAGATATAAATATCTGTATTTTACCCTGATTTGCCACTACAACACTGTGTACTATATTACAAAATGCAAAATGGACAGTATACTTAAAATAGTCTTGAAAATAAGTTTTCTTTTTAGCTTTTAGGGACAACAGCAGATTAAATTTTCTGTGGAGGTCTTTTGTTAAACAGTATTAATGGATTTGAAACAAAAGTAATTCAAATGAACTTAAATGAATAACCAGAACTTTTAAAACAGCTGCCTTTTGCATGGATAATTTTGCAACAGAAATGAAATAATTCAAATTAGTGAAAATTTCATAAACTATATAGAGAAAAAGTCTATATAGTAGTGACTTGCATAAAAAGTACCTTTATATCACTTTATTTTATGTTTATCTGATTAAATAGAGCTCCACTGTTTGGTTTTGAGCTTGAAAACAGAGGTAAACTTCCTAAATGAAAATCTAAAAGCTAGTTACTTATTATTTTGTTGTATTTAAGGTATTTTGGTGATCTAACAGACACTTTGGTTTATGAATTTATAAATACTCTTTATGTGGCTCTTGTTTTAATCAAACTTGCTCGTCACTGTTAAACAACATGAAGCGATGACCAATAAAGAAGCAAAGTAGATGTAAACATAACTCACCGCTTTTCTGCAGGATGATGAACATCAGATAGAAAAGTGACTTTGGAGATGTCATCATGTTCAGTTTTCAGAGCTTAATGTGAAGCATTGTGATCTTTCTCGAGTCTTCACAGAGGGGCTGCCTCTGATTGGCCAATCACCTCTTTGTGTCCTATTAAGGAAATAAGATCACATGTTCACAGCCAGCAACAGTCACATCGACCTGATCTCACCTTTACTCTCACTGTATGGAGTGAACTCTACACCTCCAAACTTCACATGACAGCAGTTTTCTTTGGTGTCTCTTACTGTTCTTTATTTTGACAACCATATTTCATTTATGTTCATTTTGTAATGAAATATGAACTACACATGCAGTATTAAATCTGATTGCTGAGATTGCAGAGCAGTGGCGTGCACAGACTTATTCAAGGGCAGGGGCGAAAAGGAAAGAAAAGGGCACCTACAGCACATTCTCACCACTGAAGAGGGCACTAGGTTTCACATGTTTTCAAGGGCACTTTAGACATGTTTATATGTTATGTAAATGGCAGATTGTATAACCCTAAAACAGACTAACTAGACACTCTACTCAAGTTAGTTTGTATTTAGGACCAGCATCCACAAGCATCCAGCACTGAGTCAACACCCACTGTGAAGAACACAGTGGGGCCATGCTCCCCCAGAAGAAAATTTTGAGTGTTTCATATTTAAAATCATCAGTCTGATGCATTTTGAGAGAAAAATCAAGCAGAATTACAGGACAATGTACATATAAAATAAAGTATCCACCCATATGGTCCCATTATGCTATATAAGATACTGATAACTTCTCCCATGAAATGCGTTAACAATTAATTTTCCACTGGAGGCTTGTTGAGATAGCCGTGTTATATCTCCTGCTGCGTTAGCTAACATTACGTATCAATGACATGATGCCTCTTTCAGCAAGCTTTAATTCTTCTGGTGATTTATTACTGTAGCTAACATTCAGCCTATGTCAACAGGGCTCCTGGTTAATTTAGATATACCAGAAAATACTGAAATTATTGAAACTGTCTCTCACTAAATTCAGCCAGTAAACTATCGTTAGCTATATTCCACTTGGATCGGCGAGGCGTCTTAAGCTTCCAAATGCTTCACAAACCAATCAGGCAGCAGTATCCCCCCACCTTCCCAGAGATAACACTGCTGATGTGAGGCCCTTTGCGCTTATATTTCCGTGCTCTTGACCTTATAGAGTGAATGTTTTATCAAATTCAAGGCTCCCTTCAGGTGCCTGCACATGTTTGCAGTTCACTGATAATCTCTGGTATACCTCCATGATCCGTCAACTACTCACCATCAAAGAAGAAAAATATTCTCATCGGATCTACACCGTAGGTCATCTATTTTGGTTTCAAACCAGCATATTTCGCCAAAAGTGAGGGATTTTCATGCCTGGCTTTTTAACACCATATTAGCACCAGAAAATCCAAACTGGTTCTGTGAGATAATTCTGGATTAAAATAGATCAAAAAGGGCCCAACATAGGTCATTGCAACAGTTATGTGCTGTAGGATTCCTTAGTCCTAACGATCTTCTGGAGTTTAGTCTTTTTTCCACTTAAGAGGGCAGTTTGGTGTGTTTTGCCAATCAGGAGGTAGATGCCTAAGAGGGCATAGAGGGAACCTCTTAGCTCTCAAGAGGGCACCTTAGAGCCCGTCTTTCAACAATTGGGCCACGAGGTGTGGCGGTTGCCCCCCCCCCCCGTCAACCCCTTGTGCACACCCCTGTTGCAGAGCATGTTTAAATGATCAAGATTGTTAAAGTAAACTATTGGTTCTCATTCCATCTGGATTTGGTGTTTGAGCACTGTGCAGTCCTCCATCATGTGCACAGATGATTTCTAGAACCCTGGACCATTGAGGCCACATTTTTGAGCCCATGGATAGGATGTGAGGTTGAAATTGAGTGATTAATAAAATGATTAAGACTTGATAAAGGTCGATTTACAAATAAATCTTCTTAAATGTTTTTAAATGTTATTATTTTGTAGGGCTTATGACAAAAATATATGTATTATTGTTTGGATATGGTATAGCTTGTTTCAATTACCCCCTATTTCCAGTTAATTCCAATGAAAAGTCTCCAGTTTGGAATATTTTAAAATTTCCCATCTTAACTTTCTGTGGACAGTTGCTGGAAATTTATTGTAAATTCCCTGCCCCTTTGCAGCCCTACTGATAACTCAATAATGTATGTCAGTACTGTACCGTCATCTTCCGCTTTTCTATGGTCAGGTCCCTTTCCGTAGGGGTAGCAGCCTAAGCAGAGAAGCCCAGACTTCCTGATTGATCCCCAGGCATTCCCAGGCCAGCTGAGAGACTTAGTCCCTCCAGCATGTCTTGGGTCTTCCCCGAGGTCTCCTACCAGTGGGATGTCCTGAGTACCTCACCAGGGAGATGTCCTGGAGACATCCTGATTAGATGCCAGATCCACCTCATCTAGCTCCTCTCAACATGCAGGAGCTGGAGCTGACAGGTACCAGCAGGCCAAACAGAATGCAGCTTCAGTGTTCACCAAGGCAAAAACCCATGCATAGGAGGAGTTTGATGAAGCCACGGAGAACGACTTCTGGACAGATGAAGAGATTCTGAACCACCATCCAGTGTCTCAGGAGGGAAAATCAGTACACTGTCAACACTGTCTACAGTAGAGATGGTGCACTGCTGACCTCGACTCGGACATCGTGGGTCGGTGGAAGGACATCCTAAGTATGTCAGAAATGGTAAATGGACCTTAGCCTATGTAGCACCTCTCCAGTCTTTCTCAAAGTGTTGTTACACCACAACCACATCAATTCACATCTGTTTGCTCTTACTTTTGCTTTTATTGGTTCAGGGTCTAAGTTGTCCATCAGTGTTAGCGAGCACAATCACACCCTTTCATAACTATTAACATTTTACTGACATAGCCCTTGGAGCAACTTGAGGTCGTGACTTGCCCACATTGACATGAGACAGTTGGAGCAGGATTCAAACCCACAACCTTCAGATTGATGTTAGAGTGCATCACCAGACTGAGCCACCAATAACCCCTCTGTGCAGGTTTGAGTTTCTCTAACTGGTCTAGTCGAAGTTATGTTCGAGTTGAGCTGATGGGCTGCTACAGTGATTTAATGAGGATTTTAATTAACATGAAAAGCATAGTATGCAAAAATCTACCACCAGGGGGCTCTCACCTAAACAAACAGCTGCCAATGAGTCAAGACCAAAGAAAAAATGGAGAGTCACCCACAGTCACCTCAGCCTGACCTCACTGTTTACTTTTCTTTTAGAATTGAGGACTCAACTCAATAAAAACTGAACTCCATGTGTTGTGTGTGCTCACCAAAGAGGAAACTGTTAAAGAAAAAGACATCCTGGCAAAATGCAGTGCTTTCTGAGATTGCTCTTACCCCCAAATTCTACATAAAGCGAACACGCTCTGAACTGGCCATGAATTGTACTGCGGGGCACTTCACTCCCTCTGTAGTCTATCAGAGCACTTCCACAGTCAGTGCTCCAGTCTGGCAGTGGTGCGTGCCTGGAGTGGCAGAGTGTTCGGCTTCACTCAAGATTCGCTGGAGGTCTATTTCCAGCATGAAGTGCCTAACCTAGTAAGTTTCACTGTCATTCAGAAAACAGCCGAAAGGGAAGTCAAACGTGTGGAGCAGTCGGTACTTTTAAAATAAAACACAATAACCCCAAACAGAAATTTTCTCACAAGGTTGTCATTACTTAACAACTGGAGGTACAAGCATCCGGTCAACAGTCGATCAGAGGGTCCCAGAGAGACTTCATGGACGAAGGAATGTTAATCATGGAAGTGAAGAAATATAATATAATATATGACACCAAACATCCTTGCTACAAGGATTTGGCAGATAGAAGTAATACAAATCACAGAGAGGTATGGTTGGGACCAGCAAAGTGACCTTGGAAAAGCGATGTGTTGTTTACTTTTTTTCTCAGTTTATAACATGTTTTGTTATCGTGTGATATCGCAATTCACTTGAACGCTTGTGGCTCTACGGGGATCTTGTGCCCTCCCCCTTCTAGCTGCACAGGGCTGCAGCTCTTTCAGTGGGCGTTGTCGCCAGCCTTTCAGTCGGAGCAACACCGCGGCGCTTTGGTGCACAGCGCATTCACTCTATGTGGAATTTGGGGGTTAGCGTCACTCAGAAAGTCCATTTTCCTGCTTCATGTAAAATGTATCCACAGAACAGAAATGTTGATTTGTTTAATAAATGCAATATGGACTCTCATCATAGACCAGAGCTGTATTTTGGCAGTATTGTTGCCCTGCACTTTGACACTGTACCCCGCCCTCCGTCAATGTCCATGAGCTCCACTCTCAATGTTCAGGACAGAGTAGCAGGGCGTGGTAGTGGTGTGGAGTCATGGAGTTCCCTTCATTAATTCAGAAATTCATGCTAGATCACATGGCATTTGTGCTAGAAAAACACAAAACAAACAAATGTGAAGCTACTGCTCCCATTCCAAGGACGAAAAAGGGGTGGACTTGAGTTGATTTGTCTTTTTTTTTATTTTTGGATTTTTTTGCCTCTACCCTGGAGTATGATGCATTTTCTTAGATAAATGGGCTTTTTTATTTATGGTTTGTGTGTTTAGGAAGTGTGATATGGGTAAACTTAATTTGTCTTGGTTATTGTTGATGTCCTTGCATACTATATGAGCTTTACCCTACAGTTAAGAGGTAAAATTGGATCCTTTATTTTTTAAGTTTTTATTCTTAAAGGTAAACAGATTGTTTAATTCAGTGCACCCCAACCACCAGGCTGTGGACCAGTACCAGGCTGTAAGTATGATTTCCAAACCCTTTTTTGAAAAACTTAAGTCAAAAGATCTTTTATTTCAAAAGGATGACTGGACCCTTCCATATCCTTTTGTGTAGCTTGACTGCACAGACTTTACACTCAGGGCTCTAACTTCGTAGACCAGGCGAAGGCGCAGGTGCCGCGCCAAAGGGAGTGTCCAGGGCATTTTGCAATTTTCCTGCACGGCGCAGTCCGGCGCAGCGATGCTCACCCAAGCCTCTGTCCCTCCCACCGGTGCAAGTGGCAACGAGGGAGGAAAGATGGCATGAGTGGGTTTAACACAGCCGAGTCTTCACCAATCAAATGAACGCCTCTCCTCGCCTTTGAATGAGCTGTGGGTGCGGCACAGTGACAGTTTCACCTCATCATCAAGGCGGCCAAACTTTTCCCAGGAGGAAACTGATGTGCTGGTCCGAGAGGTCCAAGCTCGCAGTTCCAGAATATATATGGTAATGCAAAGAGACCTCCACGGGCTGATGATGCAAAAACAGCCTAGGAGGAAGTTATTAATAATGTCAGTCAAGTTTGCCCACATATTCTGAGAACCGCGGCCCAATGTAAAAAAACGGTTCAATGATGTAAGGAGAAGGGCCAAACAAAAGCTCTCAGATCAAAGAAGGCACACGGTGGCCCCTCCACCAGCCTCATTTTAAGCTCAGCTGAGGAGATCACGTCCTCCACACTCTGCGTGATAAATATTGAGGGCTTTGGTGGGATAGAAGTTGGGATTACGGGTAAGGCAAAAATATTTTTCTACTAATGACGACACTCATGTTTAGTAACATATATTTAAACCCCACATAATAAAGACCAGTGGTGTGAACAGATCACAGCATGAATAAATTGTGTAATGGCAATGAAATCAGAAGCACCTGTAAATGCAAATGACGCATTTTCATTTGTTGCATGTGTGCATGTGAAATTAACTTGTTTTTACCCTATTGAATCATGATCGTTTTGGCATGTAACTCCTGATTACACAAAACCAAAAATGTGATTTATTGGCTGAACTGAAAATGGTCTGACTGATCCCCGCCACTGTGGCCACAGTGTGCTAAAAAGACCTGGTGGCAAAGAAGGTCAGAGCCGCGGTCACTTTTACAGCAACTGGGAGAACGCAGGGGCCACAAGGCTGTGCATTGGAAGCCACAATGCATGTCACCGTGTGGACCACCTCGTGGGACAGATGTAATCTGTTCCTGTGTCATGAATAGGAGTACAAAATTAAGTGATAATTACATTTAAACACAGCAGCAGGCTAATCCATTCATCATGCTTGTGATCCACCTGCATTCCTGGTCTGTCATCGCCAAATAGGAGAACCTCAGGTGAAATACTCTCTCCCAAAATCTCCTCCTCATCCTCCTTGTAATAATGTACTCCATCTTTTTAGATCGCGTTAAGAATGAAGATGAAAACAGAGAAATATGAGCAATCACAGGTAAATCCTTAAGACACTGTAACCCAGGGTTGAAATCCATAGCCCTGGTTTTTCCATCTGCTCAAGTGTCAGTCCACTATCCACTTCAATCCAGTACTGGTTTTCCCCACCTCTGCACAACACATGACAGTTCATATGGTCCACATGATCCAATCACAAACCTAGGAGGGAATGTTTGAGCTTCCCTGTCTTCTTTCCCAGCAGTTGTGTGGGAGAGAAGCCAAGGGACGACAGCTGAAGGTCAGTACCTCCAAACAATTGGCAATGTTTCATCTTAAAATGGTTGAAACTTCACACGTACATTTAACCTTCTGTAGATACCAAAAGAGACCTTCTGGTGACTGGGAACCTTGCCTTGTGCATTTTGATCAACTGAACTGGTGAGTCTGAATTCAAATTAAGTCAACATTAACATTAGCATTAGCAACAATGCTAATGCTAATGCTAACATGCTGTACAAATGAGTTTGTCTTTGTATATTGTTTATGATTTTGATGGTAAAATGGGGTTATACTAGTGCTAACTAGCATGCTAACGTTAGCATGCTAACATGCTTATATGCTAACGTGGTCAACTATGTTGGGTCAGTATAGGCTTTTGTATTCCGAACACTATGTTATTTTCAGCTATGCTAATGTTAGCCACACTATTAGCATTTCATCAACCCTGGGTTACAACATACAGAGTGACTTACATTTATTCAGCGAGCGTCTCTCTTTTTTTTCTTTTCTTTTGAATTTAATGAGATGAGAGAAGCTGGATACTCCGTGTCGGATGATGTGGCTGTTTGTGGTTGGCTGAGAGATGTGAATTTGTTAGTTTTCGTCACTCTTCCAGCTGCTGTCAGGTTGAATTTCCATTATGACAAACGTCTCTGATCTTACATCAGATGTGACAGGACAATTAATATAGATACAAATGTATGTGCTGGTTCAGACGGTTACATGAAATAGTGGTTGCTGTGATTGTTTATTGCATTGAAATGTGCCTGACACTCTGGATACCTGCGTGTGAGGTTTTACGTGCCTGTCAGCCAAATTACCACTGCCCCAGGAGCGCCTTGCCTGTGCCGAGAATAGACCAGGTTGGACTTGGTGGGCTCTCAGCACAACTTCTGCGCAGTGTTTTGGCAAGACTTTGTCACTGGGCCAAGCCGAATCTGTTGACACCTCCCCCTGGTGTGCCACCACACCCATCTCGGCGCAGCCGGTCTACCAAATGTGCCAAATTGGCTGTGCACAGTGGTGCTCCGGACTAAATAAACACTGCGCAGAGTGCGCCACCCTGTGCCACCCTGCGCTGCACCGGGAAATTAGAGCCCTCAGGCTCTTTGTCTCTGTCATGGCTGTGATGAACAAAAAAGTACGACCTGAGATAAACTCACTGCTTTTCCTTGTGCTCATGCAGTCACCCTTGTTGTAGTTGTAAATATATTTGACTCTGCAATAAATTCAGACTGAGAAAATGCCTGTCAATAATCAATAAAACCATCATATCAGCTCAGACTGATGACTGATTAAACACACAGGCACATAATCCAGCCCTTTTTGTTCTGAGCCTGGCTTTGCACTGAGAATAGGTGTCCTTATGCACAAAATATAGACAGACCCACTGTGTACCACATGCTTTTAAACGACGATCAGAATATGGCTCTCTGTGTTTAATCACAACAGTAGAATTTGCAATTGTCAGCAGACCTAACAAATGATCAAAGCATTCAGCGTCAATTTAGGTTAAAATTTTGTCTCTAATTTAATGAACATGTAAATTTGCTGTGATCGGACCTTCAGTTGTTTCAGGATTCTCGTAATTTGTATATTAATGCAGCTCAAAGCTTTGTCAAGCCAGTTCACTCAAAGGAAACCAGAATGGAATTCATGACAGCTTTTATTAAATCATCTTCACAGGACAGACACAAACCCAAATACCAATGAAGTTTGGACATTGCGCAACACATAAGCAAAACAGAATATAGTGAATCTTTTTCAACACATAATCAACTGAGTACACTACAAGGACAAAGTTTTTAATGTTCAAACTGATAACATTAATGTTGTTGAATTCATTTTGAGTTGGATGCCTACAAAACATTTCAAAAAGTTAGGACAGAGGCAACGGAAGACTACCAATGTTAAGGGATGCATACCACAGAGAGGTTTAGGGACTATATATCTACAAGCAGGTGCCACAAGTGATATTTTTACATATTTATTCATATGTTTTACATTTCGAGACTGTGTTCACAATAATTAACGTACAACAAACCCTTTCATTATCAGTATCTATGATCCAGTTGTGTTCTTGGTCTGTCTGACATTCTTCATCGGTGCTCCTGCTCCGTTATTTCCCCTTCCCCCTCTATGCCCCATCCACTCTGACTGGTTGACTTTTCTGCTTTGTGGTGATTGGTCAGTTCAGTGCTGCTTGGTGTCATGTTTTCAACAGCTCTGTATTTCTACTGCCAATGCCCTGCACTGGGCTTGCTAGCCCAATCCAGTTAGGCTTAAACCAGTGATGAAACAATCGTATGCACTGGTATCTATTTGGGGGAGGGGGGTAGGTATGTGCTTGGGTGGTCACATGTTCTTAGGGTAATAAAGGCGTATCAAAATTTCATTTGCTTGATGTTTCTGTGATGACAGAAAAACCGAATGTTTGGACATAATGGAATAACGGATATTTCTATACCTGTCTCACTCATGGGTCATAAATTTGGTTTTTAAGGTCTCTGGAAACCCTGTATAATTGAGTTAAAGTTCTTGACAGATACTCACCTTGATTAATGATCAAGTATGAATAAAGTTAATAAAATGCAAAACCTGAAATAAGTAAACATATCCTAAAAAGTTCTGCAAAAATCAAACTAATTTTTGGTAAGTTTAAATGGGAGTCTTCAAAAAGGTGAACTGTGTGATGGATGAGCAAGAATTTACAGATTTGTTTGAGAAATACATCATAATTTAATCTATAAAGTATTAATAAATCTACTTAGAAAGTATAATTAAATGATTTATAAAGATATTCAGTAAAAGCTTAAATATTTTGACCATATGCAGATTTGTTGAGTTAAAATTGTAAAGTATGATGATTCATCAAGATATTAATATTTTTTTTCAAACATGTAATTGTAAAAAGATTTATAAAATTTTAATGCAGGAATGAACAATATGATGATTATTCAAGTATAAATGAAGTGTTGAAATCACAAAAGTCAAGTTGAACAGAAAATTGCAACAAGCAAAGTTTTAACAGAAATGCCAAGTGGATCAAATTGCATGACATCTGGGACCTCAAGCTCATCTGGAGCACATTTTGCACCTACAACATTTTAGAGAAAATTGGGAACCTCAGAACTTTAAAGAGTATGTCCTTTTTTGAGGGAGGCTGCAGGCAACCAGAGGATTCATAGTCAAGTGCAGGGGGATCGGCAATTTTTACGGGCTAAAGAAACATCTTGGTTTAAAAAAAAGAAAATTAAAGTGCTCTCACTGTTTGATGGTATTAGTTATATCTATATCTATCTATATATATATATATATATATATATATATATATATATATATATATATATATATATCATGCCCACTTTTTGCACTGAAGATTTCTAGCTCTGGATATCAGGGATGTGATTGACAAGACTAATGTCAGTGCAGATGTGCTGTTGTTCCGATGGCCTTAAGTAACACCTCAGTACAGCTTCTTCATCTGTGAGTGAGTAAAACAAAAGTTTGGTTGAGATGGCATGCACAGTATTTTTGCGTCTATTGGCATGCATCAACAATGTTCCAAAGCTTTTTTGATAATCAAATGACTGACGTGACTTTGTCCAATTCTGTCTACAGTCAGTGTTCAAGCAGCTGCTGGTGCTGTAAACAGGGGGAGAGGGAGAAGTCCTGATGCAACTGACTTTTTGTCTTGAGTGTAGAAGAACTCACTCAGAGGAGACGTGTTAAACAACCTAATGGGTATACAAAGCTTGAAAGAGCAAAACATGCATTCTTAAATGTCTGTTTTAGATGATTTCAACTGCACTGTTGGGCCAAAATGTCAAAGTCTTTCTTACAGGGACCTGGAGTCATCATTTAACAGGTATAGTAACGGGTAACAAGGAGTCTTGGGGTGCTTTCACTCTTATCACATTTGGTCCAGACCAATAAACTGTGGCATGCTTTTTTTGGGAGTCTAGTTTGTTTGGGCTGGTGTTAAAGCTCATATGAACCCTGGTTCTGACTTAAGAACCGAGTCCTGGTCTGATAAAAATAGGGCCTTGGTTCGCTTCCAAGGGGACCAGAGTTCAATTCATGGTGGGTGAGAAAGAAATCCAAACCAAACAAGGCAAGCAAACAAAAAGGCAGTTAATTGCATCTTGGATTTGGCTAAATATCACAACAGAAAAGCTAACAAATACTGACGGTATAAAGTTGATTGTGGCTAACATTAGCATTGCAAGCAACCGAAGCCTTCAGTCCTAACAGATTAACGTCTACAAATCCAAGCAGAATATGCTTATTCATCACTTGATGAAGTCTAAATGCAGTTTTATCTACATTTTATGGCAGAGGTGACTTCCAAAATCCTTCGAGCGAAACAATGTTATTACTTTAAGCTGGTCGTGTATTTCCGGCTCATAATACAACAATGGGCCACATGGCAGGAACAAAGACTACAGCCCCAACTATTGGCAGGAGACTAGGTTACACAACATTTGAAAGGTTTTGGTCTGCTACACAAGGTGAAGTGTGAAAGCAAACCAAACCAAAAAGTGAAAAATGAAAAAATGAAACTTCACCCGAAACAAATCTGCCAAATTTTGTTGTGAAAATAAACTGATTTGATGAAAATGAACCGTTTGATCCATACCTCAAAATTAATACCTCAAAATTAAAAATAAAGCTAATTCGGTTAAGTTCTCTCGTGTCTTTTCTTGACAAAGTGGTCCTGACAGAAATACCTTTTTTTTGCATGCTTCAGTCCTAAAACAGCGTCAAAAATCTTAAACAGAAACATCAACACACAAACAGCATTTCTACTGCTTTACACTTGAGTACACACATTCGGTCGTGGTGACGTTTTGTTGTCTTCTAGAACTTTTGACCTTCTGCTTCCTTAAAGCTGCATAATGGATGTTTTCCTCATTGTGGTCCCCCTGGTAACAGAGAATTAATATTGGTTAGAAAAGCAAATCAAAACAGAACATCCATCCATCATATGCCACTCATCCCTTTGGGGTAGCTGGGGGCTGGAGCCTATCCCAGCTGACATTGGGCAAGAGGCGGGAACACCCAGAACTGGTTGCTAGCTGATCACAGGGCCACATAGAAAGACAGACAACTATTCACACACTAACTCTCTATTAAAGGCGCTTTGGAGTCATCAATTAACCTAATGAGCATGTTTTTTGGTTTGTGGGAGGAAGTCAGAGAGGCCGGAGAGAGGCCATGCATGCACAGGAAGAACATAACCAACACTGGGTCCAAACCAGCAACCTTCTTGTTGTGAGGCACATGCACTACCTGCTGTGCCACCAGACTGCCCTCAAAGCCAGAACATTAAAAAACATTGGGATAGGGAATAGAAATAAAAGACAAATATAAAGTTTAAAAGTTACCTGCTCATTTGTTGTAGAGGGAGCTGAAATTCTTGCAGATTCTGAAAAACAATTAAAAGGATGCTCTTGTTATGTTTTGCCTAGTTAGTTTTAAAGGATTAACATCATGAGATTTTACCACATTTTCATTTGTATTTGACAAAGAGTGTCAGAAATGCCTTGGTGGGGGTTTTTACTCTCTGAGAACTTCTAGTTGATTTTTCATTTTTCTTAGAAAGGTCCTCGTACACTGTTGTGGTCACTCAGAGGAAACATTTAAGCAGTAGTACCTTCACATTTGGAGTCCCTCTTGACGGCCACATATATAAAGACGGCCAGCAATACAGTCAAGATGGCCATAAATGCCAGAGCACCGCTTAAGAAATACACCAAGTATGGAGTGTAGCCCTTATCTGTAAAGAAACACACAAACAAAGAAGTTAAAAATCAGGTATAGAGAGTATGAACTGACCTCAAAATTTATGCAGCAGTCTGTCAGTTTCACTCACTGAGTCACAGACAACAACATATCAGTGTGAGAACAGTGAAACACCTTAATTCACCTGAAAAGTGCTGTTCCAGTCATTTTCAGTTGGCCTAAGAATTTTTGATTATGTTCATTACAGAACGTTATGTAGATTCTAGTCTGATTTCTGTTTAAAGTTTACTCAGTTAAACTTTTGAAGCCTTCAGGTTCTGTTTAAAACGGCATCATTAATTAGCCTAACCCCCAGTTTCCACATATTCCAGTCCTGCCGCGCCGGAAAGCTTGACTCAGCGAGTCTATTTTCAGTGTGAGCTGCTGCAGCTCTGCGTCAGTTACCACCAAGCAGATTCACCCACAGGAAAACAATTCCTCAGAGCCTCCAGAACATTTAAAAAATATATAGGAATTAAGATAATAAAATGTAAGTATTACACATTTAAGACATTAATAAGCTATGAACATATATAGTGTTTAACGATTCTTGATTCTGTCATGTTCTCACCAATAGTAGAAACAGAGAAGGCATGGAAATCAGAGTAAAGAGTCATCAGTGGAAAAGTGGTTTTGGCTGTCAAACCAGTTGTGTTGCTCTTCCCATATATACCTAACAGTTTTTGCACAACAACATAATTCCCTCATGATTATGTTTCTTGCTGTGGTGCTCCTAGCTCTGCACTTCTGTGAGGTCGCCAGCCGTTGTTCGGACCAAAGGAGTATGTGAAAATCTGGTGTGAGTCGTAGGATGAAGTCCTGTACTGACTCTAAATGTGTATCTGTGTTATTTTGTGTCTAACCAAATTCAGATCAACATATCCAGGCTTTCTCTTGCCGTATGGTTTTAGCATCTTTTTCACAGTTATTTCCTATTATTTAATTTTAATGTGACACACAAAGGGTCGGATACAATAATTTCATGAAAAATAGCGTCAATAATCGGCCAAAAGGAAGTCAAATTAATTTGATTATTTCATCAATTTGTGTTAAATCCATGGACATCACTAGCTGATGTTGTCGGACTTCTTTGGGTTTTCTGTCAACTTCGAGCATGAAATCATGATCTTTTGTCCTCAGTGTCACATCATTTAAGATATGAAGTTTGATTTTATGAAAAAAAAAAAAATACAAAAACTAGCAAAGAAGCGACAGAGAGAGAAGTGGGGTTCATAAATATCATTAACTGGATCCGTGTGTGCTGGGTGATCTGATACCAGTTTGTGTAACACCTCGGCCTCGTCTTTGGTATAAACCTGACTCTATGGCTCCAAATGTTTCAACATCAGCCGAGGATCCACACTGCTTATGGTGAACATTATTAGCAAAAAACTTGAAACTTTTCTCTTGAATTAAAGTGTTTGACAGCTAACTTTTCTCTGATTACTACCATTCTGAGCTCATTGCTGATTCCACTCACTCGCTCTGACAGTGATCTCAGGTGCATACCCTCTTTAAAGCCGAAAAAAGACTTTTGGTAACACATTAACTTACCTTTAAGGTTCAGCTTGGTCCCGTTCCCAAACAGCACATGTCCACATAACATGACGGCACAGTGATAAGTCCCAGACTGATCCAAATTGCTCACTGGCATGTTGAATTCACACCTGTTTTGATCGGGTTTCCTTTGACACTGATTCTGTCTGCCGCCTTGGGTGTAAATAATCCCTGGGTGAGACTCCTTAGAGTTTTTAAACCAGTAAACTCTGTGATCTTCATCACAGGACCAAGTGTCCACCAGACAGCTCAGAGTCGCTGCACCTCCATGCTGGATGGTCCCAGATTCAGACTGATTCACTGAAAACTGAAAGATCTTCCCTGAACCTGTGACACTGAGGTTGATTCCCTCCATGAATTCAAAAATGTATGAATAGCTGCATGCACAGAAATAAGTAGCTGTGTCTGAAACGTGCAAATCTGTGATCCTCAAGTGATTATGACCTGCTTTAAAGTCCAGTGTGAAGCGAGTGTTGTCCTGGAATTCAGCATGAAATGTAGGCTCTGTGTCAAATTTATATGCAGTGGAGATGAGCCTCGGTTTCTGCCCCAGAGTTTGCTTGTACCAGTAAAACTTCGCTGTCATATCGCCTTTGTAGAAACACTGCAAAGTCACCTCATCACCAACATTAGCAGATATAACTCCACTCTCCTTGTGCACAAAGGACGATGACGTTGGATCTGTTTTCTGGGCTGAAATGAGATGAACAAAATGATTTCTTCACAATAAAATCATGAGGCAGTTTAGATGCAAATGACAAAAAAATATCACCAAACACTGTGAAATATAAGCACAACTCACCCATTGTCCCCAGACACAGACATGTGAGACAGAATGCAAACTCTGGAGGTGTCATGGTGTTCAAAGTCTATCTGTTGACTGAAACACATCTTTGAGCTCTGCTCACTCTTAACAAACAAGACAGAATTTGATTGGCTGTTGAGAGATGACACAACTGACTGAGCCCCTATAGGAAACATGAGCACAGCCTCACTCCTGCATGCAGTTTCAATCTCCCCCTGAAAATGTAGATGTTGAAATATTAACCCTTAAGTTCCATTAAAAATCACACTTCGGGCCCAAAAGTAGTTGCACAAAGTCCTGTCCTCCAGAAGTTTAACCCTAGATGTGATGGGTGTTATTATTTTGGATTAAAGAAACACAAGAACTGATGATTTTTGCACCCAATTTGAGGAAAAAAATGTCTGGAATGTGTCAGTGGTTTTCAACACAAGTGATTTTGGTGCATTTTAATTTTTGAGGCTGTGGCAGCTCAAATAACAGATAAAGACGACAGTCAGTGAAGTGGCTGAAAGGGCAGCGCTGTACCTTTAAGGAGAGCGAGCTCAGAGGACCAGAGAGGTACACTGCTGTTGGCGGGTACAGTTATTTCGCACAATTATGTGAGTTTTACATAAAAACAAAGCCACGAATCTATGTTGGGGCAGATGTTCGGTTGGCTGAAATTTCAGAGCGCTTCATTTTTACTCCAGGAAGTCTCTGTTTGGCAGTATTTTATGATGCAGCAAATGCCTGTGTTCTTTCGCCTGTGCACATTAGATAGCAGATAGCTCTGTATGCTTACCTCTGATTCAGACCGAACAACAGGGAGGTTTGTTGGCATGGGCTTGCTGTTTACACACGTACATCAGCAGGTAACTCCAGATCTCACTTGCTCCGCTGGTTCCACAGAAGTTTGCACCCTCTTAATTTTCATCCAGCTGAATCTTGTTCTGAAGAATTTCTTCTTCTGTGCTCATAAAGGTAACCCCGTGCTTCCACAGGAAAAGAAACGTCATTGTTACTTGATTCATAAATCACTCATATTTGGTTCAGTGTCAGTTTCCTCTGTGGTCATGTCTGAGTCCATAAAGTGAAATAGGAAATTGCCAAAATCAATGTGCACAGGCGTAAGAACACATCACTGTTTGCTGCATCAAATTAGTGCCAAACACAGAGACTTCTTGAGGAAAAATGAAGTGCTCTGATATTTTTGCTCAGTGGCACATTGGGTCCAACATAGTTTTGTTGATCATTTTTACATAAAAGTCAAAATAATTGTACCGTCTACCAGCAGTATACCTTTCTGCTCATCTGGTCTTGATGGCCCTTTTATCCACTTCACTGACTGTCAAGTACCTGAAATAACTCAACTTTAAAAATACTGAACTATCCCTTTAATTTAATAGGTCATATTTTGCCTTAAATCAGGGTCAAAGTTGGTTTCTTGAGCACTGCTCGGCACCATGTTGTCAACAACTCAGCATTCATCCTAACATCTACACTCTCTAAAGGACTTGAACCAAAGGGCTAAAACTGATGATGAAATAATGGTAGGATGTCACACTGGTAGGTCTATGCAGCTGCTGGGACCAGAACGAGGGGTGAGGGAGATGTTCCAGTGCTGCAGACTTTTTGTCTTGTTCATGGAGGTGCTCTATCACCTGGAGGAGGCATATAAAAAGTGGACCTATTTAAAGAGTGTGATAGAATAATTGAAAATGCCAGTCTGTTGTTTGTAAAGATATTTATTTAACAATTTAAGACATTTTCCTCAAAGTTCAAACAAATAATTCCCATGACTAGAGTGCAAACAATTAAATGCCACAGGTCAAAGATCAGGGTCACACAGCCCTTATGTTAGCACTTTGCTTGTGTAAATAACCATTTTAACACAATTTTTAAGACTGTTTCAGCTGAGGTGATGCTAACTTTAGGCCTACCTTAAAGTTAGCATCACGCAGGTTCCCTTGGCAGTGCCTCTGAGATTCTTCACTGTGTTCTTTTGTTAAAAGCTCTTTGGTACAAATAATCATGAAACTTTAACGTTATGTTCATAATGATAGTCTTCATGTACCCCCCAACTTTCAAGATTAAATTTAGTAAGCAAGAGTTTCACTCTGAGAGCATACGTGATTCAGCTATGCTAAACAAGCTGCTACACAGTGACACACTTTACATTATGATGCATTTATGTTGGCTCAGTGAAACAAGAATTTGAGGAAGGTAGGTGCTTGATGTGTTCAAATATAATTTTGAGAGATGGAAATTTAG
Organism: Cetoscarus ocellatus; assembly: GCA_037902135.1. Classification (NCBI taxonomy): domain Eukaryota; kingdom Metazoa; phylum Chordata; class Actinopteri; order Labriformes; family Labridae; genus Cetoscarus; species Cetoscarus ocellatus. The sequence continues at coordinate 72,839 of JBAMNC010001943.1, forward strand.
ATTTTGCCTGAACCTTGAATAAATAATATCAGGTGAGTAATTAAGAGCAAAAAGCAGAAACTCTTCCATTTAATGTCTGCTTATTATCAGGTATTTACCAAGAAATAAGATGATCATTGGGGGAAATTATTAGGTAATATCACTAATAATAAGGAGATAATTACATAGGAAGTCGAGCTCTAATTATGAGGAAAAACTTAATTATTACCAATCAGCTCAGCTAACTACCATGTGGTTCAAGTCGGATTAGGATTGCCATAGATGTCAGTGTGTGTAAACAGTCCCGTAATTAGCTAGAATTGTTGGATAAATTTCAGCTTAAAGCAATAAGAAGGTAATTTATTAGAAAGTACACCTAAAATTATATTGATCCTTCCTTTATCCCTTTCAACCAACTCCTGAATTTACTCGGAAAAACCTACCCTAATAACCAGTAAGTTCAGCTAAGTACCATATACTTCTGAATGGATTATGATGGTAATTGAGTATTCAGTGTAGGAATCCTAATTAACAAGGAAATCACTTCTTGGCAACATCTCCTTTATTACTCATTCATTACTGATGATCACTTCAGTTATCAGGAGGTTTATGTTACAACAGCCAACATTTTATCATGTAATATCAAAACATTTAGATAATACTTTCCAGGAAATTACTTTGTTTGATACGGTTATTTTCCATAGAGTTAACCAGTAATAATGCATTTACCTAAAGAATTTTAAAATTTTACATGAGTACTTACCTGGTAACACCTCTATCATAGACTATCCTTCTCTGCTTACACCACAGGCTTGTAATGTGTAGTTTCCACAGTATTACACTCATACTTATCATGGGAGTAAGATGAAACTGTACAGTAAAATTAGAAATCTTGAACTTCTTGAAGTCTTGCTTGTATAACTAAGACATTACCATATAACCTGTAATAATTTTCACTTTTTCTCTGCAAACACCACTGACTTATTCCACTGTAATAACCGTTTTATTACCAGCTAATATCTGATTATTAACACACTAATATTTGAGTTATTACAATCCTAATCCAGTCAAAACTATATGGTAGTTAGCTGAGTTTTTTAGTTCCAGTGGAGCTCATGGTGCTTGCTCACATCATCAATGGTAAAACCTGGGGTAGCTGGGTGTTTTGGGTCTTGAATCAGCATACACCCTCACCTGTTCAACGCTGCTGGGGGTAATCAGTCCCCGGCTTGTGTCCAAGTGGAGCAGCCAACAACTGATCCCCCCAAGATCACGCCGCTCCCCCAAGTTGCATGTCCATAAAATAGATAATTTTGTCACCGTTGCGTTGCTCAGTGACGTCACGCCTGCTTGAGTTGCAGCGTGATCATATCATAGATCATATGTTTGTATGTATAAGTTGACATTATACCAACTGTATCCTTTTACTCATCTACCTGCAGCTGATGGCCTTTCTCGTCTCTCTCAGGCTGATAAAGCTTGAGGAAGGACAGGACTGCAGAAAACCGCCACCTCTGTTGAATAAGGTGGAACTATTGTCCTCACTGATGTTTCCATGGACATGGATTGTCACTCTAATGTAATCTGTAATAAAAATGGTTGTTAACTGTCACAGATGTTGTCACACACCCACACAACGCTGACTGGCTGTTGCAGCACAGCCACATGTGACAGTCAGTGTGAAAGCACTTTAAGGGATGGTTAGTTCCAGCAACACTCAAACTCAAAGCCTTTATTGTCATTGTAAGACAAGCAAACAACAAAATGGAGGACCACCATTGCTTAGTTGTCACATCAGGGCGGTGCATCAGGTAAAACCTAGTAATTAGCATGCTGCTAAAGGAATGTTTACCTAGAAAGCTACAGTATCTTCAAGCTATTATAGAACTGCAATGTGGCAACTCTACCTAGAAGCATCTACCACACTTAACTGGATCAGCAGTGGAAAACAAGTGATTGATTTCATTTTGTTATAAAGTACTTTTTAAAAAATGAAGCAACATGTAAAATCAGGATCATATATTTATTTGAACTTCTTGATAGCTGTTACAGTTGAAAACGCTCACAAATACAGAGACACTCCCTTAATTACAGGTACATAATTAATGTTTGAAAAAAAAAAAAAGAAAAGAAAAACGTATCAGACAGTTTCACAGCTTTACACCTGAGTACACACATTCATCATTGTTTATGTTGTTCCTCTGTCTTCTTGATTTCTTTGGCCGAATAACATTCAAAGCAGCATAGTGGAGGTTTTCCTGGCAAGATGGACGTTTGAAAATGAAACTACGACAGCGTTACTGACAGATGTTGTAAAATATTTTCAGAATGGTTATTACACTTACCTCTGCATCTCCAGTGGATCGAGCTGACACTTCTGCTTGACACTCTAACAGAAACAAACAAAAACATTTCTTTTAAATCTTAGACCAATTTCTGTATGTAGGACTTACACAGCATTAGATTCTATGTCAGTAACTCAAGTGTGGGTATTACCAAACCTTGTTTAGTAAGAACTCTTGTATACATGCTTTCTTTTAACCTTGCACAGCAGCTGGATCCACCTGATTCAGTGTCTGTAATCAGGTGGATCCATCTAGCCAAGTTACAATCTACAACGATCATGAGGGGCCCAGAGCGGCGAGGCCCAATCAGCATCCTTTAGAGCGGAAATGGTGGGAACTATGAGAAAGACAAAGGTCAGAAGTTCTGGCACAACTTCACCAACTTCCAAGGTGCTTGGAGAGAAAAAGTCTTGAAGAGATCAAAAGAACTCCAGCAACACTTATAGTTCAGGGTCCCTGATGAAAGCCACAAGCCGAAATGCGTCGGTCTAATAAAGTTGTTTCCTGAACTACAAGTGTTGCTGCAACTATGAGAAAGACGACAGTAGGAAGTGACTGCTCCTCTGGAGATTAGCATAGATGCTAACAAATTCAGTAGTAGTTTTATCAAATCTGGACCACATTTCTTCATTAAAGGAAAATCAAATAACAATACTACAAACCTCTCCATGGTAAGGATATTTCTGCTTCATTTTTGACATGTTTTGATGAGACTTGTTTTAGAAAATGGCTCACGTTCTGTAGTGCACCTGCTGGATATGCTTATGACAGGGTCTGCCCTCTACAGACTCTTTCCAGATGGACTAGTGAAATATACTGAATGGTCCTCTAAAGTGTCAGGTTAGCTTTCTTTATATCATTGCCAAAAACACCAAGTCTCACAAGTTAATAAAAAGTATTTATTTTTTCAATAAAGCTGTTTGTTGAGCCAGGCTGTAAATTTGGTAGATGGTAGATAGACTTGAGCTTGTACGGCCCTTCTCTATCCACATACATCCATTCACTCTCATTGACTCACTGATGGTTTAAAGTCTTTTTAGTGTGTTTAGCTTGTCTCCAAGTAATAGGGCACTGCAGACCTACCAGTGTGATGTCCTACCATTGTTTTGTCACCAGTTTAGCAAGCCCATTGGAAAGCATAGACGGTAACGTGAATGCAAAGATGTTGACAAAATGACGCCAAGCAGTGTTGGACTGACCACAGAGCAGACCTGTCAACCAATCAGAGAAGACTGGGCCATCAGGCCTTAAAGTAGCAGGAGCTTTAACTGAGAGTCTCAGGTGGAGAGAATACAGGTGGATCAGGGGTACTGCAAATGTAAACTAGCAGGTTCTTTAAATAGTAGTGATTGTGAAAGTACTCTAGCAGTCATCAAAAAGGAATATATGAACCCAATTTCAGGTGAAATATGAGCTCTTTAAAAGACCAGCCACGACCCGGAAACACATCCACGGCACACTGCCAGGCTGAGACGGCACCTACACTGGCTTTCTAACTTTCTTGCCCTCACTAAGAGAGCCTCTTAAAGATGGATGTGTTACCATAGTACATTGTTTTGCTAATTGTGAGCAAGTGATAAAGTGAAAAGTTCAATTTTTAATTTTCAAAACTGCCATTTCTAGAAAGAAATTTTGACACGAAGACCAGTATAAAAAGTTTTTGTCATTACTCTTTCTGTTGTCATCCTTTAAAGGTGGTATTTGTCCAGTATGCAGCTCGTTATCAAACAATTTTGGTAAAGCATGGTGATGCATGATAAGAACTGGCACAACACTGGAGCACAGGATATTTAATGGAAAAAACAAAACATCTGGTTAGATATAATTACGATAAAGCCTGTCTTGCTAGTGCGATCCTATCTTTTAATATGGCTGAATGATTTGATGTCAAACTGAATGTGCATGAAGCATTCATTTTTAACTTGATAACCAGGGCCAGCTCTTGCTTTCCTGGTGCCCTTGGTGAGATTATGATTTTGTGCCCCCACCAGCTCTGCAGCATACCATCTAAGGGGTAAAGTTAAGAGATTATACTCATTTATGGCATTTATATTTTGCTAAAAAGCATAATTTTTATTTGTTATATGATACATCTAATGTAAAACAGTTATTCATTAAAGTCTGACAAGTTTTCATATACTACAAATGTGCAACAACATGAGGACATAACAACTCTTCTGGGCCTCTCGTCGGAGCTCTTTAATTTTGGCACAACAGGTGAAGTGTGTTGTAGTTCTGATGGGTAAAATGGGCACTGGAAACACATTGTTCTGTTGTTGTAGAGGAGTGAGTCCCAATGTCAGCAAGCCAAAGTTGGCAAAGGCCAACATCACAGGACAAGATGCAGTGAAAACAGAATTTTGAAAATTTCTTTTGCTGCTATTTTCATCTGGGATAAATACAGGAGAAAACCATCTTCATAATATCCAGATGGTTCGATTTGTTTGTGCTCCAGTGACCCCGCGACAGCTCTCTGACCTGAACGGCTGATGGATGGAAAGTGGTGCATTGTGGTGCATTGCAAGCAGAGGGATACGTAGTCTAGCACAAAGTAGCTGGACAGCAGAGAAGGGGTGGATGGAGTGGCAGGTCAGAAATATGTGGTTGAAGTCAGTGTTCCTAATACAGCAGCAGAGCAGAGCTTTAAGCTATGATCTCAATTTATGTCGTAACTTTCTTTATGCATTTTAAAAAGCATAGAGTTGAGAGGAGCATTACAGCACACAGAAGTGAAAAAAGCAGTGTGAACGATGATCACACTGGAGAGAGAGAGAGCTGCAGTGCTTCAGCTCCGTGTACAGCAGCTGTGCGAGAAACCCGGTGGTGATTGTTTTAGGGCAGATGATCTGCAGAACTTAATGATGAGCAGTGGAAACAACACCTTCAAAGTCCAGACACACATTTGAGTTTGTGTTACTCTCCTCGCATTCAGATAAAATACGAGGGGGTTCGAGGAAATTACACCAGGCAAAAAAACTCACACATGAAGCTCACTCACATAAAGTTTGGATAATTTCTGGTTTTGTTTTTGCAAGTGTGAAGTGGGGTTTAGCTGACCCGATGTTGTTTTGTTCTGTAGTTTTCACCTATAGTGGGGTACTTCTGAGGCTCACAGTGGCACCTTTACTGCTATGTGTCAAAACATTCACATATCTCCCCTCAGGGACAGAGCTCGACGGTTGCTTTGGTGGCAATCATATTTCCTAATGCCATGGGCCTGGAGCAACATGTGGTTTTGAACAGGCACTGAGGGGTGTAAAAACACCATGAATAAAAAAAGCTGCAAATTTCACTATTATGAGAAAAAGAAACAAATTATCAGCACATAAATAAAATGTTTAGAGGTCTGTGATTGGTCAGTTGAAGTTGTGAGAAGTTGTTCTGTGTAAGTTTCCTGCGGTGAAATGTTTCTATTAATCTTTTAATCCTAATGTAACAGATTATTCACTCAGCCAGAGCACATACTTCACACCATAGGTTGTTAAATATGTGCCTTTAATTATTAGTTTTAAGTAATAGCCTGTATGGGGACATTTATCTAATGCCCTAGTCACACATTCTCGTTTCTCATGGCAATTGTGCACAACTGTACATGATTAGCAAGGCTGGTTTGATCGGCATGATACGGGAAGAAATGACTGTCTCCTGAACACGTCAGTTACGCTTCTACAGCACTTCGGGGGCGTTCGTCCCGCTTCAATTAGGTCAGTACAACGATACGCCGAGGATTCCATGAATTTCAATCACGCTGACACGACGTCAGCCCCGTTTGAGCCCAGTTTGCATTACTTAAGCCCTGATTGAGCCCCATTATTGCATCGCCTTGAACGGGACACAGTAGGGGCACAAACTGATACGTCCTTGTCAGTCGTCCTCAGAAAGCTTTCAGGACTGAGCCACGATCAGCCCGATTGAGCCCCGTACATGCCACGCTAATACTGTTCGCCTTAGGACTGCATTAGGCTTCCATCCCGCTATACTGAGAGCAGTGATTCTCCACGACAGTTTTGAACAGTTCAGAACAATTGGGACCCTTCACCGTTCCCCGGTGTTTGTCCACAACTATACAACGCTGATCCAGATCAAGTAGCGCATGCACCACGACCAAAGCACATTTCATCAGGATTATGACAATCGTGCACAATTACCATGAGAAACAGGAATGTGTGACTGGGGTTTAATGCAGAGGAAGTGTTTGGTCTCTTCCTTAAGTCACATCGGAGCTGTTTGGATCGGTCAACAACAGTCTATGAACAGACACAACAGCTCAATGTTAACATTTAACAGGTAAGCTGGGTGATATTTAGAGAAGAATGTCTTCATTTTCACTATAATGCCATGTGTACACAAGGTTTCGTTGTGTGTAAAAGTGTGTCCGCGACTCTGTGTGGTGCTTTTGAGCTCTCACGCTTGACCCTGTCCCTCTTAAGTTTTAAAAAATTGTGTAAAAAATTATAAAATCTTATAATTTTAGAGTAACATCTGTTTATGGTGCTGCAAGCAGGGCACCAAGATTCTACTGGCAAAGCAATGAAAAGCTATTTTTTTCCTTTTTTAGGTAAAGTTATTAATATATTTATTGTTTATTCTTTGTAAATGTAACATCAGAATATTTGACTCGAATACATGACAAAATCAGTCAGTGTGATCTCAGACAAAAAAAATAAACATATTTGTTGGGAGGTGGAACATGCATGGCAGCAATGTCAAAAATATTTCACTACATACATATTTAATTTATTAAAATATATTTAATTCAAAAATAGATCATGCTGTTTTGACCGTGCAGCTTGTGAATAAAATATGAAATGGCAATCGCTGAGTGAGTGAAGAGAGAGAGGAAGAGAAATTGTGCCGATTTTATACACGTCTCGGTCTCGGTGGCAATAAATTGCACCACTTTTACTGTTTACAGTGAATATCGCTGCTTTTTGAGAGTATGATGCTGTTTGCAGCAGGGCTTAGTTAAACAGGGAGGGATCTATTCTTTATTAAAACTCTGAATAATCAATCTGCCTGAATGCAAATGACATCGGTGCACCCAGGACGTAATCTGCTCGACAGATCAGTTCATGAGCATTTTTACATGCTCAGTGTTTCCAGTCATTTGCACACTCGGCGCACATTCTCTGTGGATTTGGCCACAACTTTGTTATTTTCTACTGATAATTTTAGGACCCTTTACCAAAGCAGCCACAAATGCATCATGTCTAAAAAAGTAACACTTACCTGCACGATGGCTGATGTTGCTCTTGATTCTCTTTTTCAATGAGAGCGCCAACAAAACAACGATAATGGTAGTGACTGCCAAAGCTCCGCTCAGGATAAAAACCAAGTCCAGAGAGTCCTCATCTGCAGAGAGGGAGCGAGACAGCAGACACATATTTCAGCTCTTTATACCAGAATTAGCTGTTATCAGCTCTTTGTCCACTACCCACCCTTAATGTCCAACATGGTCCCATTTCCAAACAGAACGTGTCCACATGAAGCAACAGCGCAGTAGTAGGTCCCAGCATGAGAGGAGTTCAGGTTGTTTATCAGTAAATTATAGACACAGGTGTTTGACTCCCCCTGACACTCATCTCTTGTCCCTCCATAGGTGTAGATCATTTCCTGATGAGATTTCTCAGAGTTTTTGAACCAGTAAACCCTGTGTTCTTCATTGCAGCTCCCAGTGTGGACTGTGCAGTCCAGGGTTGTTGACTCTCCATGTTGGACGATTTCCTGATGGATTTCAGGACTGGACGGTCAAACTTGAACCCTTCACGGTGAGGACTGTGCCCTCTGCAAAGGTCAGGACTAATGAAAAGCTCCTTGCACAGTAATAAGCGGCTGAATCTGAAGTCTGCAGATTTCTGATTGTCAGGTGATGCGACTTGTTTTCCGTGCTGAGTGTGAAGCGAGAACTGTCTTTAAATTCATCCTGAAAAGTGATCCTTGTATCAAAGATGTAGAAAGTGGAGATGAGCTTCAGATTCTCACCCAGACTTTGTTTGTACCAGTAAAGCCAGGCTGAATCGTCGCCTTCATAGAAACATCTCAGAGTCATGGTGTCTCCAGCACGAGCTGAGACAAAACGTTGATCCTGACGCAGGGTGAAGGAGGGTTTCTGATCAGCCTTCTGCCCTGGAGTGGATCAGAGACAAAATCACTCAAATATGATAAATGTTAGAGAAACATCCAGAACTTCTGCTCAAGTAAAAACAAAGTGTGGTAAAAAAACAGAACTCACCCATCCCCTCCAAGAACAAATGCATGAAAAAGCAGACCAACACAGCAGATGTCATCCTGTCGGGGTCTCTGTATTGAATGGAAAGATTTTCTAATTCTGTTTGACACCTTGAGTACAAGACTGCATTTGATTGGTCAGCTTGCAGTGACACGGTACGTCCTTCTACGGAAATAATCTTCACTGCAGCATGTGGTGCTTAGATTGCTTTGGTGAATGTTAGAGGAAAATAGTGGCTCTTGATCTTAAAGGGATAGTTCAGTATATTTGGAGTAGAGGTGTATCGGGTTAAACTAAACAGAACATTCAAGGGTTAACTTACACAGAAACTGCTGTGCATTGCTGCAGAGGGGCCAAGAACTCCTCACAATTCAGTGAATTTGAGGTAAAGCAAGCATAAATAAACACATTTACACATTTACTTTTTCACTTTCAAGCCCATTTCTTTTGGTACTACTTTGCTCAAGGCGTAAGAACATATAATAATAGTAAATAAAACCTTCAAAGATTATCAACTGTGATTTTCGTCAGCTTTGCTCTTGTGAGAGGGAATCTGCACAGATTACATTGCAGCAGATGATTTAAGGTTAAAGCAAACTAAAAAACAGCATCAGGGAAACTGTACTCTTACCAAACACATTTAAAATGCTCAACTTTTCTGCTAGCAAGCCAATTTATTTTGGCAATACTTTGCTCAAGGCATGAGAACATGCACACTGTGCACCGGGCTGACGTAGGACTAAGATACCAGAATATTAGTGGAAAAATGTCTCTACAGAGGATCAGATCCAGGTCTTTTCCCCTCCCCTTTATATTCACTCAGATTTGAGGAGCCGGGGAGGCTACAGGAGCTATGATAATCAGCTCTCCGTTGATTGGCTGCCCAAATTATGTCAATTGGGAGGGGAGAGGAGGAGTTTCAACAGGAATGTGAAGAACAGGGTGTTTTTAAGGGCATTTTCTTTCAAGAGACTTTGAGCATTTCTCTGTGACCTGAGTTTAGTAAGAGGTGTGATGTTCTTCTGCCCTTCTAACAACATTAAAAGCAAAGAAAACTGATTTTGCAGGACATAAGACCTTTAAGATCCTTTTCCCTGGTGTTTTTTTTTAAATTAATTTTAATAATAACAGTTATATATATGTATTTAAATGTTTTATCCATTTGCTTGGAGTTGTTTTTTTTGTTAGTTTTAGTAATAACAAAATAAATGTATACAAAGGTTATATTGCAAAATGCATCGTCCCTCTCTTCTATACACTGCTTAAGTGAACATTAACATTATGGTGTTGCAGGTGTGAAAATGTGTAGACACTTGTCATGGATCTTTGGTGATGAAATTAACTGGAAATACTAAAATATCAATGTGTTGTTTTGTGGTCTTTGACTATTAGGGGCATCTTTGTGGGAGGGTGGCCTCATTTACTTCCTGCTGAAAAGCACAATAGCTGCTCCCTTGCAGAAACAAAGCCAGAGTGTGATGTTGAACCACAACAGCATAGTGATGGGCGATCTGCAGCATTTCCTCCCCAAACTATGTGTGAAACCCACCACACGGTTAAAGCTGAAGTATGTGTCCCTCTGAATAACAGAAAGATTTTTGATCTGATGCACAAATAAACAGGAAACTATCGTCCATCTTTGCTTATTAAACCACTAAAAAAGCTTTTGACTCATTCAGAATAAGTTCATTGTCTCTGTCAGTGTTCAGCACAAGCCCTTCTTGTTGTATTTTTTCTCAGTCAACACAGTGCTGGCCTGCCTCGGCACTTTTATTAATATCAAACTAAACATGACCCCACTGACAAAAGACCATTTACAGTTCTTTAATGCAGAAGCACAGACACACAGCTCCATCATCATTTCACATCAACACATTCACATTCAAGAGGTCAAGTGTTGCCTCAACAAACCTTATTGTCACATACTGAACCCATGACCCACCTGTAGTCTCAGGTAGTTTAACACCTGGATGGTTTGGGAGGGTTGTTCTGGTACAGGTCGGTGTTTCCTTCTTGGCCCATGAGCTCACCTGAAAGAGGTGACCTTAGCTCACTGTCAGTCAACCCCCGGAGCGGTTCATTTGCAGTGAGGACACAGTCTACGAGTTCACACTGCTGCTGTTTGAGTCTTATTAAATGCATCACAGCTTTGAGGAAACCAGGCTGGTGAGAAAGAATTACTAAATTATAATGTTTTGGTCCCGCAGAGTCACTTCCTGTGCACAGGCACATCATGCCATGGAAATATCAGCATGTGAACATCACTCACCGTCTCTACAGCAGATCATCACAGGACTCAACATGGACTGAATAGTCCTTGAGTTCCTCAAATTCAGTTCAGCTCAATCAAGAAGGAGAATTCATTCTGCATCTCTGACAGTCCACTGCAGACACTCCTAGGTGTTAAGGTGTGATAAGTTACCGTGCTGACATGTTTCCTGTGTGGCCCTCTGTAAACACTGGTGAGTGTTAGAAGCTCCTCTTCTTCATGCTGTGACTTTGCTTGCATTGATATCCCGAGATGTGTCGAGCAGAGATAAATATGTTCATCTGTCTGATCGTTAATAAGACATTTGAACTCCTCTGTTGAACAATGACTTGTTTTATAGATAGTTTGGCCTACTAGCTTCCTTTCAATAGTACATATGAGTTGTAGGCCTGTAAACTCACTTAGAATACTGCCATGTGAACTGAAATATTAAATATGCTATTTTGAAGGGTATTTTTCAACTAAATTGAGCAAAATAACCAAGCTGTTGGTGTAAAAGCTGCCTCAGTCCGTCTGAGGCACTCTGGCAGAGCTTCTGACACTTGAAGGCCCAACGTGAGTCCAGTTTGCTCTGATTGGTCGACATGTCTGTGGTAATTGGTCAGTTTAGCACTGCTTAGCATCATGTTTTTATGAACTCCTGCTTGTAAGATCTACAGGAAGTGACTGCTGACACAGAGATTAGCAATGATGCTAACAGCTTTAGCAGCAGATTTCAAAGATCTGGTCCACATTTTGCTTTAAATGAAAAACAAACAACAGTCATTGACTAATTGGCTTGTAATGAATATGACTGATGAAACGATTATTCAATCACCTTCAGGATATTTTATTCAAAGGTTTTGCCCATACCCAAACACTTTCAATGGGCTGTTATTAAGACCAATTAGTGAAAAATATTGACCAGTCTTATATTTTGCACCCCCTTACCCTCCAGCGTGAAGTCACCAAAATGGCTGAGTTGACAGAACAATTAATTTTTGCAATGATTAATACCACAATAAGTTTTAGGTGTAATACAAAAAACAGTATGAATATATCCTCCTAACTTCTACTTCTTCAAATACTATTGATTATATATTAATCACACCATTGGTAATCATTTATAAAACCTTTATCTTTTATAACATAAAAAACACAGTGCCAGCATTTGATTTTCTCAGATTTATTTAATTGAAGACTTACAAACAGTAAACATCCACAGTCAAAAATTTAAGTTTAACAGAAGAGAAAATATGTCACACTGAAAGAAAAAGGAAGTTGTCAATGACACCGCACAGTGACGTTGATTAAAATTTCAACTCTGACAAGCCAATTAGCCAATCAGAGCTGAGAATTTTTAATTGTCACCTGGGGAGACCAATAAGGGGGTCAAGGCTTGCTCGTTTGTCCACGCCCCCGTCCACAGTATTTTGTGCCCCACTATTTGAGAATCACAGCTTTATACCTACACCTTTTGATTGATAAAGTTGTAAAAGCAAAGACCTTTTCACAAAACTGACAACACGTGGGTGCGTTGTAGCTGTTTGCCTCCTTAAAGTCAACTTCTGCCAGTTTCCAAATTGCTTAAATCATAAATGAAGATAGCTCATTTAAAATGGGTTCAATTGTTTTGTATTCATTGTCCTAATTTTTGTGGAAATAAAAAGAAAGAAACAGAAAAAAACAAAAATAAAAAAACCAAATCAAACAGAAAAAAACACCCATAAACTTTTTCTTTCTCACAACATGAGGTGAATTCCTCCCCTCTCTTATTTCATAGCTCAAGCTTTCATAAATTTTTGCTTGTACAAACAGCCTGTTCTAAGCTAGGCTGAAACAGAGGGGTTTATAGGCACGCCAGGATTTAATGTCGGATTGGTTTTTCATCAAGAAACTTTAGAAATTCTGAGGACAGCTGGGACCTGCACAATCCTGTGAAAAATCTGGTAAAATCAGGGACCTTCTTAAAAGTAATGCATGATGATGATGCCATTGAAACTACATGCATGTTACATGTTAGTAACATGTAATGTGGTTTCGCTGCCTGACGCCTGAGTACACACATTCACTCCAGGTGTTGTCTCTCTGTCTCAGTGATGGATTGGCATGGTTCCTCATTGAAGCAGAATAATGGAGGTCCTCTGGGATCTGGTCACCCTGGTTATGATATGAAACAGAATCATAAAGAGCTCAACGTTAGTGCAGTCTGTGACTACAGTGAACTACAGTAAACTGGGACATGGCTTAAAAAGGGCCTGAGTCCTCTGGACTGAGGTGCATATTTCTGCTTCATAGCAAAGACAGATTGTGCTTGACCACTCCTCATTCTGACACAAACACACCCCTGAGCATGAACAGAAGTGTATATCCAAGTGATGTGTTACTGAGACATCGATCTTCAGATATCCGAGATTTATGTTCTGTAATTGATTATAAAAATATCAGTATTTTCAGAATCTGGGGCCAATTTGTGGTTCACCATAAACAGGAATACAGTGGAAAGTAACAATACTTGTGCAAACTCGTCTAAATGCTTCCCAGTTGGTAAGAACTACTTCTTCTTCAGCCTGTCACACTCACATGTGTAATACGGCTCATAGTCACAGGCTCAGAGCGCCCTGCCCAGAGCTCACTCAGTCAGTTCAACTGACAACAGTGGCTGAACGCAAACACAGTCATCTGTGGAGCTGTTTTAACTCCATAAACATAAACGACGCAGCATGTGATGTGTGTGGGAAGACGGTAAAGTATTGTGGGAACATCACCACACCTCATTAAACATCTGAGGATTAACCATAATCAGAGCATGATGAGGTGATGATGAGGATGGTGCTAGGATGAGACTGATATGACTGTCAGAGTCTTTTAGTGCTGCAGGCGCTACAGACAGACACTATCCAGGAACAGATAGAGAAAATGATGGATAAATGAAAGATAGAGAGAACAAGGAGCTGTTGGTCATGTGTTGCAGTGTCCCTGAATTTTGGGAAAGTGATATATGTTTGTTATTGTTTAAACAATGGGAGGTCTCTGTGTTCTTAAGACTACAAAATCATATTATGTTCAAATGTACATTATGAAATATGGTTATTAAATAAACAATGTGTCAAAATGTTCAGGCAAGCTGAAGCTGTCAAGTAACTTGTGTGATAGTTCTTCATAATTAAACAAGAACAAGTAGTCTGATGCCTTGTATTCATTGTGAAGCTGTTATTTTAAATACACCACTTTTTTTGTTTACATTTTCTAACATTTATTTTACAAACAATCAGCATTGGATTAGTATTGGTGATCCCAGCCCAAATTTTACTTGGTATTTGATTGGAAAGGAAATCAGTGGTATCGCACATCACCACCATGTCCATCTGTCATCAAAACAACCCAAATGCTGAATGTAATATCGACAACTGAGTCAGTGCTTCACATTCAAGCGCTTGACATCAGACAAATGATGGAAACTGACAACAACAGAGTTACCTTGTAGTTGTGTTGAATTTAATTTAACAGCTTGATAAAATGTCATAAAAATGTCCCATCACTGTTCATGATTATTGCACATGTGTTTCAATGATAATAACATAAAGAATACTCACCTCTGTGCTGGGACCTGATACAGCTGAGGCTCTTTCTCCAGGGCCTGGTTGGAAATAAAAACAAGGAGTTAATACATTTCTATAATAACTAGTTTAGCCAAAGCTAGCAATTCTTTTCATTTTTCCAGATCATTTTGGTTGAGTGACATCACAGGCCTCTTCATGCCTCTACACCAATGACAGTGAAGGCCGGAGGTGTTGTGTTTCACATTGTCCGTCCTTCTCTAAGTCCATCCATACAGGTCATGGCCTTGTGAATCTTCTTGTCTTTTAATGATATTAGAGTGGGCTTGGGGAGCAGAAGGACATGACACCTCTTTATAAAATCTCGGGCCACAGAGAAATGCTCTCAGCCTCTTTGAAGAAAAAGCCTCTTTTAAAGCTTGTTTTTTACTTCCTGGGGTTTATGATGTCCAAAGGGGAGGGAAAAAGAGCTGAGTCTAATCATCTACAAAATTATTCTTTTTTGTAGCTTTTATTGAACCTAAATCCAATCCTTGCTGAAGACACACCAAAGACACGACATAAACAATTAAAAACATCAGGACATGGGACCTTTTAGGGTCAAAGGTCAATGTCAAGGAGTCTTGTGGTAACCCTTTACTTGGGAAACCCAAATCTCAAGATTGCTGTAAGGGATTTTCAGAAAACTTCCACATATGTCTGTTGTGAATCAAGGATTAAGTGAGAAGATTTGAAAGGTCAGAGGTCAAAGGACATAGCCAAAGATCTTCCTGTTTACCACTTAGAAACTAACATCCTGTGATAAATGTTAAAAACACCCTTTTTTTTTTACTTAAAAAAAAAAAGCTCTTTAATGTGATTTTACCAAAGCTAAAGATGACTAAATGTTATTTTCTTTTTTAAAAATCAACAAAAATATTTTTTGGGACTCTGTTAGTTAACCTGGCACAACAGCTGGATCTGCTGATTTAATGTCTGTAATCAGGCAGCTCCATCTTGCCAAACTCCACAAACAAAACAACAGCAGGAAGTGGCTGCTCATGCAGAGATTAGCATAGATGCTAACAGCTTCAGTAGCATTTTTATCAGATCTTGACTGCATTTTTTTATTAAATGAAAAATAAACATCTACACTACAAACTTCTCTATAGTAAGGATATTTTCGCCCCACTTCTAACATGTGTTGACAAAAGTATGTTTTATGAAGCGGCTCATGTTCTGTAGCGCAGTTGTGCCTGGCTACAACATTATCTGACTGGCCTGTGATGAACATGACTGACGTGGTGATCATCCAATCACCTGCCGGAAATGCTACGAAAAGGTTCTGCCATCGCCAAACATTTGTTCTAGAGTATTCCTCAGATGGACTAGTGAAATACATGAACGAGTCTATCTGGTGCACAAAGTTACCTGGTTCTAGTATCTTCCTACATCCCCCTTACAGGCCCTTGTTCAATTAAACCTGAACTTTTTCATGAAATAACATAAACAGAAGAATCAGATAAATATAAATATTTGTAAAGGCTATTTCAACGAGGGCCATACATACAGTGTGATATTGGACATGCCGTCACATAGTGTTAAAATCAGCGTGCAGACTCTTAAAAGTAAACTCAGAAAGCAGCAGCAGTCAAGCCAGATGCTCATCAGTTTTTGTATCTGACCACAGAGATGTGATTTTAACCTTCAGTTTTGGAGGAAAGTTTTAAAGTCAGCTGCTGTCAACAAGTCCAAGCCCATTAATGATATGGACCCTAAACTACCACTTTTATTTATTTGTTCATTAAATTATGATTTTTCTTTGAATGCTATTTTATATTAAACCACACAGAGTCAGATTTATACTACGTCACTTCAGCATACCTGTGGATATACAGTTGGTTGTTTCCTCCTTTGTAGATGTTTTGTAAGCCAGGAAAACAGCCAGGATTGTCGAGAAAGCCAATGCTGCACTCAAGGCATACACCAACACATCCTCTTGATTGTCTGTGGATTGGATGGATTAGATATCAGATTTGATTAATTACATTTTCCTGCCACTCTGGTTCAAGTCACCCACCCTTAATGTCCAGCACGGTCCCATTTCCAAACAGAATGTGTCCACATGAAGCAACAGCGCAGTAGTAGGTCCCAGCATGAGAGGAGTTCAGGTTGTTTATCAGTAAATTATAGACACAGGTGTTTGACTCCCCCTGACACTCATCTCTTGTCCCTCCATAGGTGTAGATCATTTCCTGATGAGATTTCTCAGAGTTTTTGAACCAGTAAACCCTGTGTTCTTCATCGCAGCTCCCAGTGTGGACTGTGCAGTCCAGGGTTGTTGACTCTCCATGTTGGACAATTTCCTGATGGATTTCAGACTGGATGGTCAAACTTGAACCCTTCACGGTGAGGACTGTGCCCTCTGCAAAGGTCAGGACAAATGAAAAGCTCCCTGCGCAGTAATAAGCGGCTGAATCTGAAGTCTGCAGATTTCTGATTGTCAGGTGATGGGACTTGTTTCTCCTGTCGAGTGTGAAGCGAGAACTGTCTTTAAATTCATCCTCAAAAGTGATCTTTGTATCATAGGTGTAGAAAGTGGAGATGAGCTTCAGATTCTCACCCAGACTTTGTTTGTACCAGTAAAGCCAGGCTGAATCGTCGCCTTCATAGAAACATCTCAGAGTCATGGTGTCTCCAACATGAGCTGAGACAAAACGTTGATCCTGACGCAGAGTGAAGGAGGGTTTCTGATCAGCCTTCTGCCCTGGAGTGGATCAGAGACAAAATCACTCAAATATGATAAATGTTAGAGAAACATCCAGAACTTCTGCTCAAGTAAAAACAAAGTGTGGTAAAAAAACAGAACTCACCCATCCCCTCCAAGAACAAATGCATGAAAAAGCAGACCAACACAGCAGATGTCATCCTGTCGGGGTCTCTGCATTGAATGGAAAGATTTTCTAATCCTGTTTGACACCTTGAGAACAAGACTGCATTTGATTGGTCAGCTTGCAGTGACATGGTACGTCCTTCTACGGAAATAATCTTCACTGCAGCATGTGGTGCTTAGATTGCTTTGGTGAATGTTAGAGGAAAATAGTGGCTCTTGATCTTAAAGGGATAGTTCAGTATATTTGGAGTAGAGGTGTAAAAGGTAAAAGTTAACATATTAGCTTCAGTAATTCTGATCAGCTCTGCAAAAAAGAGTTAACTTACACAGAAAGTGCTGTGCATTGCTGCAGAGGAGGCCAAGAACTCCTCACAATACAGTGAATTGTAGGTAAAACTAACATAAAAACAGCACTGATGCCAGGATCTGCCAGGTGGCGGCTGTATAGCTATGAAATTAGTAACCCCAGGATGTAAAGAACAGAATGTTTTTAAGGGCATTTTCTTTCAAGAGACTTCGAGCATTTCTCTGTGACCTGAGTTTAGTAAGAGGTGTCATGTTCTTCTGCCCTTCTAACAACATTAAAAGCAAAGAAAACTGATTTTGCAGGACATAAGACCTTTAAGATCCTTTTCCTTGGTGTTTTTTTTAATTATTTTTAATAATAATAGTAATATATATGTATATAAAGGTTATATTGCAAAATGCATCGTCCCTCTCTTCTATACACTGCTTAAGTGAACATTAACATTATGGTGTTGCGGGTGTGAAAATGTGTAGACACTTGTTATGGAACTTTGGTGATGAAATTAACTGGAAAAACTAAAATATCAATGTGTTGTTTTGTGGTCTTTGACTATTAGGGGCATCTTTGTGGGAGGGTGGCCTCATTTACTTCCTGCTGAAAAGCACAGTAGCTGCTCCCTCGCAGAAACAAAGCCAGAGTGTGATGTTGAACCACAACAGCATAGTGATGGGCGATCTGCAGCATTTCCTCCCAAACTATGTGTGAAACCCACCACACGGTTAAAGGTGAAGTATGTGTCCCTCTGAATAACAGAAAGATTTTTGATCCGATGCACAAATAAACAGGAAACTATCGTCCATCTTTGCTTGTTAAACCACTAAAAAATCTTCTGACTCATTCAGAATAAGTTCATTGTCTCTGTCAGTGTTCAGCACAAGCCCTTCTTGTTGTATTTTTTTCTCAGTCAACACAGTGCTGGCCTGCCTCGGCACTTTAATTAATATCAAACTAAACATGACCCCACTGACAAAAGACCATTTACAGTTCTTTAATGCAGAAGCACAGACACACAGCTCCTGGATGGTTTGGGAGGGTTTTTCTGGTACAGGTCAGTGTTTCCTTCTTGGCCCATGAGCTCACCTGAAAGAGGTGACCTTAGCTCACTGTCAGTCAACCCCCGGAGCGGTTCATTTGCAGTGAGGACACAGTCTACGAGTTCACACTGCTGCTGTTTGAGTCTTATTAAATGCATCACAGCTTTGAGGAAACCAGGCTGGTGAGAAAGAATTACTAAATTATAATGTTTTGGTCCCGCAGAGTCACTTCCTGTGCACAGGCACATCATGCCATGGAAATATCAGCATGTGAACATCACTCACCGTCTCTACAGCAGATAATCACAGGACTCAACATGGACTGAAAAGTCCTTGAGTTCCTCAAATTCAGTTCAGCTCAATCAAGAAGGAGAATTCATTCTGTATCTCTGACAGTCCACTGCAGACACTCCTAGGTGTTAAGGTGTGATAAGTTACCGTGCTGACATGTTTCCTGTGTGGCCCTCTGTAAACACTGGTGAGTGTTAGAAGCTCCTCTTCTTCATGCTGTGACTTTGCTTGCATTGATATCCCGAGATGTGTCAAGCAGAGATAAATATGTTTATCTGTCTGATCGTTAATAAGACATTTGAACTCCTCTGTTGAACAATGACTTTTTTTTATAGATAGTTTGGCTTACTAGCTTCCTTTCAATAGTACATATGACTCATAATCATGGCAATGCTAGCTGTGATGTAATGACGTACAGTCAGCCCTGTGATCTGGTTCAGAGTACTGCCATGTGGTCATGTAATATTCTATATGCTATTTTGAAGGGTATTTTTCAACTAAATTGAACAAAGCAACCAAGCTGTTGGTGTAAAAACCGCCTCAGTCCGTCTGAGGCACTCTGGCAGAGCTTCTGACACTTGAAGGTCCAACATGAGTCTAGCCTGATCTGATTGGTCGACATGTCTGTGGTAATTGGTCAGTTTAGTACTGCTTAGCATCATGTTTTTATGAACTTCTAACTGCTTATATGGTCTACAGGAAGTGACTGCTGATAGAGAGATTAGCATAGATGCTAACAGCTTTAGTAGCAGTTTTATCAGATCTAGACCACATCTTACTATTAAAAGAAAAACAAACGTCATTCAACTAATTAACTAGTTGGCTTGTAATGAATGTGATTGATGAAACGATTATCCAATCACCTGCAGGATATGTTTTTTAATGTTTTTTATGCCCATACCTAAACACTTTCAGTGGGTGTTTTACTTAGACAAACTAGAGAAAAAAACTGAACAGTATCAGGTTTGTCAGGTTACCTTTTTACACCCCCCTCACCCTCAAACCTGAAGTTACTAAAATGGCGGCGTTGCCAGTACAATTAATTATTGCAAGGATTAATATCACAACAAATGAACAGTTTTAATATATCTTCTTAACATCTACTTATTCAAATAATATTGATCATAAATTAACCACACCACTGATGATCATTTATAATAACCTTCATTTTATCTTCCAAAGCAAAACAACACATTGGCAACATTTAAATTTCTAAGATTTATTTCATTGAAGTCTGAAAAAGAGCAAAAATTCAAAATCACAAATTAAAATGCCAACAGAAGAGAAAATGTGTCATATTGAAAGACAAAGAAAGCTATGAACCACACCACACAGTGACTTTGAACTTTAATTCCAACTTTGACGAGCCAATTAGCCAATCAGAGCTGAGAATTTTTTTTTTTATTGTCACCTGGGGAGACCAATAATGGGGTCAAGGCTCGCTCAGTTGGCCACGGCCCTGCCCAGAGTATTTCGTGCCCAACTATTTGAGAACCACAGCTTTAAACCGACTGATTTTGATTCATGAAGTTTGAAAAGCAAAGACCGTTTCACAAAACTGACAAAATTTTGGTGTGTGGTAGCTGATTGCCTCCTTAATTTGAAATTTTTGCCAGTTTCCAAATTGTTGAATGAAGACAGCTCATAGAAACTGGGTTCAGTTGTTTTGTATTCAAAGTTCAATTATTTTGGAAAAACAAACAAACAAGCAAAAAAAAAAAAAACAAACTATAAACGGTTTTTCTCAAAACATGAGATAAATCTCTCCCCCCACTGAAACAGAGGGGTTTGTAGGCACACCAGGATTCAATGTTAAAGTGATTTTTAGACAAGAAACTTCAGAAATTCTAAGGATAGCTTGGACCTGAAAATACTGTGAAAAACTGGTTAACTGGGAGTAAGGCATGATGAACATGTCACTGAAACTACATCCTTGATACATCTTAGTATATTATATTTTATATGTGGTTTCTCTGCCTGACGCCTGAGTACACACATTCACTCCAGGTCTTGTCTCTCCGTCTCACTGATGGATTGGCATGGTTCCTCATCGAAGCAGAACAATGGAGGTCCTCTGGGATCTGGTCACCCTGGATATGATATAGAACAGAATCATAAAGAGGTTAACGTTAGTGCAGTCTGTGACTACAGTGAACTACAGTAAACTGGGACATGGCTTAAAAAGGGCTGGAGACACTGTATTCAGGTGCATATTTTCTGCTTCATAGCAAAGACAGATTGTGCTTGACCACTCCTCATTCTGACTCAAACACACCCCTGAGCACGAACAGAAGTGTGTGATGTGATACTAAAATATCGTTTCTTCAGATATCAGAGATTTATGTTCTGTAATCGATTATAAAAATGTCAATATTTTCAGAATCTGGGGCCAATTTGTGGTTCACCATAAACAGGAATACAGTGGAAAGTAACAATACTTGTGCAAACTCGTCTAAATGCTTCCCAGTTGGTAAGAACTACTTCTTCTTCAGCCTGTCACACTCACATGTGTAATACGGCTCATAGTCACAGGCTCAGAGCGCCCTGCCCAGAGCTCACTCAGTCAGTTCAACTGACAACAGTGGCTGAACGCAAACACAGTCATCTGTGGAGCTGTTTTAACTCCATAAACATAAACGACGCAGCATGTGATGTGTGTGGGAAGACGGTAAAGTATTGTGGGAACATCACCACACCTCGTTAAACATCTGAGGATTAACCATAATCAGAGCATGATGAGGTGATGATGAGGATGGTGCTAGGATGAGACAGATATGACTGTCAGAGTCTTTTAGTGCTGCAGGCGCTACAGACAGACACTATCCAGGAACAGATAGAGAAAATGATGGATAAATGAAAGATAGAGAGAACAAGGAGCTGTTGGTCATGTGTTGCAGTGTCCCTGAATTTTGGGAGTGATATATGTTTGTTATTGTTTAAACAATGGGAGGTCTCTGTGTTCTTAAGACTACAAAATCATATTATGTTCAAATGTACATTATGAAATATGGTTATTAAATAAACAATGTGTCAAAATGTTCAGGCAAGCTGAAGCTGTCAAGTAACTTGTGTGATAATTCGTCATAATTAAATAACAACAGGTAGTCTGATGCCTTCCTTTCATTGTGAAGCTATTATTTTAAATACACTACTTTTCTGTTTAATTTTTCTGACACATTTATTTTTTTGTAACAAAGTATTGGATCAGTATTAAAAAAGACCAAGTATTTTACTTGGTATTGGATTCTAAAGGAAATCAGTGATATCGCGCATCACCAGCATGTCCATCTGTTATCAAAACAACCCAAATGCTAAACGTAACATCGAAGCACTTGACATCAGACAAATGATGGAAACTGACAAAAACAGAGTTACCTTGTAGTTGTATTCAAATTAACAGCTTGACAAAATGTCATGAAAATGTCCCATCACTCATGCTGATTATTTGGGCATGTGTTTTGATTAAAATAGCATAAAGAAAACTCACCTCTGTGTCTGGACCTGATACAGCTGAGGCTCTTTCTCCGGGGCCTGGTCGTAATAAAAAAAAAAGGAATTAATACATTTCTATACTAAACTAGTTTAGCTAAAGCTTGCAATTCTCTTCACTTTTCTAAATTATTTTGGTAAAGTGACATCACAGGCCTCTTCATGCCTCTACACCAATGACAGTGAAGGCCGGAGGTGTTATGTTTAACATTGTCCATCCATCTCTAAGTCCATCCATGAAGGTCATGGTCTTGTGAATCTTCATGTCTTTTAATGTTATCAGAGGGGGCTTGGGGAGCAGAAGGACATGACACCTCTTTCTAAAATCTCGGGTCACAGAGAAATGCTCTCAGCCTCGTTAAAGAAAATGCCCCTTAAAATGCTCTGTTTTTAACTTCCTGGGGTTTGTGATGTCATAGCTATACAGCGTCCACCTACATGTTTTCTGCCTGTCAAAGGCAGACACCATGACCGTTTTGAAAGTCTGCTCCTCGGCCTATAACCCCTCCTCCCATCAGAAATAATTTGGGTAGCCAATCAGCACAGAGCTCATTATCATAGCCTCCTGTAGCTACTCAGACCCAAAGTGGAGGGAAAAAGAGCTCCGTCTAATTTTCAACAGAGACAAGTTTTTTTTTCATTTTTTAGTTAACTTAAGTCAAATTCTTCTTAATAGACACCAAAGACATGATGTAAACAGTCACACACATCAGGACATGGGACCTTTCAGTGTCAAAGGTCAATGTCATGGAGTCTTGTGGTCATCCTTGGCTTGGAAACCCCCAAATCTCAAGAACTCTGCACATATGCCTGTTGTGAATCAAGGATGAAGTGATTAGATTCAAAAGGTCAAAGGTCAAAGACCATAGCCAAAAAGCTTCATGTTTACCCCTCGCTCCTGAGAGCAACTGGATTTCTTTTTCACATGAAAAACAAATATCAACACTACAAACTTTTTAATAGTAAGAATATTTTCACTCCACTGATAAAATGTTTTGACAAGTTTTTTTTAATGAAGCGGCTGATGTTCTGTATCCTAGTAGCTCCGCCCACTACATGATCTGATTGGCCTGTAATGAATCTGATTGACGGAATCACCTGCCAATCACCTGACAGATATGTTTCTATAAGGCTCTGCTCTCTCCAAACACTTCTGATAGACTACTCCCCAGATGGACTAGTGAAATATATTACACAGTCTTTTTGGTGCTCCAGTGATGCAAGAAAGACAACAGAAAAACAAAAATAAATTACAATTACAATTAATTAGCAGTTACAGACAGACCAAATACAGTCATATACAAAGAAGAAAGTTTAATTTGTGGTTAATGTAAGGCACAATTAGGTAGGTAGATTATCTTATCGGATATCAAAGATGGGAGCGTAAAAGACAAAAAAAAGAGATAATAAAGAAGCAGCAACAACTAATATTGTACATGTTTCATGATATACAGCTCACTATACAAATGTAGTTTAAACCCATACAAAACTACACAACACGCACACACACACATAGATACCCATGCCTCTATGTCAACACTCTCTGATGTTACATTTTAAGTAGTTGAGTGCAGTTTTTTTTTTTTTTGAAATGCATTAACAAGAATGTTAAATACATTTTTTATATAATATTAAAAAATAGAAGATATTGGATTGTTCTATTTTTTTCTCCTTCCCTTTGTAATATGGTTGGATTTTTTTCCCTTTTCTTTTCTTCCCTTTCTTTAATTTAAGGACATTTTGGTGGTGAATCCTTTTGGCAAAAATAATTGTGGTGAAAATATTATAAAAACAAAACAAACATACACAAAAAACATACATATACATAGAGACACATATTAGAGCTTAAATCGGGCCCAAAAAATCCGGCCCATCGCTACACTAAGCCTGTGCCCGTCGTGTCCGAGCCGGGCCCGGCCCGGCCCGACATATTAACTGTAATTATGAGCCTGAGCCCGATTATCACCCGACTTTCCTTCATTTTTTTTTTTTTTTTTAATCCTTACCTTGGGCTGTTTAAATTCGGCGGTGGAGCTATTCAGGGTCCTGAGTCTCCTGCATCTCTGCAGCAACCTTGCAGTGTGTACGGCTGTGCGCAAGCACACGTGAAGGAGACGTGATGCTTTTTTTCAACACTCGTTGGCTTACTTAACGAAAAACTAGTAAATAAAATATTGCTGATTACGGCTTTTCGGCCTGGTCCGGCCCGGCCCGGCCCAGCCCACAGATATTGGTGTGAAATGTCGGCCCGACCCGGCCCGCAATCGGATCGGGTTTGGGCCGGGCTCAGTTACGGGCCAAGAATCTAAACTCTAACAAATATAAATACATCTATACATACACATACGTAAATATAGATATACATATCTCCCTCTACGTATTCATACACAAAAATACACATACATACATACATACATAAACATACACATACATACATACATACATACATAAACACACACATACATACATGTATGCATTGTGCCATAAAGATGCCATGGGCAGTTATGAGAATATCAGTTTAATGTAACCACCTAAGATTTACAGCGCTGTGTTTGCCTGGTTAGCAATAAACTGTAAGGCTGAGCCAGGCCAGCCAAGAATGCAGCCGGCACCTCACCATGGTCTCCCCTGCACCCATAAGGTGAGGCTATCAAAGAGCCCTCACATTAAGAAAAGCAGGGTGGTCTGTCTTCTGTAAGGCCACAGTTAAACCCTTAAAAAAGCAATGGCCCCAACTATTCCCCTATGCAGTCTCCTCCTAGACCACAAGGAGGGGGTCAAATTACTCAGGAGTGCCCAAAGAAGCCACCTTTTCTCTTAATTTTTCCTTCCCTATCTCTTGTCCCTATCAGAGACAGGAGGGTATAGGTTGTCAGACCTTGCCACAGCCCCCCCACCCCCCTCCTCCACAAGGGGTCCACAAGATAAGGCACTAGCTGCCCCTGTCTCCAGCCAGTCCAGCCCAGCCACATGGCTCACTGCCATGAAAAAAGCATTTGTGACATTGCACTGCTGTAAATGGTTTGGTCGTTATGTTTTTCTTTTGCAGTTATGAAGACTAAAGTTGAAATAGCAACAATAATAATAACAAAAACAATAAAGACAATAAAAACAAATATTGTAATTATAATCACCACCATAATCATCACTGTCAATATCACCACCAATTTTAGTATTGATAACAATAATAGTAACAGCTGTAGAGGTAAAACTTGCAGTAATTATTTTGATAATAATCATCATCAATACATAGTTCCTCAGTTTTTTAATTTGACCCAAGAGATGTGATTTTAACAAGGTACAAGTGAATGAAGCCGAGGCTCTTCGGGGCAGGAGTAAAGTCAAGAAAGTCAGCTGCTGTCAACAAATCAAAACTGATTAAAGCTGATTTTATGGACCGTAAACTACCCCATTTATTTATATATGTATTTACTCATTCATTTGTTGATTTGTGTATTAATGTATGCTGTTTAAGATTAAATCACACACAGTCAGATTCAGACCACGTCAGTTAAGCATACCTGTGGATATACAGCTGGTTGTCTCCTTCTTTGTAAATGCTTTGTAAGCCAGGAAAACAGCCAGGATGGTCAGAAAAGGCAAAGCTGCATTGAAGGCATACACGAACAGATCCTCTACTTCTTCATCTATAGATGTTCATTTGGACAGATTAGATATCAGATTTGATTAAATACATTTTCCTGACACTCTAGTTCAAGTCACTCACCTTTAATTTCCAGCTTGGTCCCGTTCCCCAACAGTACGTGTCCACATGAAGCAACAGCACAGTGGTAGGTCCCAGCATGAGAACGACTCAGCTTCTCCATCTCCAAGCTGTAGACACAAGTGAGTGTTTGATAGTTTACTTCCCTCTCACACTCTTCATTCATGCCTCCATGGGTGTAGATAAGTCCTGGATGAGCTTCTTGAGGGTTCTTCACCCAGTAAACTCTGAGGTCTCCATCACAGCTCCCAGTGAGGACCACACAGTTCAGAGTCACAGAGGCTCCATGCTGGACGACTCCAGATTTAGACTGATGGATGATGGTTGGGACGTTAAATACTGAACTTGTTACATGGACAATGACGCCTCGTATGAAGTCAAACTCAAGAGAGATGCTACTCACGCAGTGGTAAGTAGCTGAGTCTGATGTTTGGACATGTGTGATCTTCAGGTGATATTTTCCTGGGCTGATGTCCAGTTTAAAGCGTGGATCCTTCTCAAATTCACCAACCAGTAAGGCTTCGTTTTGATACTTGTAGAACTCAGACACCTGCTCTGGTTTTTGTCCCAGACTTTCTTTAAACCAATAAAATATCAGTGCCTTGGTCTCCTGATAGAAACACTCCAAAGTCACATCGTCACCGATACTAACTGATTTGATATGTAGAGATGAGGACGGCTCCACGGTCACTGCACCTGGAAAGGGAAAAATCAAGAATAAGTATAATTTTTATTAACTGAGTAAAAAGTCTGACAGCATTTTGTTATATTTTATGTAAAAGAAACAGTCAAAGAAGCACTTCTAAGAGACATAACTCACCCATTCCTCCAATGAGCAGACATGTCACATACAGAGCAAACTTCCGTCGAGTCATTTTGCTGAAGACACGCTGCATGGAGACTGAAGAGGGCATCATACAATGTCTGCTTTATATGGTTAAAGGTTTTGTGATTGGCCGATCAGAAGCGCTCACATGGTTGGTGATCACTCTTGTGTCTGATCCACACAGAGGAACTCAGATCAACATTAAAACAAAAGTCAAGAGGACTGCTGTTGTAAAAAGGGGGGAGGGCTTTTAACATGAACTTGATGACCTGCTTTTCAGTATGTCTGCTTTAGACTGCAAATGAAACTGATTGTGCTGCAGATATTAAGATGAAAGTTCCTGCCACAAATGTGAGAAAACCATTGTCTGTAGTATAGAGGAAGGGTCTTTGTTCTTCAGTCCTGTTGAACACAAACATCTAAAATTCAACAGCCACACTTTTATACCTGCTGTGGCAGCAGAAAGTGAAGAGGAGGAAGCAGACTTAGAAGCACAGAGTCTGCTGTTTATGTTGTTCCTCCAATCACATTGACCTTTTTCTTTCCTCTGATTTTTGTGGTATTAATTTCCTAATAGATTTCTTTCTTCAGAATTTTGTTTTGTGTACTTTTTGCCTCTGTAGTGAGTATGCACATGACATCACGGTCAGCACAAGTGGAACCTTACTCACTGAGTGGCATTGAGCACAGATTGGCAACATAAGTCAGAGTGAAGCAAACAATCAAACACTTTTATTCATCTGAATAGTTTGAAGTTTTTGGCTGTTAGTGTTTAATAATGTTCACCATGAACAGTAAAGAAACTCAGCTGATGTTTATACATTTGGAGCAGTAACGTCAGGTTTATGACGAAGATGAAGCTGTGATGCTAACCTTGAACAGCAGCAACGACATCCTGCCAATTTCCAATCTACAACGATTGTACATGGCCCAAAGCAGCACGGCCTAATCAACATGTTTTAGAGAGGAGGTGGAGCTACGACTGAGATGAAACATGAAGTGACTGCTCATTCAGAGATTAGCACTGATGGCTACAGCTTCAGGAGCAGTTTGATGGCATTTTTTTTATTACAGCTGAGTCAAGCACTGACCTTAGTTCATTGGGCATCTTCTTCACCGCAAGTGCCTCCCAATGGATGCTACAGTGTGTCCATCGCACCTCAGGTGCCACCTACTGAATCCGGGCTGCTACTCCGCTGTGGTGGCCTGTCATCGCATCGTGTTCAACAGCTGGGATTTGTGCTCGGCTTTAGTCCTGGTCTCCAGTGGTTGGCAGAATAGAAAATCCTCCTGAGCTGCACCATCGCACTCATATCTCACGTACACAAGCAAATTAGCAAAATCTGCAACATCAGTTGTCTCATCAGATTGGAGGGAATAATACCGACTTCTTTTAATGTGCTCAGTCAGTGTCTTCTTAACATTATCTGCCATGATCCGTATTCTCCGTGACACTGTGTCGTTTCAAAGTGGCACCAAGTTTAACTGTTTAGCAGCTTTCTCCCCGCACATAATGTGTGTTATTTCTTTGGCTAATGGCAGACATAGTTGTTCACCAATTGTATGTGGCTATCCGGCTTTCGCTAAACAGAGGCCGGCACGGCATGAGGCCAGTTGTGCTTTAGCCGTGGATGTAACACAAGACAGCATTGTTGACTTGGACTGCTTCAGCTCGTCCCGCTTTCTTAGAAAAAAATCCAATGGTTTATCTTTCAGAGCTGTGTGTTTGGCTAAAAGGTGCCGTTTGAGGTGCGCTGGTTTCATGGATTCATTGCTGAGGACTTCACCACATACCACACACTGGGGTCTCAGCTCTTCATCGGTCCCGCGCCAGCTAAAACCAAATTTTAGGTAACTGGAGTCATATTTCCTGACTGCTTTGCACCCACTTGGTGCTAGTGGGTGCTAGCACAGAGCTAGCTCCTTCACTGACACCTGTCGAGGAGTTGCTAGCACTTGTACCCACTTCACTGTTGTCCTCCTCTTCATTTTCAATCAGGCTGCCTGGAATATTCTCCTCCTGAGCCGCAGCCCTCTTTGTAATCATTCCAGTTTGAAGCCACGATTGAAGTGCTCCTGAATCACTCATCTTCTCTTTCTTTGACGCAATCTCATCATACACACTGTTCAACTCATAACCAGTTCTGTCTCCAGTATGCACGGGCTAAGTGCATGAACCGGCCCACGTAGCAGGCTAATATTGAGACAAAGAAGGGAAATACAATGCTTATTTTAAATATGAATTTAATATTTCATGTATTTCAATTTTATAATTAATTTTATTTTCATTGAGGACACAAAATCTTTTTTTTTCATGCTAGTAGGCTATACGGGCTTAACAATTGATGAAATAATTAAAATGATGTGACCACCATTTGGCCAATTATTGGCACTATTTGTCATGAAATTGAAGAATCCAACCTGTTTGCATGTCACATTAAAAGTCAACAGGAAGAAACGACACTTAAATGGATGCTTGCTTGGAGAAAGCCTCGCTACATCAATCTCACTTTTAAAAAACACAAAATCACACAGACACCATTTTGGAGTCACTACAGGACTTCATCGAAAGACTCAAGCTAATTAATTAATGCATTTGAGACAAAACTGTATAGCTCCAAAGGTTTAACTTAGTCATCTTTAAACGAAAATCAGACTAGAAAATCTAGAATCTAGATTTTCTGTAATGGGCATAATCAAAATACTTAGGCCAACTGAAAAAGACTGAAAACATTCACACTATTCAGATGAATTAAAGTGTTTAGCTGTTACTTAGCACTTAAATATTTTCTTAACTTTGTTCTCCGTCACTCAGCGAGTACAACTGCTATTCCGTCGAACAAATTGTGACATTATTGCATTATAAACTGTTTTTGGCCAGAAGAACTATGGGTAGAAAGGTAATGCTTGAATAGACAGTAGCAGGACATAGATAGATAGATGGATACTTTATTGATCCCCTTTGGGAAATTCAAGTATCCAGTAGCAGTAGCCATAGTAATAAACAGAGGTGGGTAGAGTAGCCAAAATTTGTACTCAAATAAGAGTAAAGTTACTTTAGAAAAATATGACTCAAGTCGAAGTAAAAAGTAGTCATCTAAAAAATTACATGAGTAAAGGCCTTTGCACACCAGCGGCAACACAAATAAATGGCACGAAATTGCGAATAATTCGGAGGCGAATTTTGACGTGCCTGTCTATGCACATCAGGAGAGACGCGATTTAATACATAAAAAATAAAAAATTATTGCGCCGTGCACATTCTAAGCACTTTTAAGCCACAGCTCAAGCCTACAATTCACATCCCTTTCACATCTATTCACTGATGCTTGAAGAGTCTTTGTAAGTAGTTCTTTTGTATCATCAGTTAACACATTACATACCACTGACGCAGCAGTGGGAGTTGTGCTTAAGGACACATGTGACACAGAGTTCGGCTGCAACCCTTCACTTCCAGACTGAGCCACTGATTTAAAGTTTTCCTTTTCATATATTTTTTCTTGAGCTTGTGCTAAGATATTTTTGTCTTTAATATCATATAGGTTAGCCTAGTAAAAGATCGAGACAGGAAACAGGCAGCCCATCACATATGAATGAACCAGATGTGCTCTGCACACAGCTGGAGCTGTTTACAAACAGACAGGACGTGACTCAAATTATACTTTTAACAACAGTGTGTCCTCTTACCTCAGACATACGGCTAATGATCAGACTGCAGGAAGTTGGTGAGGATGCAAGTGGCCTTATAATGCTGTCTGGTGAATCAGGACAGACTTGCAGCCGTCGACAGTAACTAATTGGTGCTCCGGGACTATGTGATGTGCCAACCACGAGCATTTTAATTGGTCGGATAAGCACTCGTCGCAAGCGAAACTATGGAGAAATCGACCTCGGTCCGAAAAAATGAAAATCACAATTTCGCTCAGCGAGATAACGTTGCTGGTGTGTAAGCTTGCATATAAAACAGTAGATTCGAAAAAAATAAATAACGTGCGAAATATTCACACATAAAATACGTGTCTGGTGTGCAAAGGGCTTAAGAGTAAAAAAGTACTTGGTGAAAAAAGCTACTGAAGTAGTGAGTAACTGCAACATCTGATTTATTTGTCTTCTGTGCATTAATTTAATCAGATAGACAAATATATATATATATATATATATATATATATATATATATATATATATATATATATGTATGTATATGAGAAGTGCAAATTCAGGTAAAGCCCTTTAACTAAAACAATAAACTAGAAAATTTCCACTGAAATCGGGAGGGTGGCTCGGGCAGCCGTCGGGCATTTCCAGAATTCAACACCAAAGGGCCAAACAAAGACCAGAACACCTTTGTGTGACACTTTACGGTAGACAAAGTGCTCCGTTGTCATGGTAACCGTAGACTGGGGGATTTCCAAAGCAGGGAATCCAGACATGAGCATACGTGTATCTGACTAATACATGTATGCATGTGTGTTAGGGGTGGACTGAAGCTGCTTGGTGGAGGTCTGCGCTCTCTGAGTGCTTTTCTAGTTCTTTATTTAGCGTAGTCCATTACGTTACATGTTGGACGGCACTGTATTTGACATCCAGCAAAGATGGAGTGTCACAGCATGTGCAAATGGTCAATAAATACTTGTGTGTGTGTTGGAAAAAAGACAAATATCTATGGTTAGTCTTAGAGAGGATGACAAATTTACACTTAAACATGAAGGTTTTTATCTCCTTGTGGGGTCAAAGGGTGAGCAAAGATGTGCAGAAGGCCTTTATGAAATTGTTGAGGAGGTGATGAGAGAGTAATGACTGAATTTTTGACAGTAGCCTTAACGACCACAGAAAAAAAAAACCTATATCAAAATCTGCTCTGTAGAAATTCATCTGTGCAAACCACACAGAGCCATGTGTCTACTAAATATACATGTCATGCTCTTAAATGATGCTGTCAGATATGATTTCTGCTTTTATGGTCTTCTGTTTGTTCTTCTGTTTGATTGTTTAATGCTTGGCTTGGACCCATGTGTAAATAAATGTTTATATATTAATATTTTTGCTTAGAAGTTTTATTGATTTCTTTGTTAAAACATCATCATGTTGTCTGAATCTGATCTGTAATCTATTCCTCATGCACAAACACCACAAAAACAGCAGCACTGCCCATTATCTGTTCGTAGGGGAGGCTGGAGAGCCACGGTGACCTCTGAACTTCCCATTACTATGGTGACAGTGTTTCTCCTATCAGTGTAGGGTTCCTCTGCGGGCTCAGCTCTGCTATAGTAAATCTGAGAGCAGACTGAGCATGGGGTCTAAAGCGGGGTGAGCCATTAGCCTGCAGGTAACAATCAAAGCCTTCCTTTAAATAGAGAGTGGATGATTTGACTCGGCCACTTGAACTGTTCCTCAGGGTGGAGGTGCCCGAGCCGGACACACACTCATCTGAACATCATTACACTGCTCTCCTGTTTGATGGGAAATTCTTTAAAAAACACTGCAGGCACCCAAAGCTGAGGTTCTGTTAAGCAGCATCTGTCATGATCACCGCTCTGTTAGTTAAGTTTCCTTTTCTGATTCCCCATTTCATGTTTTGTCTCATGCTTCCTGTTTTATTTTGAAATCTCTAACCCTTGTCTCTGTCCGAAGGTTTTGCTTCCTGTCTGGTCTCGTCACACCTGCGTCCTGATTGGTCCTTCCCAGCTGTGTCTAATCACCCTTAATCACCTCTTGTATTTAACCTCATGTCTTTCACTGTTTTGTTGCCAGATTGTTGAACCGCTCAGTCTTCATTCCAGCACCCATTAGTCTTGTCTTGCCGTGTCTAACCTTGCTTGTTTTTTCTGACCTTCTCTTTGCCTCATTATTCTTGGACTTCATGCTAGATCTGACCTTGGTGTACTGACTCCTGGCTGTTCCAGGCTCTACCTCATGCTTCATGGACATTGTTGGCCGATCTGACCTTTGTGTACTGACTTCTGCCTGTTACCAGCTCACAATTCTTGCCTGACACCTTTTGATACTGTTGCCTGTGTACCAAACCCTGCTTGATGAAATAAATTCCTTTTTCCTTGACCCCTTGATCTTAGTATCGTGCAATTGTGTCCAACCTTCTGAGCCTTGTATCATGATACTATCTCTAAGGGAGAGCCCAGACACCCGATGCAGGAATCTCATTTCGGCCGCTTGTACTCACGATCTTGTTCTATTGGTCACTACCTACAGGTGGTGACCATAAGGGAGGGTAGTATTGAAGATAGATCGGTAAATCCAGAGCTCGGCCTTTTGTCTCAGCTCCTCTTCGTCGAGGACCATAAAAACACTTAAGAACTGCTGTACAAATTAAGTTATTATTATTATTATTATTATTATTATTATCATTATCATTATTTTTTTTTATAAAAAAATACACATGAAAAACATATTTAATTATAAATATTTAATCCTAAACCTTTTATCTTGCTTTTTAACCTCAATTGTCATAAAACTACTAATTTATATGATCATAATTCATTATTTCCCTTTTATTTTGAATATCTTTTGTTATTATTATTATCTATCATGTTGGTCAGGGTTTCTTTTATTTTGATCATTTTTGTCCTTGTCTTGTCCTTCCTGTTTTATTTTGAAATCACTGACCCTTGTCTCTGTCGTAGGTGTGTTCCTGTCTGCCCTGCCCCCGTCTGGTCACACCTGAGTGTTTCTTCCACTCCTGTCTCTCATCACCCCTCACTACCTCCTGTATTTAACCTCATGTTAAATACAAATTGTCTTTTGCCAGTTTGTCGCACTTCCAAGTCTTCATCGGATATCGTTGCCTGGTCTGACTGCTTTTCTGTGTACTGAACCCTGCCTGTTAATTAATAAACTGTATTATCTTTGGTCAACTGGTGAAGTATTTTGCATTTCTGTCCCTTCCCTTTGAACCTTGTTCCTCGACATTATCAATATTATA
The DNA here is from genome assembly GCA_037902135.1 of Cetoscarus ocellatus. Classification (NCBI taxonomy): domain Eukaryota; kingdom Metazoa; phylum Chordata; class Actinopteri; order Labriformes; family Labridae; genus Cetoscarus; species Cetoscarus ocellatus. The sequence continues at coordinate 106,680 of JBAMNC010001943.1, forward strand.
ATTTTCAAAATACTTTGGCAGTAAAGCTCTACAAAAAAAATCATGCCAATAAATGTGTCAAATTAAACCAAATTAGTTTTATTTAAAATATCTAATGTTGATGCAACAAAACTTTTAGAATTTCCCCACATTGAATTAAAAAATAACAACACAAATCGTTACCCGGCAACAGCTGCTTTGAAGCGGGGCTCTCTGATTCTGATTGGTTTGCTGGTGAACCAATCAGAGAGCTGACAAAGACTTGATGAGATTCAAACATTTTGAAAAAGTTCTGGAATGTTCTATTTGCTTTGATGACAGTCTCTGTCCTTTGATGTGATGACATCACAGAGCTCTGCAGTATATAACAGCCTGAACTGTGTCAGTGCTGCATTCGTTCTCAGTCACGACAGTGTTCAGAGGATTACTTACATTTGGAGATTTGATAGAGATTTGCACAATGTCTTCTTGTGTTTCGACAAGCGATCTACCTGCACAGCAGAACAATGGAAATGAGTCTTGGGAGAGTGAGGAAATGTCGACTTTTGTATTAAAGATCGACCCACCAGCCCCCAAAAAGAAGAAGAACAAGAAGAAGAAGAACAGGGCTGACATGATTCTGGACGATGAGCCGTCCAAGTGGCACCCCAGCCAAGCAATAACTGGAGTTCCTGCTGGGTACTACGAGCAGGACGACATCGACTGCAGGGACATGGGTTTCAACTTGTCAAAGAAGAAGGAGGACCCTGAGCCACATGTCACTCAGCCCCAGGACAACACTACGGAGGACTCCACAGTGAGTCCATCTCCCCAGGCCCCTGTGAGGCGCACATGGGATCAGGTGGTGCGTGGACCAGTGCCAAAGCAGCCTCAGCCAAAGGCTCCTCAGCCAGAGGCTCCTCAGCCAGAGGCCCCTCAGCCAAAGGCCCCACAGCCAGAGGCTCCTCAGCCAGAGGCCCCTCAGCCAAAGGCCCTTCAGCCAAAGGCCCCTCAGCCAAAGGCTCCTCAGCCAGAGGCTCCTCAGCCAAAGGCCCCTCAGCGAAAGGCTCCTCAGACAGAGGCCCCTCAGACAGAGGCCCCTCAGCCAAAGGCCCCACAGCCAGAGGCCCCGCAGCCAATTGAGGCTCCGCCAGAGGCCCCTAAGCCACATGTCACTGAGCCCCAGGACAACTCCGAGAAGACCAAGGATATTACAGAGGACTCCACTGTTTGTCCGTCTCCCCAGCCCCCTGTGAGGCGCACATGGGCTCAGGTGGTGCGTGGACCAGTGCCAAAGCAGCCTCAGCCAAAGGGTCCTCAGCCACAGGCCCCTCAGCGAAAGGCTCCTCAGCCAAAGGCTCCTCAGCCAAAGGCCCCTCAGCCAAAGGCCCCTCAGCCAAAGGCTCCTCAGCCAAAGGCCCCTCAGCGAAAGGCTCCTCAGCAAGAGGCCCCTCAGACAGAGGCCCCTCAGCCAAAGGCCCGAAAGCCAGAGGCCCCTCAGCCAATTGAGGCTCCGCCAGAGGCCCCTAAGCCACATGTCACTGAGCCCCAGGACAACTCCGAGAAGACCAAGGATATTACAGAGGACTCCACTGTTTGTCCGTCTCCCCAGCCCCCTGTGAGGCGCACATGGGCTCAGGTGGTGCGTGGACCAGTGCCAAAGCAGCCTCAGCCAAAGGCTCCTCAGCCAAAGGCCCCTCAGCGAAAGGCTCCTCAGCGAAAAGCTCCTCAGCCAGAGGCCCGTAAGCCAAAGGCCCCTCAGCCAGAGGCCCATCAGACAGAGGCCCCTCAGCCAAAGGCCCCAAAGCCAGAGGCCCCTCAGCCAATGGAGGCCCCGCCAGAGGCCCCTAAGCCACATGTCACTGAGCCCCAGGACAACACTGAGAAGACCAAGGATATTACAGAGGACTCTACTGTGAGTCCGTCTCCCCAGCCCCCTGTGAGGCGCACATGGGCTCAGGTGGTGCGTGGACCAGTGCCAAAGCAGCCTCAGCCAGAGGCCCGTAAGCCAAAGGCTCCTCAGCGAAAAGCTCCTCAGCCAAAGGCTCCTCAGTCAGAGGCTCCTCAGCCAAAGGCCTTTCAGCCAGAGGCTCCTCAGCCAGAGGCTCCTCAGCCAGAGGCCCCTCAGCCAGAGGCCCCTCAGCCAGAGGCTCCTCAGTCAGAGGCTCCTCAGTCAGAGGCTCCTCAGCCAGAGGCTCCTCAGCCAGAGGCTCCTCAGCCAGAGGCTCCTCAGCCAGAGACTCCTCAGTCAGAGGCTCTTCAGTCAGAGGCTCCTCAGTCAGAGACTCTTCAGTCAGAGGCTCTTCAGTCAGAGGCTCCTCAGTCAGAGGCTCCTCAGTCAGAGGCTCCTCAGCCAGAGGCCCCTCAGCCAGAGGCTCTTCAGTCAGAGGCTCCTCAGCCAGAGGCTCCTCAGTCAGAGGCCCCTCAGCCAGAGGCTCCTCAGCCAGAGGCTCTTCAGTCAGAGGCCCCTAAGCCACATGTCACTGAGCCCCAGGACAACACTGAGAAGACCAAGGACATTACAGAGGACTCTAGAGTGAGTCCGTCTCCCCAGCCCCCTGTGAGGCACACATGGGCTCAGGTGGTGTGTCCCAGAAAACCCCAGCACCACACGCCTGAATCAACATCCAAGGCTGAGCCTGGACCAGTGCCTACAGGGGCACAGGAGCAGCCCGCAGAGGCTCAGAAAGAGACACAGGCTGTGGAGGAGCCAACAGAGCCTCAGCAGGACTGTGGTGATGAGAAAGCTGTTCTTCAGATCAGCCCTCAGGACACTGATGAGGCCCCAAAGACAGCACAATCTCCTGAGGACAAACAGGAGCCCATGTCTGGACTTGAGAGCAGCATCACTGCTGTGGTGAGTGAAGGAGACAGTAATGAGGACCACAGTGATCCTGCAGCCACAGCAGCCCCTGACATGGCCCAAGTCCTCTTTGAGGAGAATTACAGACTCAAGGCTCATCTGGAAGGAGCTTATTGGAACTTGCAGATGCAGGCACACATGTTTGAGCAGGACAAAAACTACTTCCTTATGGAGATTAAGAAGCTACAGGATGATCTTCATGAGGCAAAGGAGGGCCAGGAGAGCCTGAAGAAACAGCTGGAGGAGGAAAGATCCAGCCGGCAGGCAGAGGGGTGTACCACCACAGCGCCATCCAGTGGAGATGCCCTGCAGAGCAAGGACAGCCAGTGCGATGACAAGAAGGCCTGTTTCTTGGCAGACCTGGTCACAGAGAATAAGACCCTCAAGGCAGATCTCAGCCAGGCTGAAGCCAACCTTGAGAGGGAGAGACAGGAGACCAGCGAGATAGCAGAGGAGCTGAAAAAAGCCAAAGATGACCTCCTCCAGAAGGAGCGTGAGTGGGAGAAGGACAGACTTCAGCTGCTTTTGTCCCAGATGGATGAAAGGGCTGAACATAAGACCACCCTGGATCAGGCTAACGACACCATCAAGAACCTCAAAAAGCAGCTGGAGGAGAAAACCAGTCTGCAGGCAAAAGACAAGGAGGAGATGTCCAGCATGGAGGCCACCCTGATCCAGGCCTGGAAAGACCAGCTGGAGATGAAGACCAAATGGGAGGACGAGAAGTCTGACCTCCTGGCTGAGCACAAAAAAGAGACCTCCAAGCTACAGGAGGAACTGGCCAAGGCCAAAAAGGACAGCCAGTGGGATGACAACAAGGCCCGTTTTCTGTCTGACCTGGTCACAGAGAACATAACCCTCAAGGCAGATCTCAACCAGGCCAAAGAGGTCCTTAACAACAGGACTCAGCTGTGGGAAGAGGAGAAGTCCAATTTCATAGCTGAGTCCTGCAGGTTTGAAGGAGATCTGAAGCAGGCCAAAGCCGACCTTGTGAGGGAGAGACAGCAGCAGAATGAGATATCACTCACGCTCCAGAAGCAGAAGGACACAATCAGCCAGATGTCCGAGGAGCTGAAAAAAGCCAAAGATGCCCATTTCATGGATAAGTGTGCATGGCAGAAGGACAGAGTTCGGCTTTTAACCTCAAAGGACACCATCAGGAACCTAAAAAAGCTGCAGCAGGAGGAGAAAAAGTCTGACCTCCTGGCTGAGCATATAAAAGAGACCACTGAGCTACGGGAGGAGCTGGCCAAGGCCAAAAAGGAGGAGGAGAAAACTGTACTCCTTGAGGAAAGCTCCAACATGAAGGTCACCCTGAAGCAGGGCGAGCAGGAGCAGGAGAGGACCGTCGTCTCTGAGTCCATCAACACCTCCAGGCAGACTCTGGAGGAGGTGGAGGAACAGAGCGCTGAATCTTCTGACAGACTCATGGAGAAGCTGAGCAACGTTGAGGCCCAGCCGGCAGAAGCTCAGAAGAAGAAAAAGAATCGTTTAACGAAGTGGGCCCAGAAGGTCTTCAGAAGGAAGACTTGAGCTCCCTCTTCAGCTGATGTCCAGCTCAGGGAGTGCTCATCTAAAAGAAAAAAAAAAACGATTTTTTTTTTTTAAAAAGTAATAAAAAAAAAAATAATTAATAATAATAAAAAAAAAAAAATTCTCGTGCATCTTGAGTTCACTCATTTCACCTTAATTTCAGGTTGAGTCTACACTGATCATGAACTCTGAGAGTGTTTTTTATTTTACATCCTGGGATAAATTTTTCACATTAACGTGTGTGCATTATGGTTGAGGCTGTTTGGTAAGAGGTAACGCTTTTATAAATTTGAGCTTGGACAGACTGACAGACAAACACAAAGAAACATACAACAAACGTCATTAAGTCTCATTTTATAAACAATAAACATCTCATGTCCCATAATGAGACATTATCAGGAGACTCAGACAAAGAATTAGCTTGAAAGCTCCGAGTGAATTTAGACCTCAGAGATGATGACAACAGAAGAGCTCATGCATCTGACTCTGTCCAAGGGAAATGCATTATCTATCATCATTTCCTTTAAGGTAATATTCTCCAACTGATCTTCAAACTATACTGATTAATTTGTTCATCAAAATTATTATTCTATGAATTAAGGCTTTGAGAGGGATTGATACCTTTCTATCATATCTGACCTTTAACCTTAGCTTATCTTTAAACACCAAAATGTCCCTTTGTCACAGATTCAAGGGAAAAATGTCGCCATATTTGTTCCAACAGCTGTATGACTAAATCACTTTTTTGTACCTTGTTTTATTTATGGGTGAACTGTACAAAGGTTGTTGTAAATTTTACAGTAACTTACTGGCAACAAGGTCCCAGTCTGTAACTGTAAATTTTTTTACAGTAGCATTTTTATTACAGTAAAATTACTGTATTTTCAAAAACAGCATCCTTACTTTTACAGTATCTTATCTCACAGTATTTTATTCTACAACTTTTTAGATATTTCATATTACAGTAAACTTGCTGTATTTTGGTTTATATTACTATATCTTTAACTATTTTACTGATCATTTATGAACAAGTTATGATTTTATTTGAAAAAAAACAAAAACATACCTAAATCTTTTATCCAATAAAATACATTTACTCAAAAATGTGAAACATATACCCAAAGAAATCTTGCCTAATATTGGTCAATTTTCCTGGGCAAAATGGAATTTTCTCTTAGATTAGATTAGATGTACTTTATTAATTCCCTTGGGAAAACTCCCACAGGGAGTTCCCTGATTTTGATCTATTGGCCTTCTCAGTAATTACTGGTATAGACGTTTTGTGCTATGTATCTGTGGATTTTTTGGTAAAATGCTGTTAATTTTACAGAAATCAGCATGTTTTCCTCAAGTCTTAAGCCATTTATGATAATTTACAGCATAGATTTTTACAGTGAGTAGCTGTAGATTTTATGCAGTTTTTATACTTTTAAGTTTACAAAAATCAGTTTTTGGTTTCAAAAACAAAAATCAAGGTTTTATGTCAAGTCTTTTCTACAAGGCTGTAGTAAATAGACTTTTCTTCACATCATTTTGACCTGAAGCAGATATTTCTGCCCAACAAAGTGTCAAGGTACACGTTCAGAAAAGTGAAAACTATCAGACAGTTTTATCTGAGGCTGTGTGTGTGCAGTGATGGTCCAGTGTCCGTCCTGCTGAGCTCATGAGCCGAAGGTGCAGGAAACAGGCTGGGAAATAAAAGCACTGTTATTATTTAAAAAAAAAAAATAAATCAAGAACATACTCTGAAATTTCAGTTTCAGATGTTATTTTATTTAAGCTTTCTTTTTTTTAATTACACAATTGTTGGTCCGGATTTAGCTCCATACAAAAGTGGCCTGATTTTGACTTTTTTGCTCGTATGTGACCTGAATCTGATCTTTTTCTGACGGTCTGAACAACATAAATCTGATTTTTTAAATCATACCCAGGCCACTTTATGTAGTCCTGAACCAGATACACATCTGATGTTTCTCAAAGCTGCCTCACTCTGAAAGCTCATTTCATCTGACTTTTATGTTACTGAGTGTGACGAGAAGATGGCCCATCTTCTAAAAGCAAAATAGTAGCACAATGTCTTTGCCTAACTTCAGAGCATTGATAATTTCAGCAGGAGTTTCTCACCCCTGCCCCTGACTTACAGGCAGAGAGGTCTTAAAGTGGGACTTTTCAGAGTGATTTGAATCACATGAGAATGATAAAAATATATTATCATCAGTATATTTATATACCAGTTTATTAACTTATGTACATTGCTTTAAATATCTTCCTTTTAAATACAGAAATAACAAGGTTTTCTTGTTTTTAATTAAACTTGTGCAGCAGCTGGATCCTCCTGATTCAGTGTCACGGCCCAATCAGCATCCTTTAAGGGAGGAAGAGGAGGGAGCTGTGAGCGAGGCGACAGCAGGAAGTGACTGCTCATACAGAGATTAGCATAGATGCTAACAGCTTCAGTTCAAAGGTTCAGTTTCGTCAGATGTAGACCGTATTTCTCTGTTAAATGGAAACCAAACAACAGTGAGAGCAATTCTCCACAGAAATGACATTTCAAGTCCACGTCAAACATGTTTTGTTGAGAGTTTGTTCTATCATGTTGTGGCTCACTTTTATATTACGGCACTAGCACCCGCCTATTACATCATCTGATTGGCCTGTTATTAATGCGACTGATGGCACAATCGTCCAATCATCGGTTGGACGTGCTCCTCAAAGATTCTGTCCATTCTCAAACACTTTTAATGGGCTGTTATTTAGACAAACCAATGAAAAATATTGAACAGTCTGTCTGGTGTGTCAGGTCACCCTCCAACCTGAGTTCACTAATTATTGCAATGATTCATTTCACAATAAATTTTATGTTATTTTCATGAGTTAATATGTCCTCTTAACTTCTACATAAAATATCAATACTATGTATCAAAACAACCTCTTTACTTCTATTTATACAAAGCATATTGTCATAAATTAATCAATCCATTTATAATCATTTATAATAATCTTAGTTTATCTTTCAAAAAAATGAAACAACACAGTGGCAGAATTTAGTTTTTTGTCCTGTTTATTTTATTGAAGAATTAAAAACAGTAAACATCCAAAATCATAAATTTAAGCTCCAACAGAAGAGAAAATGTGTCACAATGAAAGACAAAGAAAGCTGTGAACCACACCGCACACTGACTTTGATTTCACTCCCTACTTTGACAAGCCAACTAGCCAATCAGAGTTGAACATTTTTGAATGGCAGACCAATAAAGGGGACCAGGGTTGCTCATTTGTCCACACACCTGCCTGGAGTATTTTGCGCCCCATATTTGAGAACCACAGCTTCATATGTACTGATTTCATTTATGAAGTTCTAAAAGCAAAGACCTATGCACAAAACTGCCAAAATTTGGTTGCACTATAGCCGATTGCCTTCCTAAATCAATTTTCTTTTCCAGTTTCCAAATTGCTTGAATCCTAAATGATAAATAGCCTTTAGAGACTGGGTTCAATTGATTTGTATTCAAGGTCCCAACTTTGCAAAAAAAACCCCACCAAAAATACGGTTTCTCTTTCAGTTGATAGCTCAAGCTTTAGACATTTGTGCTGAAATAGTCTGTCTGAAAATGTTCCCTTGATGATGTCACTAACAGAGAGTTGATGGGACATGTCTTGGTATACACCTGCAGCCACAGTAAACATTAGAGCACAAAGATAAAAAGCTTAAGCCACAGCTACTTTTGAGAAGAGAGTGGTTGGAAACAGTTCATTTGGATTTAAAGCAAAACAGACTGTTCTAAGCAAGGCTGAAACAGAGGGGTTTACAGGCACCCCAGGATTTAATGTTAAAGTGGTTTTTCATCAAGATATGACAGAAATTCTTAGGACGACTGGGACCTGCACAATCCTGTGAAATTTTGGTAAAATAAGGGACCTTCAGAAAACTAATGTGGGATGATGTCACTTAAACTACATCCATGTTACATGTTAGTGCCTGACGTCTGAGTACACACATTCACTCCTGTTGTTGTCTCTTTGTCTCGCTGATGGATTGACATGGTTCCAGCTCAGAGCAGAATAATGGAGGTTCTCTGGGACCTGGTCACCCTGGTCATGATAAAAACAGAATTATTAGAGGCTCATTGTAAGTGCAGTCTGTTACTATACTGAACTACATCAAACTGTGACGTGGTTCAAAAGGCTGGAGACACTGGACTGAGGTTCATATTTTCTGCTTCCTCAGTAAATGACAGGTTGTGCTTGACCACTCCTCATTCTGACACAAACACAGCCCTGAGCATTAACAGAAGTGTGTGTCCATTTGTCATCTTAATGATGATTGATGATTATTTGAGCATGTGGTTCACTGTGTCTGCTTCAATTATAATAGCACAAAGAATACTCACCTCTGTGTTTGGACCTGATACAGCTGAGGCTCTTTCTCCAGGGCCTGGTTGGAAATAAAAAAAGGAATTAATACATTTCTGTACTAATCTAGTTTAGCTAAAGCTAGCAATTCTTTTCTCTTTTCTAGAGCATTTTGGTTGAGTGACATCTAAGGCCTCTTCATGCCTCTACACTAATGACAGTGAAGGCCGGAGGTGTTGTGTTTCACATTGTCCATCCTTCTCTAAGTCCATCCATACAGGTCATGGTTTTGTGAATCTGTGTTTCTTTTCATGTTATTAGAGGGGCTTGGGGAGCAGAAGGACATGACACTTCTTTATAAAATCTCAGTTCACAGAGAAATGCTCTCAGCCTCTTTAAAGAAAATGCTCCTTAAAATGCTCTGTTTTACTTCCTGGGGTTTATGATGTCATAGCTATACAGCCTCCACCTACATGTTTTCTGCTCAATAAAGGTAGACGTCATGACTGTTTTGAACGTCCGCTCCATGGCATGAATCTTACCAAAAAGAAAGATGACTTCAAGTTATTTTTTTGCAACTAAACTTCACTGAAAGAGATTGGCATAGATGTTTACAAATCCAGCAGCAGTGTTTGTCAGATTTTAACATGTAAAAGTACCATAGATCTACAGTTCTTCCAGCTTGAAATGTCACTGTTATTGAAATAAATTCTTGAAGGGAGCTCATTTATGTTTAATTAGATATTTTAAACTTTTTCATGTTAATTTTTTGGATCCATCACCCAACCAGGGATGTGTGTGTCTACTTTATCTTAAACAGATCTTAACCGTTTGTCTTTATTAAATGAATGAAAAACGTCAACGCTACAAACTTCTCTGTAGTAAGGATATTTTCACTCCACTTCTAACATGTTTTAATGAAAATTTGTTTTATAAAGTGGCTCATGTTCTTTAGCACAGTAGTCCCCACCTACACAATTATCTGATTCACCCCTAATGAATATGATTGACGGGACAATCAACTGCCAGATATGTTTCTAAAAGGTTCTGCATGACCCAAACACTTGTCATGGACTCTTCCCCAAATAATGAAACATATTTTTAATAAGATTAGTATTTTTCAAAGATTTAACAAACACAAGAAGAAGGAAAAACATAAGAAAAAATGTCCAAATACCTCCCCACAAAAGCTCAGTGTGTAACCCACAAATCAAGCAAGAAAACATATAAATCTTAAGCAACTAAGAGAAAAAAGTGACAATATTAATAACATTAAACTTGATCAGTTATGCAGCATAGGTGCAGGAAATCAAAGCTTATTACCATTAAAATAGTTCAGGAAAGGTTCCCAAGTGTTATCAAACATGTTTTGTTGTAAAGTCTCCATCTCTTCAGGTTCAGAGTATTGGCCATTTCACCCATCCAAAGATCGTAGGTATGAACATGGTCTATTCTCCATACTCTCAAGATATATTTTGTTACCATCAAACCAAATGAAACAGTCTTCCTTTCATATTTATTAGCAGAGGTTAAGAGGCCGATAGCAACAAGAATGGCAACAACTGCATCTGGTCTCCAGTGTTTTCCAAATGCCACAGAGAAACAGTTAAAAATATTTTCCTATTATGAAAACAGACGACTACATGAGCAAAAGTTAAGTTACCATCAGCTGATTTCCATCTTTTATATATGGGGGCATCTGAAAAAAACAATGTAGTTTTACCCTGAAATAATAAATTCTGTGAAGAGTTTTATATTGAATGAGGTTTACAGAACAGCCAAGTATACTCCTCAAACAGTCACTCCAGGTGTCCTCTGTGATTTCCACATTTAATTCATCAGACCAAGCTTGTTTAATTGCTCACGTATTTGATGTGTTTTTCTAGTGAACTATATTAAACAGTCTATCTGGTGCTCCAGGTTACCTGTCATTAGTAGGCCTCTAGAATCCAGTTTTTAACTCTGCCAAAGAGATGATGATTTTTTAACCTGGTGCAAGTGAATCCAGCTGAGGCTCTTCAGTTTAGGAGGAAAGTCAAGAAAATCTAAAAGTCAGACGCTGTCGCCAAGTCCAAGCTGATGAATACTGATTATATGGACCCTTAACTACCCTGTTATTCATTTATTTCTTCATTTGTTGATTTGTTTATAAATGCATGCTGTTTTAGATTAAATCACACATTCAAATCACATCAGTTCAGCATACCTGTGGATATACAGCTGGTTGTCTCCTTCTTTGTAAATGCTTTGTAAGCCAGGAAAACAGCCAGGATGGTCATAAAAGCCAAAGCTGCACTCAAGAAATGCACCAAAACATCCTCTTCTTCATCTATAGATTAACATTTGTAGTGATTAGATATCAGATTTGATTAAATACATTTTCCTGACACTCTAGTTCAAGTCACTCACCTTTAATTTCCAGCTTGGTCCCGTTCCCCAACAGTACGTGTCCACATGAAGCAACAGCACAGTGGTAGGTCCCAGCATGAGAACGATTCAGCTTCTCCATCTCCAAGCTGTAGACACAAGTGTGTGTTTGGGAGTTTACTTCCCTCTCACAGTCTTCATTCATGCCTCCATGGGTGTAGATAAGTCCTGGATGAGCTTCTTGAGGGTTCTTCACCCAGTAAACTCTGAGGTCTCCATCACAGCTCCCAGTGAGGACCGTACAGGTCAGAGTCACAGAGGCTCCATGCTGGACCACTCCAGATTCAGACTGATGGATGATGGTTGGGAGGTCAAAAACTGAAGCTGTTACATGAACGATGACGCCTCCTATGAAGTTAAACCCATGAGAGATGCTACTCGTGCAGTGGTAAGTAGCTGAGTCTGATGTCTGCACGTTTGTGATGTGTAGGTAATATTTTCTCGGGCTGATGTCCACTTTGAAGCGCTGATCTTTCTCATATTCACCAATCAGAGAGGCTTTATTGTCATACTTGTAGAACTCAGACATCCGCTCTGGTTTTTGTCCCAGACTTTCTTTAAACCAATAAAATGCCACTTCCCTGATCGCATGATGGAAACACTCCAAAGTCACATCTTCACCGATACTCACTGATTTGATATGTAGAGATGAGGACGGCTCTAGGGTCACTGCACCTGGAAAGGAAACAATCAAAATTAAGTTAAGATATTATTAACCAAAAAAAAAACTGACAGCATTTTGTTATATTTTATGTAAAAACAAGTCAAAGAAGCACTTCTAAGAGACATAACTCACCCATTCCTCCAATGAGCAGACATGTCACATACAGAGCAAACTTCAGTCGAGTCATTTTGTTGAAGACACGCTGCATGGTGACTGACGAGAACTTGATATCGTCTCTTCTTTATATGGTTAAAGCTTTTCTGATTGGCCGATCAGAAGTGCTCACATGATTGGTGATCACACTTGTGTCTGATCCACACAGAGGAACTCAGATCAACATTATGACAAAATTCAAGAGGACTGCTGTTGTACAAAGTGGGGGAGGGCTTTAACATGAACTTGATGACCTGCTTTTCAGTATGTCTGCTTTAGATTGCAAATGAAACTCATCATGCTGCAGATATTAAGATGAAAGGTTATGCCACAAATGTGAGAAAACCATTGTCTGATGTATAGAGGAAGGGTCTTTGTTCTTCAGTCCTGTTAAACACAAAAAAATTTCTAAAAATATAACAGCCACACTTTTATACCTGCTGTGGCTGCAGAAAGTGAAGAGGAGGAAACAGACTTAGAAGCACAGAGTCTGCTGTTTATGGTGTTGCTCCAATCACGTCAACCTTTTTCTGTCCTCTGATTTTTATGGTATAAATTTCCTAAAAGATTTCTTTCTTCAGAATTTTGTTTTCTATACTTTTTGCTTCTGTAGTGAGTATGCACATGACGTCACAGTCAGCAGAAAGGGGAACCTTACTCACTGAGTTCCAATGAGCACAGACCAGCACAAACATTTATTGACTATCTTCACCCCTACTCCCAACACTGATCAGAGGAATCAGGGTCCCTCATATCTGTGTATTTGGGTGCATATTGTGGCCCATCCTCTAAAAGCTAAGTTGTAGCACAATGGCTTTGCCCAACATTAGAGCATTGCGATTGTCAGCAGGAGTTTCTCACCCCTGCCCACTGACTTACAGGCAGAGGGGCCTTATAAGTGGGAGACGTTAGAGTGATTTACACCTATAAATATTATATCTCAGGATATTTACCCATCAGTGTTACATCCACGGCTCTTAAAAGGTGAAAGGAGGTAACAAAACCAGATGGAACAGTATAACAGAGATGTTTAATAAAAATAAAAAGATTTTTCTTACAAATAAAGGATTGCCCAAAATCAAAATTAACAAGTAATACCAAAGCAAGACGATTTCTAAAAGACAATCTTAAACGACTAAACAATATAAAACTAAAACTATTTCAAGGGACAGTTTCGAGGTTTGTGCCGAGCCAGACGAGGTTTAGCGACAGTTCACTTTAAATCCAGCCGGACGCAGCCCAGCTCTGATTGGTGAACACTGCACACTCCCTACAGCCAGGCTCTCCAATCCTCCACCTCCATCTGGCAACCTGAGGGGAGAGAGAGAGACACACACACACACACACACACACACACCTACACACACAAAACAACAACCTATCTGGGTCCAGACTGAACAATTAGCTTATTAACTTATTCCACAGGCCTTGAAGATCTCGGTTCCCTTCAAATACAAAAACAACAAGGTTTTCTTTCTTTTTATTAACCTTGCGCAGCAGCTGGATCCACCTGATTTAACACCTGTAATCAGACAGATCCAACTCTCCCAAAGTGCCACGGCCCAATCAGCATCCTTTAAGGGAGGAAGAGGAGGGAGCTGTAAGTGAGGCGACAGCAGGAAGTGACTGCTCATACAGAGATTAGCATAGATGCTAACAGCTTCAGTAACAGATTTGTCAAATGTAGACCACATTTCTTTACTGAATGAAAAACAAACACTGAAAGGAATTCTCCAAAGACAATCTTCCAATCATCTGCTGGACATGCTTTCAGAGGTTCTGCCCATTCTCAAACACTTTCAATCAATCAATCTCTATTTTTATAGCGCCAATTTCATAACAAGTGTAAACTCAAACACTGTACAAGAGAGCAGGCTGAAGACAAACTCTTCATTTTATGGATACACATCTATGCACAGATACATTTATACATACTGTATAATACACATATCCATATATTTTCAAATACGTACATCCAACACCCAACATGAATCCATATAACCAATCTTGAATCCCTCATCATGGCAGCAAGAAAAAACCTTCCTGTTTAGTGGCAGGAAATCTTGAATGTGGACCCCAGTCTCATGATGAACATCCATCCACACGATGCTGTGTTGGGTATGTGGGCGAAGGAAGGGAGGTGGGCGGAGACAAGTGGACTAAAGTAAGAACTAAAGCAAGTAACAGATCCATGGACCAATCATAGACCTGTCGTCGTCATATTTGTCTCTGCTGAGTATAAATGTATTAGAGGTTAGCCTCTTGAGATGCGTCTCGTTTTCAGGAGGGTCCTCTTGTCTGTATGATTATAGTGATAGTTTTTATAGAAGTTTAATTAATAATAATCATGAAAAGAGTAATAAATGTCAGATTTACACTGAAGTTGAATAATACAACAGCATCAAAATGAGAATTTATAAGTGGTGTATTTTCAGCTGATAATTGGGGGGAGGGGGTTGCAGAGACAAAGGGCTGTTATTTATTTCACAATAAGTTTTACTGTTTTATACCAAAACTAACACTATTAATAAATCCTCATAACTTCTACTTATTCAAATAACATTGATTATAAATGAATCTCGCAATTGTTAATAATTAATAATAACCTTAATTTTATCTTTTACTAAGCAAATCAACAGAATAGCGGCATTTAAATTTTTCAGATTCACTTAATTGAAGACTTAAAAAGTGTAAACATCCAAAATCACAAGTTAAAGTTTCAACAGAATAGAAAATGTGTCACATTGGAAAAAAAAAGAAAGCTGTGAACCACACCGCACATTAACTTTGATTTAAATGAAAGTCAGACTTTAAACTTATATTCGACAAGCCAATTAGACAATCAGAGTTGAGAACTTTTTTTACTGACACCTGGGAAGACCAAGTGTCAATAATAAAAAGGCTTGCTCTTTTGGCTACGTACCTGCCCAGAGCAATTTGCACCCCACAATTTGAGGACACAAGCTTAAACATACTGATGTTGGTTTATGATGTTCTGGAAGCAAAGGCCTATGCACAAAATAGACAAAATGTTAGAGCATTGTAGCTGTTTGCCTTCTTTAATTCAACTGTTTGGCAGTTTCCAAATTGCTTAACTCTTAAATGAAAGATAGTCTTTAGAGACGGTGTTTTTTTTTTTTTTTTTTAATTATTATTATTATTAAGCACAAACAAACAAAACACATAAACACAGAATACACCCAACCCACCCTCACCCCCCACACAAACCTACACAATACATAAAATACATAATCTCAAAACTGTACCCTGGGTCTCACCATTTGCCGTTGGTGAGCTATGGCACAACAAAATGTATGCATATAGTCCAAAATTCAGTTTACATTTTCAAAATAAACCTTTGAAAATTTCCCATCTTCTTTTATGTTTTTTGGTATCATTGTCTGTTTCAACCATATCACCTTCTAAAACTAGATATCGCTGAATAAATCTTTTAAAGGAAAAAATATTGAGTGAAACTGGGTTTGGTTGTTTTGTATTCAAGGTCTGAATTTAAACAAACAAACAAACAAAAAAACAATAAGATAAAACAAAAACATGTCCACAAAAAAACTCCCCCTCCTTCAGTTGATACCTAAAGCTTTCAGACATGTGTGCTGAAATAGTCTGTTTGATAATGTTCCCTTGATTATGTCACTGACAGATAGTTGGAGGAACATGTCTTGGCATGCACCTGCAGCCACAGTAAACATTAGAGCACAAAGATAAAACGCTTAAGCCACAGCTACTCTTTTAAAGAAAGCGGCTATAAACAGCTGGGATGTTCATAATCCTGTTAAATTTTATTTAAAAATAAGGGACCTTAACAAACTAATGTGTGATGATGTCACCAAAACTACATCCATGTTTCATGTTAGTCTGTGGTTTCACTGCCTGATGCTTGAGTACACACATTCACTCCAGGTGTTGTCTCTTTGTCTCGCTGATGGATTGACATGGTTCCAGCTCAGAGCAGAATAATGGAGGTTCTCTGGGTTCTGGTCACCCTGGTTATGATATAAAACAGAATCATTAAAAGCTCATAGTGCAGTCTGTGAGTATATTAAACGTCATTAAACTGTGACATGGCTCTAAAAGGCTGGAGACACTGGACTGAGGTTCAAAGTTTCTGCTTCCTCAGTAAATGACAGGTTGTGCTTGACCACTCCTCATTCTGACACAAACACAGCCCTGAGCATTAACAGAAGTGTGTGTCCATTTGCCATCTAAATGATGATTAATTATTATTTGAGCATGTGTTTCACTGTGTATGCTTCAATTATAATAGCATAAAGAAAACTCACCTCTGTGTTTGGACCTGATACAGCTGAGGCTCTTTCTCCAGGGCCTGGTTGGAAATAAAAAAAAAGGAATTAATAAACTTATATAGTAACCTAGTTTAGGTAAAGGTAAATTCTTTTGACTTTTCTAGATCATTTTGGTTGAGTGACATCACAGGCCTCTTCATGCCTCTACACCAATGACAGTGAAGGCTGGAGGTGTTATGTTTCACGTTGTCCATCCTTCTCTAAGTCCATCCATACAGGTCATGGCCTTGTGAATCTTCTCCGCTGTTAACGTTATTAGATGGGGCTTGGAGAGCAGACGGACATGACACCTCTTACTAAAACCTCAGGTAACAGGGAAATGCTCTCAGCCTCTTTGGAGAAAA
Organism: Cetoscarus ocellatus; assembly: GCA_037902135.1. Classification (NCBI taxonomy): domain Eukaryota; kingdom Metazoa; phylum Chordata; class Actinopteri; order Labriformes; family Labridae; genus Cetoscarus; species Cetoscarus ocellatus. The sequence goes on from JBAMNC010001943.1 coordinate 123,300, forward strand.
TGCCCCTTAAAATGCTCTGTTTTTACCTTCCTGGGGTTTGTGATGTCATAGCTATACAGCCTCCACCTACATGTTTTCATGTTTTAAGACATCAAGACATTTTTTTAAGTCTGCTCCTCGGCCTGGAACCCCTCCTCCCTTCTCCCATCAGATATTGTTAGGGCAACCAATCAGCATAGAGCTCATTATCATTGCCTCCTGTAGCCCCGCCCCCTTAAGATTCAACCTTTTTCAAAGGGGAGGGAAAAAGAGCTGTGTCTAATCGTCTAGATAGATTTTTTTTCATTTTTCATTTACTTAAATCAAAACCTTGGTTAATAGACACCAAAGACACGATGTAAACAGTCAAACACATCAGGACATGGGACCTTGAATGTCAAAGGTCAATGTCATGGAGTCTTGTGGTCACCCTTTGCCCGGGAACCCAAAATCTCAAGATTGCTGTCAGAGATTTTCATCAAACTTTGAACATATGTCCGTTGAGAATCAAGGATTAAGTGATTTGATTAAAAAGGTCAGAGGTCAAAGACCATAGTCAAAGCTCTTCATGTGTACTCCTCACTCCAGAGAGCGATTTTTTAAGGCCGTGAATATCAGCTGGCAGCCTTGGGACTATATCAGCTTCATACATATCTGATCTGTTAACCCAGTAAAATATTGAACAGTTTTGCAGATCATACACTTGTCTTTCTCTATAACTGTCACATCTCCCGGTTAAGTTTGTCATTTTCTTTACGCCTCATGTTTCTTGTCTTGTCATTTCCTGTTTTATTTTCTTGGTCACTTACCTTGTGTTTCTGTTCCAGATCACTCCTTCCTGTCCTCCCCTACCTGTCCTCCTCGTTCATCAGCCTCATGTGTTTCACCTGCGTTGATTGTCTGAGTGTGTGCACCTGGTGATCCCTGTTTGTTGGGCCCTTCCTCCCCTCACTCCCTGACTTCTGTGTGAGATCGTTTTGTTACCCCTGTGTGCATACTTTCGAGCGTCTTTCTTGATTGATTCCTCGTGTATCCCGACCTGCTTCCTAGTCTTCTGTTCCTGAATTTAGCCTGCTGTTTTTGTACCTCTGCATGATCATTTCTGAACTCCTGTCTGCTGAACCTTTTTTGGTTAAATGGACTGAAACTTGCCTCTGTGTCTCTGAGTCTGCTTTTGGTTCCTTTACTTTGGCAGTCTTTACAAAAACCTGCTTTACTAAGGATCCCAATATTTTAACATGCTATCTGGAATTACAAAATGCATATATTAAACCACTAGCATGTGATAAATGTTAAAAAAAAAAACAAACAACTTTTTACTTAAAAAATATGAGATTCACTAAAGCAGAAGACCACTAAAAGTTATTTTTTTGTTATTAAAATACAAAAAAGTGGAGCCTCATTCGCGAGCAGCTGTGTCTGACGTGAACTGTCACTCGACCTCGCCTGGCTCGGCATGAAAGCATCTGAATTGTTTTGAAAATAGTTTAAGTTTTTATATTGTTTATTAGTTTAACATTGTCTTTTTGAAGTAGTCTTGTTTTGGTATGTTGTGTTATTTTTGATTCATTGCAATCCTTTATTTGTAAGAAAATCCTTTATTTTTTATTAAACACCTCTGTTAAACTGTTCTATCTGGTTTTATGTTACCTTTTTTTCCCCTTTAAGAGCCGTGAACGTAACATAAGTGGGTGCTCGGCCAGGATATTAAAGTTCCCGAGGAGGTGTTAACTAATCAATCAGGTTTGTAAGTTTGTTGTGTATCTTGTGAACGGTAAATGGAGCAGTTTAACATTGATATGTTTCTTGCAGAGCCTTCCCTTGTACAGACTGAAATTTGTAGAGAGGACGATCTCATTCAAATTGCAAATAATTTTCAGATTGCTTATCCTTGGCCGGTTCTAAAAAGAGATGTAAAAACTTTAATTATTAAAGCCCCACTATGTAAGATTTAGGTTTGTCTGCTCACGAGGGGCCACTCTGGTCTTTGGGTGTAATTGCACTGTCGTAACACAGCACCTCACAGCAACGTGCATTTGTTGACATACAGAGCCGGGAGAAGCGAGTCGACAGGACGTCCGAAGACATAGAAGAAATAGTGAAATAGTGAATGACCGAGCATCACGGTGCCGTGAATATCTCCAGCAATCTGAGAAACTCGCCGGCGAATAACCGCTGGTAGCATTTAGTGACAAAATAACGTCCGCCAAGTTACACCAAGCATGCAATGCTATGGAGCAGCCGCCGACTGAAACCAAGTGTTGAACGGGGGAAAACCCGACGAAAACATGACTTACCTCTCCAGCAGTAACTTTGCAAGCTCGGCGTCCGTCTTGCAATTTTCCATCTCCTGACGCTCTCACCACCGAGCAAAGTGGGCTCCAATGTTAATTCTAGTTTTGTTCCTTGCGTTGTCCGATAGTCCTTTAGCCCTTGAATCTGGAGAAAGAGTCCTCCTCACACGCTTTGCGGATGCCATGGCTGCTACTGCTACATGCAAAACACCGGCTTCTTTAGCTGGAAGCCAAATCTCGCGTAGTGCCGTAAAGCAGTTTGCACTTCTCCCAGCTGCTTGCGATATGTGTCCCCGTCACGGGAGCAAAAGTTACATAGCCCCTAAACAGAGCAGGGAAGCGCTGTGGGGGGAAGGGAGGGGGGTCATTCTCTCTGTTACAGCGCCGAGCTCCACTGAACAGACTTTGGAGAGAATATTTGAAGGCTCAAAAGATCTGCAGTGCTGCTTTAATACGTTGGTGGAGCGAGAGTTGATACCAGCACCTGCGGTGCCGCCGGATGGCACCCTGAGCGAGGCGGCTGGTAGTGTGAAGGTGGACAGTGAGCTTCTTGCTGTGATTTCCCCCAAGAGTGAGACTGGGAGTGTTGCATGGCTCCTCATCCTCCTCAGCCAGCTCTGGGTCGGCGAGTGAAGCCCATGTTTAAGTCAGGCTCGTTGAAACTAAAGGCTCAAGAAAAGGCGGAGAGGAGGGAAGCACCGCTCAAGCAGCAGCTGGAGATCAGGAAGCTTGAGACTGAGGCTGACAGCTGTCCGCATACACCAGCTAGAGCTCGAGTCCCAGAGGAGACTCACGTGCTCAGCTCATTGGCAGGTATGTATCCTCCGTCCACCAGTCCAAATCACAGCCCATTTGATAAAGTACATCACCCTAGTTCCCACTTTTAGAGAGTCGGAGGTTTATTGTTATTTCAGCGTATTTGAGCGCATTGCCATTGGCTCCAAGAGGCTTGGTCTGGATTGGTGCAATGTAAAATACACGGTAAAGCCCAGGAAGCAGTTTCTGCACTTCTATTAGGAGGAAGTTTAAAGTATGACAGTGTTAAAGCCGCCATTCTCCGTGCTTATGAGCTGGTTCCTGAAGCCTACCGGCAGAAATTTAGAAATAGGAAAAAAACTGCCGAGCCACAAATTTAGTGAGTTTGCCAGGGACAAGGGAACCCTGTTTGATAAATATCTTGTGTCATCTAGAGTAATTGGTTTTGAATCTCTGCAAGAACTCATTTTGTTAGAAGAATTTTAAAATGTATTCCAGACTGTATTTTTGTGCATTTAAATGAGCAAAAATCAAATTCGCTGGCTGCTGCTGCTGTTTTGGCAGATGAATACGTGCTCACACACAAGACTGCTTTTCCTTTGGAAAAACCTTGCAGCTCCCCGGCTAGTACCGGTAGTATGTCAAAGCCCCAGAGCTTAAATCAAGAAGAGCACGAGTGTTTTTAATGTCACAAAGTTGGACATGTTATCACTGACTGCCTCACCCTATTATGCCTCATTCATTATAGATATTAATTTTAATATTAGAATGATCTCTCTACCCATAGACATGAGGCTCCTCTTGAAGATGAGATGCTGCATCTCAAGGATCTCACCTTTAATACATTTTATGTTCAACAAATATGGTGCTATACAAATAAAGATTGATTGACTGAATCTATATTCAGACAAATGTGAAGAGGACAGATTTATGGTCTGGGCGTACATGGGTTTGTCTCTATCATAAATTCTTATTTTAAGTCCCTTTGTCCCTACCTGGATGGATACATCTCTGGATGTAGGTATGAGTATATACAAATATATACAGCGCCCAGCATAAATGAGTACAACTCCTATTAAAAGTAATGTATTAACCAATATCGAAACAAACAAAAGAACAACTTTCAAAGTTTGACAAAGCTGAGTTCAACGCAACATTTTTTTTTTTTTACCATAAGATAAAATAAGGGTAACATGACAGCTAAAATTTAGCTTTGCTCCCACCCATTCGAATGGGCTGTACTCATTTTTGCATCCTGATCTTAAATTGAGAAAAATACTTTTTGTGTGCAACTTAAAAAATCTGAAAATCTGAAGGGGTGTACTCATTTATGCTAAGAACTCTATATATTTATATGATATATATTTGTATGCATATATGTGTATCTATGAAATGAAGAGTATGGCTTTAGTCTGCTCTATTGTAAAGTGCCTTGAGATAACACTTGTTAAAAATGTCTAAGGGTGTGCCGCAGCCAAAAGGTGTCGGCCTAATTAACTCTAAAATAAAAATTGTGGACATTGGTGGTGATAATGATAAGCCTGATCCGTGCTTTGAGCCTTTTATTTTGAAAGGGTCTGTGTCACTACCAGGTTAGCCTGCTGATCAGCGCCCTGTGCGCATCCTGCGTGACACCACCTGCTTGCAATCGGTGATCCTCGCAAGTGTGTTGCCCTTTTCTGAGAAATCTGCCTGTGGTTATGGCGCAGTGTTGCATGGGATCGAGCTGGGTTATGTTCCTCCACCTGTGCATTACGTGCATGTTGAGTCCAAATTAGTGGCTGGTGTGTTCCCTGTGGCTGTTTGTCCTGCCCTCCCAATTAAAGGCATTGCATTTTAATTAGAGAATGACATCGCTGGGGGCAAAGTGACTCCTGCTTTAGAGGTGCTTTAGAGGTTACAAATCCAGTCACAGTTTTATTAGATCTTAACATGAAAAAGTACAAAGGATCTGCACACCAAAAGGAGCTCCCTTCAAGAACTTATTTCAATAACTGTGATGTTTTACAGCTCTTCCTCAGACTTGAGAGCCGTACGGCTCGAAATGTCACTGTTTTTCAAAAATATTCTTGAAGGGAGCTCCTCTTGGTGTGCAGATCTTTTGTACTTTTTCATGTGAATTTTTGGATCCAGCACCCAACCAGGGATGTGCTTGTGTCTTCTCTATCTTTATCAGATATTAACCACATTTCTGTCTCAAATAAAAAACAAACATTGATTAAATAAAAACAAAAATCAACATTACAAACATATGTGTTTGCTTTAAAAGGTTCTGCCCTTCATCAAACACTTTTTATGGACTCTTACCCAAATGGACTAGTAAAATTTATTAAACAGTCTATCTGGTGCTCCAGGTTAACTTGCATTCGTAGGCCTCTAGAATCCCCCCACAGCCCTTTGTTTACTTTAACTTTAACTTTTAAATGAAACAGAATTAACAAAAGAACCAGTTAAATATCATAAATATGTGTGAAGACTATTTCAACGAGGGCCACACGTACAGTGTGATATTGGACATGCTGTCACAGTGTTAAAATCAACGTGTAAACTCTTGAACGTAATCTCAGACAAGGAGCTGCAGTCAAGGCAGCCACTCCTTGGTTTTTTTTAACTTGGCCAAAGAGATGTGATTTTAACCTGGTGCAAGTGAATCCAGCTGAGGCTCTTCAGTTTTGGAGGAAAATCAAGAGAGTCTAAAAGTCAGCCACTGTCGCCAAGTCCAGGCTGATTAATACTGATTGTGGACCCTTAACGACTCAATTTATCTATTTATTTATTTATTAATTTATTGATTTGTTGATAATGCATGCTGTTTTAGATTAAATCACACACATTCAGATTCAGACCATGTCAGTTCAGCATACCTGTGGATATACAGCTGGTTGTCTCCTTCTTTGTAAATGCTTTGTAAGTCAGGAAAACAGCCAGGATGGTCATAAAAGCCAAAGCTGCACTCAAGACATACACCAAAACATCCTCTTCTTCATCATCTTCATCTATAGATTAACATTTGGACAGATTAGATATCTGATTTGATTAAATTCATTTTCCTGACACTCTAGTTCAAGTCACTCACCTTTAATTTCCAGCTTGGTCCCGTTCCCCAACAGTACGTGTCCACATGAAGCAACAGCACAGTGGTAGGTCCCAGCATGAGAACGACTCAGCTTCTCCATCTCCAAGCTGTAGACACAAGTGTGTGTTTGGGAGTTTACTTCCCTCTCACAGTCTTTATTCATGCCTCCATGGGTGTAGATAAGTCCTGGATGAGCTTCTTGAGGGTTCTTCACCCAGTAAACTCTGAGGTCTCCATCACAGCTCCCAGTGAGGACCGTACAGGTCAGAGTCACAGAGGCTCCATGCTGGACGACTCCAGATTCAGACTGATGGATGATGGTTGGGACGTTAAATACTGAACCCTTTACTTGGAAGATGAAGCCTCCTATGAACTCAAACATAAGAAGAGAGTGACTCACGCAGTGGTAAGTAGCTGAGTCTGATGTTTGGACCTTTGTGATCTTCAGGTGATATTTTCCTGGGCTGATGTCCACTTTGAAGCGTGGATCCTTCTTAAATTCACCAACCAGTGAGGCTTCATTTCTAAGCTTGTAGAACTCAGACACCACCTCTGGTTTTTGTCCCAGACTTTCTTTAACCCAGTAAAACATCACTGCCTTGCTGTCCTTATAGAAACACTCCAAAGTCACATCTTCACCGATACTAACTGATTGGATATGTAGAGATGAGGACGGCTCCAAGGTCACTGCACCTGGAAAGGGAAAAATCAAGATTAAGAAAAATTATTATTAACCGAGTCAAAAGTCTGACAGCATTTTGTTAGATTTTATTTACAACAGTCAAAGAAGCACTTCTAAGAGACATAACTCACCCATTCCTCCAATGAGCAGACATGTCACATACAGAGCAAACTTCAGTCGAGTCATTTTGTTGAAGACACGCTGCATGGTGACTGAGGAGGGCATCATACAATGTCTGCTTTATATGGTTAAAGGTTTTGTGATTGGCCGATCAGAAGTGCTCACATGATTGGTGATCACACTTATGTCTGATCTACACAGAGGAACTCAGATCAACATTACAACAAAAGTCAAGAGGACTGCTGTTGTAAAAAGGGTGGAGGGCTTTTAACATGAACTTGATGACCTGCTTTTCAATATGTCTGCTTTAGACTGCATATGAAACTCATCGTGCTGCAGAAATTAAAATGAAAGTTCCTGCCACAAATGTGAGAAAACCAGTGTCTGATGTATAGAGGAAGGGTCTTTGTTCTTCAGAACTGTTGACCACCATGAAATTTCTAAAAATATAACAGCGACAATGTTATATGTGCTGTGGCAGCAGAAAGTGAAGATGAGGAAGCAGACTTAGAAGCACAGAGTCTGCTGTTAATGTTGTGGCTCCAATCACATTGATCTTTTTCTGTCCTCTGTTTTTTATGGGATTTATTTCCTAATAGATTTTTTTTTTTTCATTATTTTGTTTTGTGCACTTTTTGCTTCTGTAGTGAGTATGCACATGACATCACGGTCAGCACAAGTGGAACCTTACTCACTGAGTGGCATTGAGCACAGATTGACAACATAATCAGAGTGAAGTAAAGAATCAAACACTTTAATTCAATTGAAAAGCTTGAAGTCTTTCACTGATAGAGCCTGATCTACTAACAGGGTGCACTGAGGATTGTGTCTGTCAAATGAGCAAAATAGCACACGCTGTCCAGTTATTGTGTTTGCCTTCATGAATATGCAGAATACATGCAGAAGGTGCAAAATACTGGGAGGAGATGCAAATGTGATCATTTAGCACCTGCAATGTGATTTATTAAACCCGCAACTGATTGCATGCGTCTAAATTTCGCACATTTGAAAAGCAGGTGCAAAATAGGCCCAGCGTTACGCACAGAGGGCTGCGGTCATTGTTGCGAGAAACAGGGGTCACATAAAAGGAATATTTTCCATCACTGCCTCAATTTTTTGATGAAAAACATAAAGCCAGTTTAGAGGCTGTCAGTGAGTGGCGAGTGTGACGCAGTCAATGCGTAAAAGGCAAGAGTACCTGCTCAGTCTGTGTGTGCGTAACTGTAAGACTGCTCTTCACCTGAGATGTTATTGATGATGAAGCTGTGAAACTATGTGAATGCTGTCATTTAGATTATGTTTAACTGCAATCAGAAAAGGAAAATTAAAAATGACGGATAGAAATAAGGCATGAGGGAAAAGTGACGACCTTGTCCATCAAAATGACAGACAGCAATAAAAAAAAGAGAAAAGGTTACTGCAAATGTGTTTATTTGCCTCAAACTCCATGGCTTCAAACTCTGCTCTCCCAATCTCTCCATGGTGACAGCCGGTAGCACACGCAAAATCCTCCTTTAAGAGGGCGGTCCACACCACTTTTTCGTCTGTTATCAATTTCGCATGCAGTGACAGTAGATCACACGCCTAGTAATATCACGTGCAATTTTTTACTTTGCACACGCAATTTAGCACTGGTTATTTTGGATCTAAGTAGATCAGGCCCTTTGTGTTTAATAAAGTTCACCATGGGAAGTGTTGATCCTCAGCTGCTGATGTTGTTTTAACATTTGGAGAAGTAACTTCAGTTTTATGATGGAGATGAGGCCGTAATGCTAACCTTGAACAGCAGCAACAGCATCTTGCCAATCTCTAATCTACAATGATTGTACATGGCCCAATCACGGCTTTCAGAACAGGAAGAGGTGGAGCTACGAGACAACAGCAGGAAGTGACTGCTCATACAGAGATTAGCATAGATGCTAACAGCTTCATGAGCAGTTTTGTCAGATCTGGACCACAGTTCGTTATTTCATGAATAACAAACAACACTGAAAGCAGTTCTCCATCCAAATGACATTTCAGCTCCACTTCCAACATGTTTTGGTGAGAGTTTCTATCATGTTGCGTTTGCTTTTTGTAATTTACATCACAGCAGTAGCGCCCGCCTACTACATTATCTGATTGGTCTGTCATTATTGTGATTGACAGCGCAATCATCCAATCACCTGCTGAACATGCTTTTCAAAGTTACTGCTCATTCTTAACCCTTGTGGTTTGCTTTAATTTACGACCCTTTAAGGTCACCAGAGGACAAAAATGTCCTCTCCCAGAAACTGCTATAAGAAACACAACAGATTAATATTTATTGGTACTTTTTATTCATTGATTCATTTTCTATAACAACTATCCCTTTTGGGGTTGCGGGGGGCTGGAGCCTATCCCAGCATGTTATTGGGCGAGAGGCGGGGTACACCCTGAACCGGTCGCCAGACAATTGCAGGGCAACATATAGAGACAGACAACCATTCACGCTCACACTCATACCTAAGGGCAATTTAGAGTGACCAATTAACCTAATGAGCATGTTTTTGGTCTGTGGGAGGAAGCCGGAGTGCCCGGAGAGAACCCACACATGCACGGGAAGAACATGCAAACTTCACACAGAAAGGCCCTGCCCGACCCAGGAATCGAACCGGTGACCTTCTTGCTGTGAGGCTCGTGCACTTGGTACTTTTTAATTTTGCTCAAATCATTCAGTCAACTTCAACCCTAATCAAAAATTTGAAAAATGTAATAATTTGTTTTATTTTAACCATTTAAATGCAAATTTTAATATGTAATGTCACTGTTTTTTTTTTGTTTTTTTTTTAAATAAAAACACACAAAAAAAGTAATTTATCAATATTATAAATGTTGGAGAGCTGGGGATTTGTTTTAAAAGATCAGGCATAATTATGCATAAGGATACTAACAAATTTGGTTTTCATGGATTGTCTTTTTTTTTTCTTTTTCTTTTTTTTTTTTTTTTTGCAGTGTCAGATTCATAATTTAATTCATAATTTACGACCCTTTCAGGTCACCATAGGAAAATAATGTCTTCTTTCTAAAACTGCTATGAAAATATAACAGATTAATATTTTTGCTTCTGTTTTGCTAAAATCATTCAATCAACTTCAGTCCTAATCAAACACCCGAAATATTTAATCGTTTCTTTTAACCATTTAAATGCCCATTGATTACATGATGTCACTGTTTATATAAAACAAAAAATGAGATGGGACAATTTCCTTTTGTGTTTATGGATTAAACAATGGTCATTCTTAATAGTAAAAACAACTATAAAAGTACTCTAGCACTGCTGTTTTCCACTTTCTCTGAAACTGTTTTAAAATCAGCTTTGGATTTATCAATATGGACATTTATCCTCCATTTTCCTGCTCTTTTTATGTGTGTCTGTCTGTCTTTGTGTGCATCTCTGAAGTAGAGAGAGTGACCTTTGCTTGTCCTTCCCTCAAAAACCCTGATCTTAGAGAATGCATGATTATATTGTGTAATGACTGTGTGATTTAAAAATTGTGGTTATAATGGGACTCAATGAGACATGTTTGTGGTGTTTACCTGAAAGGTTAGTAAATTAGAATCTGACACTGCAAAAAAATAACAATGCATCAAAATCAATTTTATCACTAACCTTGTGTATATTTAAGCCTAATCTTTAAATAAAATAAAATTTAAAAAAATACCCAGCCCTCTAGCATTTATTATCTGGAAAATAAGTAATTTTAAGTGTTTTTTTTTTCATAAAACATTTAAAGGGTTAAAATAAAATAAATGATTAAATATTTGGTATTTTTAATTTGGAATGAAGTTGTTTGAACAATTTGAGCAACAAAAAAGTACAAAATTATTAATCTGTTGTGTTTTTATAGCAGTTTTTGGGAGAGGACATTTTTGTCCTCTGATGACCTCAAAGGGTTGTTAAATTTGCTCCCAGTTAGCCTTTGACCTCTAAAAGAGATCAAACATTGAATTTTAAGACTTTTCATGACAAACACCTTCCTACAAAAAATCATTCCATCTCGAGTAACACAAACAACATTACTGGGAAAAGTTGCCTGAAAGGACGAAAAAGTCTCTGATTACCCCTGAGGGTTAAACACTTTCAATGGGCGGCTATTTAGACAAACAACAGTGTATCTGCTGTGTCATCTTTCAACCCCCTCGCCCCCCCTCATCTCAAAATAAGTTTTATGTGTTAAAGCAAAAACTAACAGAATTAATGTATCCTCTTAACTTCTACTTTTTTAAGTAATATTGTTCATAAGTTAATCAAACCATTGATTAGCATTTATAGAAACCTTAATTTGTCTTTTAAAAAGTAAAACAACACAGTGGCAGCGTTTATTTTTGTCAGGCTTATTTTATTGAAGACTTCAAAAGAGTAAACATCCAAATCACAAATTTAAGTCGTAACAGAAGAAATAATGGGCTCTAATTTCCTGGCGAAGGGTGGCGCAGCCTGGCACACCCAACACAGTGGTAATTTCGTCCGGCGCACCACCGTGCCCAGCCAATTTGGAAATTTGGTGGACCGGTTGCGCCAAGATGGAAGTGCACAGCAGGGGGAGCTGTCAACAGATTCAGCTTGGCGCAGTGACAATTTCGTGCCAAAAAACTGCACGGAAGGTGCGCTGAAAGCTCGCCAGCTCCAACTTGATCTATTTTCTGTGACGGTGAAGCACACCTGGTGCAGTTGTAATTTGGCTGACAGGCACACTGTGCACACACGTCACCAAAACCTCACAGGCAGGTGTCCACAGTGTCAGGCACATTTCAATGCAATAAACAATCACAGCAACCACTATTTAATGTAACCGTCTGAACCAGCACATACATTTGTATCTATATTAACTGTCCCGTCACATCTGATGTCAGATCAGAGACGTTTGTCATAATGGAAACTCAACCTGACAGCAGCTGGAAGAGTGACGCAAACTAACGAGTTCACATCTCTCAGCCAACCACAAACAGCCACATCATCCAATACAGAGTATCCGGCTTCTGTCATCTCATGAAATTCAAAAGAAAAGAAAAAAGAGAGAGACGCTCGCTGAATAAATGTAAGTCACTCGGTGTCTTAAGGATTTACCTGTGATTGCCCATATTTCTCTGTTTTCATATTTATTCTTTACGTGATCTAAAAAGATGGAATACATAATTGCAAGGAGGATGAGGAGGAGATATCGGGAGAGAAGTATTTCACCAAAGGTTCTGTTATTTGGCGATGACAGACCAAAAATGCATGTGGATCACAAGCATGATGAATGGATTAGCCTGCTGCTGTGTTTAAATGTAATTATCACTTCATTTTGTACTCCTACTATGACATAGGAACAGATTATATTTGTCCCGGAGGTGGTCCACATGGTGATGCGCATCGTGGCCTCCGATGCGCGGCCCGGTGGCCCCGGCGCTCTCCCAGTTGCTGCAAAAGTGACAGCGGCTCTGACCTTCTTCGGCACCGAGGTGAGAAGGCGAGAAGAGGCGTTCATTTGATTGGTGAAGATCACACTCGGCTGTGTTAAACCCACTCATGCCTTCTCTCCTCCTCTCTGCCTCTTGCGCTAGTGGAAGGGATGGAAGCTTGGGTGCGCCTTGCCGTGCCGGACTGCGCTGTGCAGGAAACTTACAAAATGCCCTGGGCACACCCCATTGGCGCAGCGCAGGGCAGGTGCGCCGCGCCTGCACCTGGTCTACATAATTAGGGCACAATGTGTCACATTGAAAGACAAAGAAAGCTGTGAACCACACCACACATTGACTCTGATTTAATTCAAACTCAGAATTGAAATTTAAATTAGACAAGCCAATTAGCCAATCAGAGCTGAGAATTTTTTAATGGCATCTGGGAAAACCAATATGGGAGTCAAGGCTCGCTCAGTTGGCCAGTCCCCTGCCCACAGTATTTTCACCCCACTATATGAGAACCACAGCTTTATACCTAATAATTTTGATTCATGAAGTTGCAAAAGCAAAGACCTATGCACAAAACTGACAAAATCTGGATACATTGTAGCTGTTTGCCTCCTTAAGTTGTGTCTTAAATTGTTTCTCTTTCAGTTGAAATCTAAAGCTTTCAGAAATGTGTGCTGAAATAGTCTGTCTGAAAATGTTCCCTTGATGATGTCATTGACAGATAGTTGGAGGAACATGTCTTGGCATACACGTGCAGCCACAGTAAACATTAGAGCACAATGCTAAAAAACATAAACCACAGACACTCTTGAGAAGGAAGCATCTGGAAGTAGTTCGTTAGGATTTATAGCAAAACAGCCTGATCCTCCCAAGTCAGAAAGAGAAGGGCTTATAGGCATGCCATGGTGGTTTTTTAGTCAAGAAAATACAAAAAACTGCATAATTCTGTTAAATTTAGATAAAAAAAGGGACCTTAACAAACTAATGTGTGATGATGTCACTGAAACTACATCCATGTTTCATGTTAGTCTGTGGTTTCACTGCCTGACGCTTGAGTACACACATTCGTTCCTGTTGTTGTCTCTTTGTCTCACTGATGGATTGACATGGTTCCAGCTCAAAGCAGAATAATGGAGGTTCTCTGGGTTCTGGTCACCCTGGTTATGATAAATAAAACAGAATCATTAAAAGTTTACTGTAAGTGCAGTCTGCGACTATATTGAACTACATTAAACTGTGACATGGCTCAAAAGGTTGGAGACACTGGACTGAGGTTCAAAGTTTCTGCTTCCTCAGTAAATGACAGGTTGTGCTTGACCACTCCTCATTCTGACACAAACACAGCCCTGAGCATTAACAGAAGTGTGTGTCCATTTGTCATCTTAATGATGATTGATGATTATTTGAGCATGTGTTTCACTGTGTCTGCTTCAATTATAATAGCATAAAGAAAACTCACCTCTGTGTTTGGACCTGATACAGCTGAGGCTCTTTCTCCAGGGCCTGGTTGGAAATTAAAAAAAGGAATTAATACACTTATATAGTAACCTAGTTTAGGTAAAGGTAAATTCTTTTGACTTTTCTAGATCATTTTGGTTGAGTGACATCACAGGCCTCTTCATGCCTCTACACCAATGACAGTGAAGGCCGGAGGTGTTTTGTTTCACATTGTCCATCCTTCTCTAAGTCCATCCATACAGGTCATGGTTTTGTGAATCTTTTCTGCTGTTAATGTTGTTTTGAAGAAAATGCCCCTTAAAATGCTTTGTTTTTACCTTCCTGGGGTTTGTGATGTCATAGCTACACAGCCTCCACCTACATGTTTTCTGCTCAGCAAAGTTAGACATCAAGACATTTTTTTAAGTCTGCTCCTCGGCCTGTAACCCCTCCTCCCTTATCCTATCAGATATTGTTAGGGCAACCAATCAGTACGGAGCTCATTATCATTGCCTCCTGTAGCCCCGCCCCCTTAAGATTCAAACTTTCTCAAAGGGGAGGGAAAAAGAGCTGTGTCTAATCGTCTGGATAGATTTTTTAGTTTTTAGTTTTCATTTAACTTAAATCAAAACCTTGGTTAATAGACACCAAAGACACGATGTAAACAGTCAAACACATCAGGACATGGGACCTTGAATGTCAAAGGTCAATGTCATGGAGTCTTGTGGTCACCCTTTGCCCGGGAACCCAAAATCTCAAGATTGCTGTCAGAGATTTTCATCAAACTTTGAACATATGTCCGTTGAGAATCAAGAATTAAGTGATTTGATTAAAAAGGTCAGAGGTCAAAGACCATAGTCAAAGCTCTTCATGTTTACCCCTCACTCCAGAGAGCGATTTTTTAAGGCCGTGAATATCAGCTGGCAGCTTTGGGACTATATCAGCTTCATACATATCTGATCTGTTAACCCAGTAAAATATTGAACAGTTTTGCAGATCATACACTTGTCTTTCTCTATAACTGTCACTTCTCCTGGTTAAGTTTGTCATTTTCTTTACGCCTCATGTTTCTTGTCTTGTCATTTCCTGTTTTATTTTCTTGGTCACTTACCTTGTGTTTCCGTTCCAGATCACTCCTTCCTGTCCTCCCCTACCTGTCCTCCTCGTTCATCAGCCTCATGTGTTTCACCTGCGTTGATTGTCTGAGTGTGTGCACCTGGTGATCCCTGTTTGTTGGGCCCTTCCTCCCCTCACTCCCTGACTTCTGTGTGAGATCGTTTTGTTACCCCTGTGTGCATACTTTCGAGCGTCTTTCTTGATTGATTCCTCGCGTATCCCGACCTGCTTCCTAGTCTTCTGTTCCTGAGTTTAGCCTGCTGTTTTTGTACCTCTGCATGATCATTTCTGAACTCCTGTGTACCGAACCTTTTTTGGTTAAACGGACTGAAACTTGCCTCTGTGTCTCTGAGTCTGCTTTTGGTTCCTTTACTCTGGCAGTCTTTACAAAAACCTGCTTTACTAAGGATCCCAATATTCTAACATGCTATCTGGAATGACAAAATGCATGTATTAAACTACTAGCAGGTGATAAATGTAACCAACCTTTTTACCTAAAAAAATATGAAATTTTACCAAAGCAGAAGACCACTAACAGTTATTTTTCTGCGATTAAAATACAAAAAAGCCTCGTATTTCTTTACATGACATGATCATTACAAGAAACATATGGCAAGACCTTTATAAATCAATATGTATAAAAAATATGGATAGTTCTGTGTTTTTTGGGGCCACTGCTAGTTAACCATGCATAGCAGCTGGATCTGCCTGATTCAATATCTGCTAATAAGGCAGATCCATCTTGCCAAACTCCAGTCTACAATGACTGTGATGCCCAAAGCAGCACGGCCCAATAAGCGTCATGAGAGAAGGATGAAGTGGAGCTACCAGTGAGACGATAACAGGAAGTGGCTTAATTTAAAGTGATTAGCATAGATGCTTACAAATCCAGTAGCAGTTTTGGTAGTTCTTTACATAAAAAAAGTACAAAAGATCCACACACCAAAAGAAGCTCCCTTTACGAATTTATTTCAATAACAGTGACGTTTTGAGCCATATGGCTCTTCCTCAGGCTTCCTCAGACTTATGGCTCGAAATGTCACTGTTTCTCAAAAATATTCTTGAAGGGAGCGCCTGTGTGCAGATCTTTTGTACTTTTTCACGTGAATTTTTTTGGATCCAACACAGTACCAGGGATGTGCTTGTGTCTCCTCTATCTTTGTTAACCACATTTCTTTCTTAAATAAAAAACAAACATTTATTCAGTAAAAACAAACATCAAAGTTACGAACATATTTGTTTGCTTTTAAAAGGTTCTGCCCTCCTCAAACACTTTATGGACTCTTCTCCAAATGGACTAGTAAAATGCATTAAACAGTCTATCTGGTGCTCCAGGTAAACTTTCATTCGTAGGCCTCTACACACAAAGGAATGCTGGGTTGTTTTGAGCCTGTTGGTTAATTTAATTGGGTTATTTTCATTGAGTTGGGTATTCTGAGAACCCAATTCGCTAGGTTATTTCTGTTGGGAATGGAGTAATTAGCTGTTGGATTGTAATTTCTATAATGTTGTGTTGGTTTATTTTGGACTACCCTACACCTTAGGTTGACGTTCAGGCATGTGCAACCAAGCAAGTGTTTAACTCCAGAGGTCATTCTTCAATACATTTTGTTACTAAAATGGTAAGCTAATTTTTTGGAGCTGTTAGCTGTTGTGAGTTTTTATATTTTTGCGTTCTGCAAATTTTGAGTTTTAATAAATATTGTTACATTATTGGTGTGAGAATATATTTAATCAAGAAAACAATAATATTAATAATAATCATAATTGTAATATTAATAAGTAATAATTATATATGGACAGCACGGTGGCGCAGCAGGTTGTGCACATGCCTCACAGCAAGAAAGTCGCTGGTTCAATCCCCGGGTCGGGCAGGACCTTTCTGTGTGATATTTGCTGATATTAGCTTCATCCCACAGACCAAAAACATGCTCATTTGGTTGATTGGTGACTCTAAATTGCCCTTAGGTATGATTGTGAGCGGGAAAGGTTGTCTGTCTCTCTACATGGCCCTGCAATTGACTGGCGCCGGTTCATGATGAACCCTGCCTCTGGGATAGGCTCCAATGACCCCGAAAGGGGTAAGCAGTAAAGAAAATGAATGAATGAATTATTATATATTAGCAACCCAACTTGCTGGGTTTAAAGAACCCAGCAGTGTAGTCAATGTGAACCATTAATTGGGTTTTATGAACAACCCAATTTGTTGGGTTAAATTAACCCAGCGTGTGTTCTGTCCACCAGCGCTGCGTTGGGAAACTACCCAAATTGGGCTGTTTTTAACCCAACATTTTTAAGTGTGTAGAATCCCCTATATCCCTTTTTTAACTGAAACTATAACTTTTAAATAAAACGGCATGAACAAAAGAACCAGTTAAATATCATAAATATGTGTGAAGACTATTTCAACGAGGGTCACACGTACAGTCACAGTGTTAAAATCAGCGTGTAGACTCTTGAACGTAAACTCAGACAAGCAGCAGCAGTCAAGGCAGCCACTCCTCAGTTTGAGGAGGGATGTGATTTTAACCAGATTCAAGTGAATCCAGTTGAGGCTCTCAAGTTAAGGAGGAAAGTCAAGAGAGTCTAAAAGTCAGCCGCTGTCAACAAGTCCAGGCTGATAAATGCTGATTGTGGACCCTTAGCTACTCAATTTATCTATTTATTTATTTATTTGTTTATAATTCATGCTGTTTTAGATTAAATCACACACAGTCAGATTCAGACCATGTCAGTTCAGCATACCTGTGGATATACAGCTGGTTGTCTCCTTCTTTGTAAATGCTTTGTAAGCCAGGAAAACAGCCAGGATGGTCATAAAAGCCAAAGCTGCACTCAAGACATACACCAAAAAATCCTCTTCTTCTTCATCTATGGATTAACATTTGGACAGATTAGATATCAGATTTGATTTAATATATTTTCCCGACACTCT
Source organism: Cetoscarus ocellatus (assembly GCA_037902135.1). Taxonomy (NCBI): domain Eukaryota; kingdom Metazoa; phylum Chordata; class Actinopteri; order Labriformes; family Labridae; genus Cetoscarus; species Cetoscarus ocellatus. Next base: position 141,110 of record JBAMNC010001943.1, read on the forward strand.
AGTTCAAGTCACTCACCTTTAATTTCCAGCTTGGTCCCGTTCCCCAACAGTACGTGTCCACATGAAGCAACAGCACAGTGGTAGGTCCCAGCATGAGAACGACTCAGCTTCTCCATCTCCAAGCTGTAGACACAAGTGTGTGTTTGGGAGTTTCCTTCCCTCTTACAGTCTTCATTCATGCCTCCATGGGTGTAGATAAGTCCTGGATGAGCTTCTTGAGGGTTCTTCACCCAGTAAACTCTGAGGTCTCCATCACAGCTCCCAGTGAGGACCGTACAGTTCAGAGTCACAGAGGCTCCATGCTGGACGACTCCAGATTCAGACTGATGGATGATGGTTAAGACATTAAATACTGAACTTGTTACATGAACAATGACGCCTCCAATGAAGTCATACATATAAGAATAGCCACTCATGCAGTGGTAAGTAGCTGAGTCTGATGGTTGGACCTTTGTGATCTTCAGTTGATATTTTTCCGGGTTGATGTCCACTTTGAAGCGTGGATCCTTCTCAAATTCACCAACCAGTGAGGGTTTTTTCCCATACTTGTAGAACTCAGACACCCACTCTGGTTTTTGTCCCAGACTTTCTTTTACCCAATAAAATCTCACTGCCGTGCTCTCCTGATAGAAACACTCCAAAGTCACATCTTCACCGATACTAACTGATTTGATATGTAGAGATGAGGATGGCTCCACAGTCACTGTACCTGGAAAGGGAAAAATAATAAAGGAAAATTATAATTAACTGAATGAAAAGACTGACAGCATTAGGTTACATTTTGTCTGAAAACAGTCAAAGATACACTTCTAAGAGACATAACTCACCCATTCCTCCAATGAGCAGACATGTCACATACAGAGCAAACTTCAGTCGAGTCATTTTGTTGAAGACACGCTGCATGGAGACTGAGGAGGGCATCATACAATGTCTCCTTTATATGGTTAAAGCTTTTTTGATTGACCAATCAGAAGTGCTCACATGATTGTGATCACTCTTGTGTCTGATCCACACAGAGGAACTCAGATCAACATTAAAGCAAAATTCAAGAGGACTGCTGATGTAAAAAGTGGGGGAGGGCTTTCAACATGAACTTGATGACCTGCCCTTCAGTATGTCTGCTTTAGACTGCAAACGAAACTGATTTTGCTGCAGATATTAAGATGAAAGTTCATGCCGCAAATGTGAGAAAACCATTGTCTGTTGTATAGAGGAAGGGTCTTTTTTCTTCAGTACTGCTGAACACAAACAAATTTCTAAAAATATAACAGCCACACTTTTATACCTGCTGTGGCAGCAGAAAGTGAAGAGGAGGAAACAGACCAAGAACCACTTCTGATTTTTATGGTACTAATTTCCTAATAGATTTCTTTCTTCAGAATTTTGTTTTGTGCACATTTTGCTTGTGTAGTGAATATGCACATGACGTCATGGTCATCACGACTGAAACCTTACTCTCTTAGAGGTAAATGTATAAGTTATGAAAAAAAATAGATTTTGTTTAATGTGCCTTTCTTAGCACTCTAGGACACTTTACAGAGTAATCTAAAACACAGTTAAAATAAATTTCAACAACAGATAAAAGTGAACTAAAGTTAGAATATAGAATATAATAAAGTAAAGAATATGCAACTTGGAACAGATGGGTTTTGAGTCATGATCAGAAGAGAGGCAGAGAGTAAATGTTTCTGATGTCTGGTGGGAGAGAGTTCCAGAGTTTGGGAGCAGAGCGACTGAAAGCTCTGCTCACCATGTTGCCGAAAGGTTGAGGGAGATGGAAGATCTGAGCCTGAGGGATCAAGAGGGGGTGGCAATGCGGAGATCAGACTTGGGGGGGGGGCGTGAATGGCCTTTAGAGCCAGTGAAGCTGCTGGAGGACTGGGGCGATGTGGTGAAAGGAGGGGGTTCTGGTGATGATGATGAAGGCTGCAGAGTTCTGGACCAGTTGAAGCTGATGGAGGAATTTGTGAGGGGCAACGAAGAGGAGTGAGTTACATTAATCAGTACGGGAAAATTTTGCCAAATTGGAAGAAATGGATAATGAAGAGGAGGGGCCCCACGACAATGCCCTGTGGGACGCCTGGAAGAAGGAGGCTGTGAAGTGATGGATTTGAGTTGGATGAACTATGTACGGCCTGTGAGGTAAGAGTGAAACCAGTGAAGGGGGGTGTGAGTGATGCTGATGGAGGAGAGTCTATTGAGGAGGACGGGGTGAGCAATGGTGTCGAAGGCTGCACTCAGTTTGAGGAGGATGAGAATGGAGATCAAACTGGAGTCAGCTGCCGTGAGGAGGTCATTGGTGATCTTAATGAGGGCTGTTTCTGCGCTGTGGCCGGGACGGAAACCAGACTGGAATTGTTCATAGAGGCTGTTATGGAAGAGATGGGAATAGAGTTGAGAGGCAACAGTTTTTTCTAGAATTTTGGAAATGAAGGAGAGGTGAGAAATGAAGGGGAGGTTATTGAAATCATTATGGTCTGAACCAGTTTTTTTCAAAATAGGACTGATGGTTGCAGTTTTGAAAGGACTGGGAACAATTCCTGTGAACGGTGAGGAGTGGATAATGACAGATATGAAGGGAAGCAGGGAGGGGAGGCAGGATTTGACCAGGACTGTGGGGAGGGGATCTAACTGGTGGGATGAAGACTTAGACTTGCTGATGAGGTAGGAGATTACTGAGGGATGAGGGAGTTCAAAGGTGGAAGAAAGTTGACAAGGTGGGAGAAGCTCAGGGGAGGGGAGTGGTGAGGAAGTGGAGCCCAGGTGCTGGTGGGTTTTATTGACCTAGTCATTGAAAAAGAGGAGGAGAGGGTTACAGGTGTCTGAAGGTGCGTTCACACCAATAGCAACCTTGCGACTGAAATCACATTGCCTGCCCAAGTAGCGTCGCCTGTGAATAAATACCTCATTTTGCTCACCGTCACGTCGCTCAGTGACGTCATGTCCGCTTAAGTTTCACTGCGATCACATCATATATCATATAATAGGATGTATTAGCTGACATTATTCCAACTGTATCCTTTTCACTCACCTACCAACCACAAAACACTGCAGCTGATGGCCCTGCCGCAGCACTGTCTGTGAGTTCTCTGTGTTCCGTCTAGGTGGAACTAATGAGAAGGAGTCCATGTTGATGTCCTTAGTATTGCAGTTTGACATGACATGTACAGGTTTGGACATGGAGAGCCGGAGGGTGACATTAAATTACAGGAGGAAATGGTCCGTGATATGAAGTTGATCAGCACTACAGTGGGAGGGGGTGAGAGACCAGAGCAGCAGATTAAATCCAGGGTATGACCTTTAAAGTGTGTGGGGGAGTCTGTGAACTGGGGGTGGGTCCGGGTATTTGACAGGCAAGGCATTCTAGTGAGGAGAGTGAAGGCACAGAAACCGGAAAGACCAGCTACTTCTCATGGTAAAATATTGCGAGATCTCCTCCATGACCCGAGCCACGAGGTTTGCAAATGTAAACAAGTCCTGCAAGTCATCATTCAGCTGGGAAAAATCACCAGGAACTTGTCAGGTCTCATTCAAACTTAGATCCTGGATGGGATGTGCTTGCCAGTGAGGGAGAGGATGTTCATCAGACCAAAGTTGATGCTGGTGTTGTCGTTGCTGAGAGGAGAATTAGTCAACCTAGCAGGGCTGATTAACACACTATGGTCCACAGACCGACCGGTGTTTCTGGGTTGGCGGCGAGTGGAGGACCAATAGGAGGTAATCCCCTTGGAACTGCTGAAGTGGAAATCCTGACGAGACCTAAGGTGGATGAACCTCAGACAAGGCAGGAGGGCGATGTCCAGATGAAGGTGCAGAGCTTCCGGTGGAGATCCAGACTCCTAGGAACAGAGTCTGAGAAGCTCTGCTGCTGAATTCTGGAGGAGTCCTTCCACAGGTAGGTAGAGGAGCATCATGACATTCCACGTCAGTATAACCGACTCATAGACCCCATTGACCCACATCGTGAAGTGTGGCGGAGAGGTGAAGATGCAAAGCCAGGCAGTGAGCCGAGCAGGTAAGCTAAAGTTAGCCTGCTTTCACAAAAACACTGAGCGGTGGCAGCACGAAAGAAGAACATCAAACGAAAGTAGGGGGCTAGATTCCCAGTAGAGAGGAGTTATACGGACAGTACGTGGCTGGAGAACCGTGAAAACACTAAAAAGTTACCAGTGAGTAGCGGCAGCAAGACGTGCCAGCATTCACTCAATCCTGGAAGGAAAAAAAAGAGTCAGTTGATTTCCTCGGGTTTATTTTATTGAGGAATTAAAAACAGCAAAAATCCAAAATCACAAATTTAATTCATACAGAAGAGAAAATGTGTCACAATGAAAGAAAAAAAAAACTTGTCAACAACACCGCACACTGACTTTGATTTAAATTCCAACTTTGACGAGCCAATTATCCAATCAGAGCTGAGAATGTTTTATTGTCACCTGGGGAGACCAAGAAGGGGGTCAAAGCTCACTTAGTTGGCCACACCCCTGCCCAGAGTATTTTGCGCCCCACTATTTGAGAACCACAGCTTTACACCTATTCATTTTGATTCATGAAGTTTTAAAAGCAAAGACCTATGCACAAAACAGACAAAATTTGCTTGCGTTGTAGCTGTTTGCCTTCTTAAATTCAGCCTTCTGCGTGTGTCCAAATTGCTTGAATCCTAAATGAAAGATAGAAACTGGTTCATTTGTTTTGTATTCAGGGTCCCAATTTTTGTAAAAACCAAAACAAAACAAAAATACAGGTCTATAAATTGTTTCTCTTTCAGTTGATAGCTCAAGCTTTCAGCAATGTGTGTGTAAAATAGTCTGTTTGGAAATGTTCCCTTGATGATATCGCTGACAGACAGTTGGAGGAACATGTCTGGGCATACACGTGCGGCCACAGTAAACATTAGAGCACAGACCTAAAAAGCTTAAGCCACAGCTATTCTTGAGAAAAAAGGGATTGGAAACAGTTCATTAGGATTTAAAGCAAAACAGCCTGTTCTAAGCAAGGCTGAAAAAGAGGGGTTTATAGGCACGCCATGATTTAATGTTAAAATGTTTTTTTGTCAAGAAATTACAAAAATTCTGAGGACAAGTGGGACCTGCATAATCCTGTTAAATTTTGGTAAAAACAAGGGACCTTCACAAAACTCATGCGTGATGATGTCACTGAAACTACATCCATGTTTTATGTTAGTCTGTGGTTTCACTGCATGACGCCCGAGTACACACATTCACTCCAGGTGTTGTCTCTTTGTCTCGCTGATGGATTGACATGGTTCCACCTCAGAGCAGAATAATGGAGTTTCTCTGGGACCTGGTCACCCTGGTTATGATATAAAACAGGACCATTAGGAGCTCATTGTTGGTGCAATCTGAGACTATATTGTAAAACATAAAACTAGGACATGGCTTAAAAAAGGTTGGAGACACTGGACTGAGGTTCAAAGTTTCTGCTTCGTCATTAATTGACAAGTTGTGGTTGACCACTCCTCATTCTGACACAAACACAGCCCTGAGCATTAACAGAAGTGTGTGCCTATTTTTCATTTCAATGATGCTTATTTTGGCATGTGTTTCACTGTGTATGCTTTAATTATAATAGCAGAAAAAATACTCACCTCTGTGTTTTGACCTGATACAGCTGAGGCTCTTTCTCCCGGGCCTGGTTGGAAATTAAAGAAAAGAATTCATACATTTTTGTACTAATCTAGTTTAGCTAAAGCTAGCAATTATTTTCTCTTTTCTAGATCATTTTGGTTGAGTGACATCACAGGCCTCTTCATGCCTCTACACCAATGACAGTGAAGGCCTGAGGTGTTGTGTTTCTAATTGTCCATCGTTCTCTAAGTCCATCCATACAGCCTTGTAAATCGTCTCTGCTTTTAATGTTATGAGAGGTGGCTTGGGTAGTTAAAGGACATGACACCTCTTTCTAAAATCTCAGTTCACAGCAATTTTTAAGGCAGTGATTATCAACTGGCAGCCTTGGGACTATATCAGCATCATGAATATTTGATCTGTTAACCCAGTAAAATATTGAACAGTTTTGCAGATTATACACTTGTCTTACTCTATAACCTGCTTTCCTAAAGATCCAAAGAGTTAAACAATGTTATCTGGAAAAAACAACATGACTCGAAACATCACTGTTATTGAAATAAATTCTTGAAAGGGAGCTCTTTTATGTGTGCTAGGCTAGCCAGCTGCTGAGCTGGCACAACTGGAGGAAGTCCTCGGGCTGCAGAAACGCTATGGGCTCTCAACTGAGACAATAATGAGTCATAGTCTGATTGAGTGAATGCTATGTGAACATTTGGGCTGCCTCCACACAAGCTCACCACTTGGATTAAAATCTTCTAACAGATGATCGGAGTCATATTCTGACATACTTAGGCGAGCAGTGAAGAGGCAGGGTGTTTGATGGAGTTTCCCCCTCCTGTCTGCGAGCCTGTGCAGACCAGCTGGCCCCCGTGCTCACTCATCTCTTCAACAGGTCCCTGGAGCTGGGTGAGGTCCCCTCCTGCTTCAAGAGCTCCACCATCATCCCCGTCCCAAAGAAACCCACCATCTCTGGACCTAATGACTACAGGCCTGTCGCCCTGACATCTGTAGTCATGAAGGCCTTTGAGCGGCTGGTGCTGGCCCACCTGAAGTCCCTCACGAGCGACCTGCTAGACCCCCTGCAGTTTGCCTACCGGGCAAACAGATCAGCGGACGACGCTGTCAACTTGGGGCTGCATTACATCCTGCAGCACCTGGATCGCCCCGGGACCTATGCACGTGTCCTTAGTGTAGACTTCAGCTCGGCTTTCAACACTGTCGTCCCCCACTCCCTCTGCTCCAAACTGTCCCAGCTCACCGTGCCACCTGTGCTCTGTCAGTGGATCTACAGTTTCCTAACTGGCAGAGGCCAGCAGGTGAGGCTGGGGCAGGTCACCTCGGACGTTCGGACCACCAGCACAGGGACCCCTCAGGGATGTGTCCTTTCTCCACTACTCTTCTCTCTCTACACTAATGACTACACCTCCACGGACGCCTCTGTGAAGCTACTGAAGTTCGCAGATGACACCACCGTCATCGGTCTCATCCAGGACGGTGATGAGACTGCATACCGACAGCAAGTGGATCAGCTGGTGCTCTGGTGCAGTCAGAACAACCTGGAGCTAAACACGCTCAAGACGGTGGAGATGGTAGTGGACTTTAGGAGACAACCCCCTGCCCTGCCCCCCCTCACAGTCCTCAGCAGCCCGGTGTCCACTGTGGATAGCTTCAGATTCCTGGGCACGATCATCTCTGGATCTCCTGCAGGATCTGAAGTGGGAGCAGAACATCAGCTCCATCTTCAAGAAGGCCCAGCAGAGGATGTACTTCCTGCGGCTCCTGAGGAAACATGGACTCCCCCCTGAGCTGCTGCTGCAGTTCTACACCGCAGTCATCGAGTCTGTCCTGTGCTCCTCCATCACTGTGTGGTTTGGAGCTGCCACCAGGCAGGACAGGTCCAGACTACAGCGCACTGTTAGGTCTGCTGAGCGAATCATCGGTGTCCCCCTGCCCTCTATCCAGGACCTGTACTGCTCCAGGACTCGTAGGAGAGCAGGAAACATGAGGGACTCCACTCACCCTGCTCACGGACTCTTTGAACCGCTCCCATCCGGCAAGCGCCTCAGAGCCCTGCGGACCAGGACAAGCCGGCACAGGAGCAGTTTCTACCCATCGGCAGTCACCGTTCTAAACAGCTCATAGCTACAGAATTAATAAGAGCTGCAACTTTTTAAACAGTTAATAGCTGCACTATCACTGCACAGCTGCACTTTCCTCTCTTCAGCTGTAAATAATCCTGGATGCTTCCTTGTATATATTCCTGATGCACATTTTTTTTTTAACATGCACTGCATTTGTTAAGAGTTTTGTTCATTTATATTTCTTTTCATCTTATTGATATAATCTTATCCTCTATGTTTTATTTTACATTTACCTTATTTTTATTTTGTCTTGTTCATTTACCTCCTGTACTAGAGAGAAAACAACTGCCGAAGTCAAATTCCTTGCATGTGTCGCATACTTGGCAATAAAAAACGATTCTGATTCTGATTCTGATTTATTTTTCATTTACGGCCTGTTACGGCCCTGGCCGTATATTGTTACGTATTTGAGATATTTGTTGAGATGCTCTATCCTGTGGAGTGTTGCGTGTGTGAGTGTCTGAGAGTGCGTGTGGAGTGAGAGCTCTTCTCCACAGGAGGATCTTTGGGGCAGTACTCAGGTGGCCGGGCTTGATTGGCTGAGGTGCTGGATCGGCTGAGGGAGAAGCGGCCCTGCTATTGGCCCAAGAAGAACGGCTTCCAATTTAAATGGCCTCAGTCAGGAGATGGAAGTCGGCGTCCCTTCTGACAGCAGCAGCTCCACGTCACTGTCGGCCTCCAAATGTGACTTTGTCAATTGTGTAGTAATTGTAGTTAGTATAGTTCTCGGATATTTTCTTTGTATTTAGATAGCTAGATATTGGGTAAATCTTTAGTTTGTGTGCCAGCCTTCGCGGCCTTTTGTTTTTGTACCCCTCTTGGCTGAAGATCTCGGCTTTTTTAAGTTTGTTTTTTTTTGTACATACCTTTTTGCCTTTGGCTAATTATTTTTTTGTTTGTTGTAAATAAATTGTGAGAAACTTGATCATTGTTTGGTTAATTGAGATTTGGAGACCGAGAGTGATTTTCTTTTTTTTCCTTTTTCCCTTCCAAATATGTTAGGCACCTTCCCCCTAGACGGGTGCTTAACACGGCCACTCTCCTCCCCAAACTCTCAATGATGACAGCCAGTAGCACACACAAAATCCTCATTTAAGAGGGCAGTCCGCACCACTTTTGCGCCTGTTATCAATTGCACAGTCTTAGCAGATCACCCACAACAAGCCCACTAATAGCACGTCCAATTTTTTAGTTTGCACAAGCAATTTAGCGCTTGTTATTTGGGATCTTGGAAGATCAGGCCCGTAGAGTTAAAACCACAAATCAAGCAAGAAAAGATATATATGTAAAAGAACTAACAGAAAAAAGTGACAATATCAATCACATAAAACATGATCAATGATGCAACATAAGTGCAGGAAATCAAAGCTCATTTTTTAACCATTAAAACAGATCAGCAAAGTTTCCCACGTCTTATCAAACACACTTCCTCTGTCCTTGTTATACACTCTCAGTCTCTTCAGATTCAGAGTATTGGCCATTTCACCCATCTAAAGATCGTAGGTTTGAACATGGTCTATCTTCCATACCCTCAAGATCATTTTTTTATGCTACCATCATACAAAATGAAACAATCTACCTTTCATATTTATTAGCAGAAGTTAAGAGGCCTGTAGCTGTAAGACTGGCAACAAGTGGTTCAGGTCTCCAACGTTTTCCAAATGCCACAGAGAAACAGTTAAAAATATTTTCCCAGCATGAAAACAGACGACTACACGAGCAAAATATATGAGTTAAGTTACCATCAGCTGATTTCCATCTTTTATATAGGGCAATAACATCTGAAAAAAAATGTGGATTTATCGTGGAATAATAAATTCTATGAAGAGCTTTAAATTGAATGAGGTTATGTTTCAGATTGACAGAACAGCCAAGTACATTCCTCAACAGTCGCTCCAGGTGTCCTCTGTGATTTCCGCATTTAATTCATCAGACCAAGCTTGTTTAATTGCTTAAGTATCTAATATGTTGTTGTAGAGAACTATATAAAAAAGTCTATCTGGTGCTCCAGGTTACCTGTCATTTGTAGGCCTCTAAAACCCCCACTTACAGATCCTTGTTCACTTTAACTCAAACTTTTGAATATAACAGCAAAAACAGAAGAACCAGAAAAATATCATGAATATTTTCAAGGACAATTTCAACGAGTGATATTGGACATGTCATCCCACAGTGTTAAAATCAGAGTGCAGACTATTAAAAGTAAACTCAGACAAGCAGCAGCAGTCAAGCCGGCCACTCCTCAGTTTACTGAATTAACCAAAGAGATGTGATTTTAACCTGCTGCAAGTGAATCCAGCCGAGGCTCTTCAGTTTAGGAGGAAAGTCAAGAAAATCTAAATGTCAGCTACTGTAAACAACAAAGCTAATTAATGCTGATTATATGGACCCTAAACTACTCAGTTTATTGAATTGCTTATTAATTTCTTGATTTGTTTATTAATTTATGCTGTTTTAGATTAAATCACACACAGTCAGATTCAGACCATGTCAGTTCAGCATACCTGTGGATATACAGCTGGTTGTCTCCTTCTTTGTAAATGCTTTGTAAGCCAGGAAAACAGCCAGGATGGTCAGAAAAGCCAAAGCTGCACTCAAGACATACACCAAAACATCCTCTTCTTCTTCATCTATGGATTAACATGTGGACAGATTAGATATCAGATTTGATTAAATACATTTTCCTGACACTCTAGTTCAAGTCACTCACCTTTAATTTCCAGCTTGGTCCCGTTCCCCAACAGTACGTGTCCACATGAAGCAACAGCACAGTGGTAGGTCCCAGCATGAGAACGACTCAGCTTCTCCATCTCCAAGCTGTAGACACAAGTGTGTGTTTGGGAGTTTGCTTCCCTCTCACACTCTTCATTCATGCCTCCATGGGTGTAGATAAGTCCTGGATGAGCTTCTTGAGGGTTCTTCACCCAGTAAACTCTGAGGTCTCCATCACAGCTCCCAGTGAGGACCGTACAGTTCAGAGTCACAGAGGCTCCATGCTGGACCACTTCAGATTCAGACTGATGGATGATGGTTGGGAGGTCAAATACTAAACTCGTTACTTGGACGATGACGCCTCCTATGATGTCAAACTTATGATAGCTACTCATACAGTGGTAAGTAGCTGAGTCTGATGTTTGGACCTTTGTGATCTTCAGGTGATATTTT
>JBAMNC010001944.1:0-210493 GCA_037902135.1 Cetoscarus ocellatus
AAGACAAACACCAAAACATCCTCTTCTTCATCATCTTCATCTGTAGATTAACATTAGGACTGATTAGATATCAGATTTGATTAAATACATTTTCCTGACACTCTAGTTCAAGTCACTCACCTTTAATTTCCAGCTTGGTCCCGTTCCCCAACAGTACGTGTCCACATGAAGCAACAGCACAGTGGTAGGTCCCAGCATGAGAACGACTCAGCTTCTCCATCTCCAAGCTGTAGACACAAGTGAGTGTTTGGGAGTTTACTTCCCTCTCACACTCTTCATTCATGCCTCCATGGGTGTAGATAAGTCCTGGATGAGCTTCTTGAGGGTTCTTCACCCAGTAAACTCTGAGGTCTCCATCACAGCTCCCAGTGAGGACCGTACAGTTCAGAGTCACAGAGGCTCCATGCTGGACGACTTCAGATTCAGACTGATGGATGATGGTTGGGACGTTAAATACTAAAACTGTTACATGGACGATGACGCCTCCTATGAAGTCAAACCCACGAAAGGTGCGATTCATGCAGTGGTAAGTAGCTGAGTCTGATGTTTGGACATCTGTGATGTTCAGTTGATATGTTCCCTGGCTGATGTCCAGTTTGAAGCGTGGATCCTTCTCAAATTCACCAACCAGAGAGACTTCATCTTTATACTTCTTGAACACAGACACCTGCTCTGGTTTTTGTCCCAGACTTTCTTTAAACCAATAAAATGCCACTGCCCTGCTCTCCTGATAGAAACACTTCAAGGTCACATCTTCACCGATACTAACTGATTGGATATGTAGAGATGAGGACGGCTATAGAAAGAGGGGAGGGCTTTTAATCTGAACTTGATGACCTGCTCTTCAGTATGTCTGCTTTAAAGTGCAAAAGAAACTGATCTTGCTGCAAATTTTAAGATGAAAGTTCATGCCACAAATGTGAGAAGACTGCTGTATAGGGGAAAGGGTCTTTGTCCTTCAGTACTGTTAAACACAAACGTCTAAAATTCTAACAGTAACATTTTTATACCTGCTGTGGCAGCAATAGGTGAAGAGGAGGAAGCAGACCAAGAACCACTTCTGAGTTTTATGGTATTAATTTCAATATAGATTTCTTTCTCCAGTATTTTTTTTGTGCACCTTTTGCTTGTGTAGTGAATATGCACATGAGAATAATAATAATAGATTTTGTTTAAAGTGCCTTTCTCAGCACTCAAGGACACTTTACAGAGGAATCTATAACACATTTAAAATAAATTTCAACAACAGACAAAAGTGAAACAAAGTTAAAATGGATCGGAGAAGTTAGAGAGAATATGCAACTTGGAACAGATGGGTTTTGAGTCGTGATTAGAAGTGAGGTAGAGTTCCAGAGTTTGGGAGCAGAGCGACTGAAAGCTGAATGGCAGGTGAATGGCCTTAAATGTAAACAGAAGGATTTTGAAGTGGTTTCTGAATTTGAGTGGGAGCCAGTGAAGCTGCTGGAGGACGGGGGTGATGTGGTGAAAGGAGGGGGTTCTGGTGATGATGCGGGTTGCAGAGTTCTGGACTAGTTGAAGCTGATGGAGGGATTTGTGAGGGGCACCAAAGAGGAGTGAGTTACATTAATTAATACGAGAGGTGACAAGGCTGTGGACCGGGATAGCAGTGGTGTGAGGGGTGAGGGAGGGGCGGAGATGATTAATATTATGTAGGTGGAAATATACAGACTGGGTTATGTTATTGATGAGAATGGAAAGAAAGTGAGCTGTCGAGGATGACACCCAGACTCTTAACCTGTGGGGAGGGGGACAACGTGGAGCTGCTGATGGTGAGGGAGAAACTGTCAGCTTTGAATAAAGTGGATTTGGTACTAACAAGGAGTTCTGTTTTATGTTGAGTTTAAGGAAGCTGGAGGTGAACCAGGATTTAATTTCTGAGAGGCAGTGGGTGAGGGAGGAGGGCGAGAGAGAGGCATCAGGTTTACCGGACAGATAGAGCTGGGTGTCATCCGTGAAGCAGTGGAGGAGTGGATACCAAATTTAGGGAAAATATTGTCAAGTTGAAGAGAGATGAATAATTAAGAGGAGGGGCCTCAGGACAGAGCCCTGGGGTACGCATGAAGGGAGGAGGCTGTGAAGTGAAGGATTTGAGTTGGATGAACTATGTATGGCCTGTGAGGTAAGAGTGAAACCAGTGAAGGGGGGTGTGAGTGATGCCGATGGAGGAGAGTCTATTGAGGAGGACAGGGTGAGCAATGGTGTCGAAGGCCGCACTCAGTTCAAGGAGGATGAAGATGGAGATCAAACTGGAGTCAGCTGCCATGAGGAGGTCATTGGTGATTCTAATGAGGGCTGTTTCTGTGCTGTGGCGGCGGCGGAAGCCGGACTGGAATTGTTCATAGAGGCTGTTATGGAAGAGATGGGAATGGAGTTGAGAGGCAACAGTTTTTTCTAGAATTTTGGAAATGAAGGAGAGGTAAGAAATGAAGGGGGGGTTATTGAAATCATTAGGATCTAAACCAGGTTTTTTCAAAATAGGACTGATGGCTGCAGATTTGAAAGGAGTGGGAACAATTCCAGTGGACGGTGAGGAGTGGATAATGGCAGATATGAAAGGGGAGCAGGGAGGGGAGGCAGGATTTGACCAGGACTGTGGGGAGGGGATCTAACTGGTGGGATGAAGACTTAGACTTGCTGATGAGGTAGGAGATTACTGAGGGATGAGGGAGTTCAAAGGTGGAGAAATTTTGACAAGGTGGGAGAAGTTCAGGGGAGGAGAGTGGTGAGGAAGTGGAGTCCAGGTGTTGGTGGGTTTTATTGACCTAGTCATTGAAAAAGAGGAGGAGAGGGTTACAGGTGTCTGAAGGTGCGTTCACACCGATAGCAACCTTGCGACTGAGATCGTATTGCCTACCCAAGTAGCATCGCCTGTGAATAAACACCTCATTTTGCTCACTGTCACGTCGCTCAGTTACGTCACGTCCGCTTAAGTTTCACGGCGATCACATCATATATCATATAATAGGATGTATTAGCTGACATTATTCCAACTGTATCCTTTTCACTCACCTACCAACCACAAAACACTGCAGCTGATGGCCCTGCCACAGCAGCATCTGTGAGTTCTCTGCGGTCCGTCTAGGTGGAACTAATGCGAAGGAGTCATGTTGATGTCCTTAGTATTGCAGTATGACATGATACGGGGAGGTTTGGACATGGAGAGCCAGAGGGTGACATTAAATGACAGGAGGAAATGGTTCGTTATATGAAGTTGATCAGCAATACAGTTGGAGGGGGTGAGACCAAAGCAGCAGATTAAATCCAGGGTGTGACCTTTTATGGGTGCGGAGAAGTATGTGAACTATTGGAAGCCAAAACTGTCAAGTGATGAAGAGAGGTCCATGGTGAGGGGAAGAGCAATATTGTCCATGTGGATATGGAAACCTCCCAGCAGAATTGCATTAGGTGAGAGAGTGGAGAGGTGGGTAAGGAGGGCAGAGAATTCATTTGAAAAGTCACTGTGAGGCTGGGGGGACGGTAGACCATGGCAATAATTGTGGGGGTGGGTCCAGTATTTGAAAAAACAAGTCCTGCAAGTCATCATTCAGCTGGGAAAAATCACCAGGAACTTGTCAGGTCTCATTCAAACATAGATCCTGGATGGGATGTCTTTGCCAGTGAGGGAGAGGATGTTCATCAGACCAAAGTTGACGCTGGTGTTGTCGTTACTGAGAGGAGAGTTAGTCAACCTAGCAGGGCTGATTAACACACTATAGTCCACAGACCGACTGGTGGCAGCGAGTGGAGGACCAATAGGAGGTAATTCCCTTGGAACTGCTGAAGTGGAAACCCTGTCGAGACCCAAGGTGGATGTACCTCCGACGAGGCAGAAGGGCGATGTCCAGATGAAGGTGCAGAGCTGCCGGTGGAGATCCAGACTGCTGGGAACAGAGTCTGAGAAGCTCTGCCGCCTAATACTGGAGGTAGATGGAGGAGCATAAAGACATTCCATGCCAGTATAACCGACACATAGACCCCAGTGACCCAAATCGTGAAGTGTGGCGGAGAGATGAAGTGCAGTGAACTGAGCAGGTAAGCTAAAGTTAGCCTGCTTTCACAAGAACACTGAGCGATGGCAGCACGAGTGAAGAACATCAGGCGAAAGTAGAGGGCTAGATTCCCAGCAGAGAGAAGTTATACGGACAGTACGTGGCTGGAGAACCGTAAAAACACTAAAAAGTTACCAGTGAGTAGAGGCAGCAAGACGCGCCAGCATTCACTCAACCCCGGAAATAAAACAAGACAGTCAGTTAAATTCCTCAGGTTTATTTTATTGAGGAATTAAAAAGAGCAAAAATCCAAAATCACTTTTTTAAGTTCATAAATAAGAGAAAATGTGTCACAATGAAAGAAAAAAAAATCTTGTCAACACCGCACACTGACTTTGAATTAAATTCCAACTTTGACAAGCCAATTTGCCAATCAGAGCTAAAAATGTTTTGTTGTCACTGGGGAGACCAATAAGGGGGTCAAAGCTTGGTCAGTTGGCCACGCCCCTGCCCAGAGTATTTTGCGCCCCACTGTTTGAGAACCAAAGCTTTATACCTATTCATTTTGATTTATGAAGTTTTAAAAACAAATACCTATGCACAAAACAGATAAAATTTACTTGCGTTGTAGCTGTTTGCCTCTCTAAATTTAGCCTTCTGCCAGTTTCCAAACTGCTTGAATCCTAAATGAAAGATAGCCTTTTGAAAGTGGGTTCAATTATTTTGTATTCAGGATCCCAATTTTTGTAAAAAAAAAACCCCAAACAAAACAAAACAAAAGTACATGTCTTTCAATTGTTTGTCTTTCAGTTGATATCTAAAACGTTCACAAATGTGTGCTGAAATAGTCTGTTTGAAAATGTTCCCTTGATGATGTCACTGACAGATAGTTAAAGGAACATGTCTTGGCATACACCTGCAGCCACAGTAAACATTAGAGAGCAGAGCTAGAAAGTTTAAGCCACAGCTACTCTAAAGAGGGGAATGGTTGGAAACAGTTCATTAGGATTTACGGCAATACAGCCTGTTCTACCCAAGTCTGAAAGAGAAGGGTTTATAGGCATGCCAGGATTTAATGTCAAAGTGGTTTTCCGTCAAGAAATTACAAAAATTCTGAGGACAACTGGGATCTGCATAATCCTGTTAAATTTGGGTAAAATAAGGGACCTTCACAAACTAATGTGTGATAATGTCACTGAAACTACATCCATGTTACATGTTAGTCTGTGGTCTCACTGCCTGAGGCCTGAGTACACACATTCGTTCTTGTTGTCTCTTTGTCTTGCTGATGGATTGACATGGTTCCACCTCAGAGCAGAATAATGGAGGTTCTCTGGGACCTGGTCACCCTGGTCATGATATAAAACAGAATTATTAGGAGCTCATTGTTGGTGCAATCTGACACTATATTGTAATACATGAAACTAGGAAATGGCTTAACAAGGCTGGAGACACTGGACTGAGGTGCATATTTTCTACTTCCTCAGTAAATGACAGGTTGTGCTTGACCACTCCTCATTCTGACACAAACACAGCCCTGAGCATTAACAGAAGTGTGTGTCTATTCGTCATCTAAATGATTGATGATTATTTGAGCATGTGTTTCACTGTGTATGCTTCAATTATAATAGCATAAAGAATACTCACCTCTGTGTTGGGACCTGATACAGCCGAGGCTCTTTCTCCAGGGCCTGGTTGGAAATGAAAAAAGGAATTATTACATTTCTACAGAAACCTAGTTCGGCAAAAGCTAGAGATTCTTTTGACTTTTCTAGATCATTTTGGTTGAGTGACATCACAGGCCTCTTCATGCCTCTACACCAATGACAGTGAAGGCCGCAGGTGTTATGTTTCTAATTGTCCATCCTTCTCTGAGTCCATCCATACAGGTCATGGCCTTGTGAATCTTCTCTGCTTTTTATGTTATGAGAGGGGGCTTGGGTAGTTGAAGGACATGACACCTCTTTCTAAAATCTCATTTCACAGAGAAATGCTCTCAGCCTTGTTAAAGAAAATGCCCCTTAAAATGCTCTGTTTTTTACTTACTGGGGTTTATGATGTCATAGCTATACAGCCTCCACCTACATGGTTTCTGCTCAACAAAGGCAGACATTGTGAATTTTTTTAAAGTCTGCTTCTTGGCCTTTAACCCTTCTCCCGTCTCCCATTAGACATTGTTTTGGCAGTTCCTCAGCACAGAGCTCATCATCATAGCCTCCTGTTAACCCACCCCCTTAAGATCCAAACTTTTCAAAAGAGAAGGGAAAAAGAGCTGTGTCTAACTGTGTACATAGACAAATCGATTCTTTTTTTTTAATGTTACTGAAATCAAAACCTTGGTTAATAGACACCAGAGACACAATGTAAACAGTCAAACACATCAGGTCATGGGACCTTTAGGTGTCAAAGGTCAATGTTATGGAGTCTTGTGGTCACCCTTTGCTTGAGAACCCAACATCTCATGGGTGCTGTAAGGGATTGTCATCAGACTTTGCATATACGTCTGTTGTGAATCAAGGATTAAGGGATTAGATTCAAAAGGTCAGAGGTCAATGGCAATAGCCAAAAGTTTTCATGTTTACCCCTTGCTCTTGAGAGCAATTTTAAGGCAGTGATCATCAACCGGAAGCCTTGGGACTATATCAGCATCATGAATATCTGATCTGTTAACGCAGTAAAATATTGAACAGTTTTGCAGATTATACACTTGTCTTACTCTACAATTGGCTTTCCTAAAGATCCAAAGAGTTAAACAATGTTATCTGGAAAAAACAAAATGACTCGAAACATCATTGTTATTGAAATAAATTCTTGAAAGTGAGCTCCTTTATGTGTTCGAGGCTTGCCAGATTCTGAAGCTGGCACAACTGGAGCCCTGGGGCTGGAGAAACGGCATGGGCTCTCAGCTAAGACAATGATGACTCACACTCCGATTGAGTAAATCCAATGCGAAAGCTCAATGGGCAATGGGAGTCTGAGCTGCCTCCACAAAAGCTCACCACTTGGATTAAAATCCTTTTACAGAGGATCGGAGTCATATTTCCGACATACTTAGGCGAGCAGTGAAGAGGCAGGAAAAGAGTAGTAGAGCAAATGCCATACAGGTAAGACAGCAACAAGTCAAACTTCTCAGGCTGAATGACAGCAGAGAGAGGAAGAAAACTTTAGAATTTGACAGCTAATGACTGATTGGTTAAGAGAGAGAGGATGGCAGATTGTGATTGGATGAGAAGGATGATGAGTAGTGGAGCTTGAGGATATCGAGAAATTGATTGTGACTGAGAGGGCAAGCGCAAAGATATAGTCCTCCTGACTGAACTTCATTAACTCAATATTTTCCATCATTTACCTGATTTTTAATGCATAACGTAAAGATATGGAGGCTGTCTGTCATTATGAAAGACTGGAAAAAGAGGGACGATCCAATGTGCCATCATACTCATGCCAACACACGTAAAGTAAACCCTCTCTGTTTGTGCTCTTAATACATGGTAGAGGAGGTCCTTTAACCTTTGTAAAACAGATCCCTTTCAAAGCCAGAATCACTCTGTTTGTCACTCAGAGCTGATGAACGGATATTGCAGATTTTCTGCTAAAGGACGTTTAACACTCAGTCAGTGTGTAACTGTAAGACCACTCTTCACATAAGAGGTAATTGGTAATGAAGCTTTGAAACTATGTGAATACTGTCATATAGACTATGTTTAATTGGAATCAGAAAAGGAATATTAAAAATGACAGATAAAAATATGGCATGAGGGAAAAGTGATGACCTTGTCCGTCAAAGTGACAGACAGCAAAAAAAGGCTACCACAACCTCTGGTCAGAAATAAAAATAGTAGAGACATGGCAATGCCAGTTTTGAGCTCTGTGCTTTTCACAGTTGACCTCCAAAATCCAATTCTTCCGGAAACGCTGGATGCTGGGGTTCACCACTGTGTTTATTTGCCTAAAACTCCATCGATCTAAACTTTATTTTTCATTTACGGCCACTTTGCTTGCTAAACTCTCCATTGTGACAGCCGGTAGCACACACAAAATCCTCATTAAAGAGGGCTGTCTGCATCACTTCTGCCCCTGTTATCAATTGCACAGTCTTAGCAGATCACCCACAACATGCCCACTAATAGCACGTGCCATTTTTTAGTTTGCACACGTAATTTAGCGCTTGTTATTTAGGATCTTAAAAGATCAGACCCGTAGAGTTCAAACCACAAATCAAGCAAGAAAAGATATATATAATTTAGATAGATATATGTAAAACATCGAAGAGAAAAAAGTGACAATATCAATCACATAAAACATGATCAATGATGCAGGTGCAGGAAATCAAAGCTAATTTTTTAACCATTAAAATAGCTCAGCAAAGGTTCCCACATCTTATCATACACACTTCCTCCGTCCTTGTTATACACTCTCAGGGCTCTAATTTCGTAGACCAGGTGCAGGCGGGGCACACCTGCCCTGCGCCGCGCCTGCGCCACACCAACGGGGTGTGTCCAGGGCATTTTGCAAGTTTCGTGCACGGCGCAGGTAGGCGCAGGCAGGTGCACCCACGCCTCTGTCCTTCCCACTGGAGCAAGTAGCAGAGAGGGAGGAGAGAAGGTGTGAGTGGGTTTAACACAGCCGAGTGTAATCTTCACCAATCAAATGAACGCCTCTCCTCGCCTTTAAATACGCTACGGGCGAGGCGCAGTGACAATTTCACCTCAGTGGTGAAGAAGGTCAGAGCCGCTGTCACTTTTGCAGCAACCGGGAGAGCGCAGGGGCCACCGGGCCGCGCATCGGAGGCCACGATGCGCATCACCGTGTGGACCACCTCGCGGGACAGATGTCATCTGTTCCTGTGTCATGAATAGAGTACAAAATTAAGTGACAATTACATTTAAACACAGCAGCAGGCTAATCCATTCATCATGCTTGTGATCCACCTGCATTTCCGGTCTGTCATCGCCAAATAGCAGAACCTTTGATGAAATATTCCCCTCGATATCTCCTCCTCATCCTCCTTGCAATAATGTTCTCCATCGTTTTAGATCATGTTAAGAATAAAGATTAAAACAGAGAAATATGGGCAATCACAGGTAAATCCTTAAGACACCGAGTTATTTATTCAGCGAGCGTCTCTCTCTTTTTTCTTTTCTTTTGAATTTCATGAGATGAGAAAAGCTGGATACTCCTTATCGGATGATGTGGTTGGCTGAGAGATGTGAACTCGTTAGTTTGCGTCACTCTTCCAGCTGCCGTCAGGTTGATTTTCCATTATGACAAACGTCTCTGATCTGACATCAGATGTGACGGGACGATTAATATAGATACAAATGTGCTGGTTCAGACGGTTACATTAAATAGTGGTTGCTCTGATTGTTTGTTGCACTGAAATGTGCCTGACACTGTGGATACCTGCCTGTGAGGTTTTGGTGACGTGTGCGCACTGTGCGCCTGTCAGCCAAATTACCACTGCCCCGGGTGCGCCTCGCCTGTGCCGAGAATAGACCAGGTTAGAGCTGGCGAGCTGTCAGCGCACCTTCGGCACATTTTTTTGGCACGAAATTGTCACTGCACCAGCTGAATCTGTCGACACCTCCCCCTGGTGTGCCGTCACACCCATCTCGGCGCAGCCGGTCTACCAAATTGTCAAATTGGCTGCGCACGGCGGTGCGCCGGGCAAAATTACCACTGCGCTTGGTGCGCCAGGCTGCACCACCTTGCGCCACCCTGAGTTGCACCAGGAAATTAGAGCCCTTAGTCTCTTCAGGTTCAGAGTATTGGCCATTTCACCCATCCAAAGATCATAGGTTTGAACATGGTCTATCTTCCATACCCTCAAGATCAGTTTGTTTAAGCTACCATCATACAAAATTAAACAGTCTTCCTTTCATATTTATTAGCAGAAGTTAAGAGGCCGGTAGCACCAAGAATGGCAACAAGTGGTTCAGGTATCCAACGTTTTCCAAATGCCACAGAGAAACAGTTGAAAACATTTCCCAGCATGAAAACAGACGACTACATGACCAAAATGTATGAGTTAAGTTACCATCAGCTGATTTCCATCTATTATATATGGGAGAAACATCCGAAAAAATCTATGTAGATTTATTGTGGAATAATAAATTCCACAACAAGTCTTAAACTGAATGATGTTATGTTTCAATTTTAACAGCCAAGTATACTCCTCAAACAGTCACTCTAGGGGTCCTCTATGATTTCCACATTTATTCATCAGACCAAGCTTGTTTAATTGCTGAATTATCTAGTATGCTTTTCTCATGAAATATACTGTATTGAACAGTCTATCTGGTGCTCCAGGTTACCTGTGGTGCAAGTTACAAGTGGTGGGTTTTCTGTACAGGAAGAACATAAATATTCAAAGGGATGCAATATCCATTTGTCACACACTATCAAGAAAGACAGAGAATTCAAAACCAGCTATCATTGTAAGATTCATCAGCAGAAAGCAGAAGAATAGTGTGTTAATGCAAGCAAAAAAAACTGCGTATATAAATGAACATTTGACAAAAAAGAATGGGGAGATTTCAAGAGAGGCAAGGATGTTAAGAAAGCAGGAAAAAAATTACAGCTACATGGACCCGTAATGGTAATGTTCGGATGAAAGAACAAGAAGGGTCTCAGGCTAAAATGATCAGAGACCTGAAAGAGCTGGAAAAGTTCAAGAAAGGACATTGACTCATGGGAGAGTATAGTGGGGTAAAAACAACACTATACTCTCTGGGGTCCAGAAAAGAAAAAGAACATGTAGGGAATAAAATATATGATTTATAAAAGGAAATAGACAACAACTTATTCATCCCTGTAAATGAATGTGAGTATTATACTGAGGAACAATTTAATAATAATGTAATAGTCTGAACTGCAATTTATATAAAATAAAAGATTATTTAAAACAGATCAGAAAAAGTTTTAGTGTAATAGCGGTTACTGAAACATGGCTGAAGGATGGTGAAATAGATGGAGCTGAAACTGATGGATATGAGTTGTTTTATTTAATTAGACAAAATAAGAGAGGTGGAGGGGTAGCCCTGTATATGAACTCAACTCTGAAATGTAGTATTGTTGGTAATATGACAACTAGTGTAAACTATATTATGGAGGTTATTACAGTAGAAATAATATGTGAAAATGTCAAAAACATTATAATCAGTTATGTGTATAGAGCGCCAGGTTCATGTGTAGAATCATTTACTGACAAAATGACACAGCTCTTTGACAACATCAATAATAAGAGAGTGTTTCTATGTGGGGACTTTAACATTGATCTGGGAAACGAGACAAATGAATTCCTAAATACTACGTACAGTTTAAGTATGTTTCCAATGATAACAAAACCAACAAGGATCACAGCACAGAGCGCAACATAGAGCTTAGATCGGGCCCAAAAAATCTGGCCCGACGCTACACCGAGCCCGTGCACGTTGTGTCCGAGCCCGGCCCGGCCCGGCCCAACATATTAACTGTAATTGTGAGCCCGAGCCCGATTAACACCAGACCTTTTTTTTTTTTTTTTTTTCAATCCGTGCCATGGGCTGATTAAATTCGGCAGCGGAGCTGTTCAGGGTCCTGACTCTCCTGCATCTCTGCAGCAACCTCTATGCTGTTGTCAGTGTACTCTAACTATTGAATGACACACAGGAATTGCCCATGTTTAGAGTTGATAAATAATAGAACAAGTACAAAGCATGAAACTGCCGTCTGGCGTGTTCGTTGATTCAGAAAAGATCGCAAAAACAACAAAAACAAGAACAAAGCAACATTAATTACAACGCCTATGTAGCCTAAATCTTTTTTTTAAAGAAATAAATATTTTAAAGATATTATAAAACCTAGTGCAAGACACTGCTTCCCTTAAAACACGATTTTTCACAATAATCTAAAAAATAAAAAAAAAAAAATACAGGAATGAACTTTGGATGCCCCAGTCTCATAAAAGTTATTAATAAATAGAACTTGAAAACACAACATGGGCATTTTTCATAGTGCAAAAACGCAGCGTCACATCGAGGGATCAAAGTGATAATGCAGGCTTCAATACAAACAAAGAAGATTCAAAATGATCAAATCAAAGAATTATTTAACAGGGCAGGTTCAAACACTGCAGGCTAGGAGTGAGCCGCATTTGATACACTCCACAAATCCGACACATTTATCATCACTGCCCATGACTTGCCTAAACGTACTCCATACCTCCGACTTTCCATCCACTGTGCTCAAACTCAGCTCTCCTGACTTAATATTTTTCTTAATATTTTCCAGCATCATGCTGCTCAGCTGCTCCAGCCAGGTGCGAGCTCGAGTAGACCGGTGATGTGCACCCTGTGCACGTGAAGGAGACGTGATGCTTTTTTTCAACACTTGTTGGCTTACTTAATGATAAATAAATAAATAAAATATTGCTTTTTAAGGCTTTTCGGCCCAGCCCGGCCCACGGATATTGGTGTGAAATGTTGGCTCGACCCGGCCCGCACTCGGATCGGGCCGAGTAAATACAGGGAAATGTGTTCATCTAAGTCTTTCTATGTTTGTTTTGTGGAAAAATGTGAATTAACATGTGGACCTTTATGTTTGTTTGTTTTGTTGGTTGTTTTTGATAATAAGAAAAAATGAATTGTAACAAGGCATGTTGACCTGCAGCTCTTGTTAATTTGTATTATGTGTTAAGTTAATTAATATCTTGTGAGAAAGGGGTAGACTCTATAGGATTTTTCTTCATTCTGCTCCTTTTCATTCACGTTTGTGAATTTTCTATTTTTTTGTATTAAATGTTTTATATGCTTACAAAATGAAATAAAGACCTAAACCTAAAACCTAAACCTAAACCTGTCATTTGTAGGCCTCTACAACCCCCACTTACAGCTACCTGTTCACTTTAACTCAAACTTTTGAATATAACAGCATCAACAGAAGAACCAGATAACTATCATGAATATTTTCAAGGACAATTTCAACGAGGGCCACACATACAGAGTGATATTGAACAAGTTGTCACACAGTGTAAATATCAGAGTGCAGACTGTGAAAACTAAACTCAGACAAGCAGCAGCAGTCAAGCCGGCCGCTCCTCAATTTATTGAATTGACCAAAGAGACGTGACTTTAGGCGCTTTAGTTTAGGAGGAAAGTCAAGAAAGTCTAAAAGTCAGCTGCTGTCAACAAGTCAAAGCTGATTAATGCTGATTATATGGACTCTACACTACCCCATTTACCTATATATTTTTTTCATTTGTTGATTTGTTGATAATGCATGCTGATTTTATGATTAAAACACACAGTCAGATTTATACCGTGTCAGTTCAGCATACCTGTGGATATACAGCTGGTTGTCTCCTTCTTTGTAAATGCTTTGTAAGCCAGGAAAACAGCCAGGATGGTCATAAAAGCCAAAGCTGCACTCAAGACATACACCAAAAGATCCTCTTCTTCATCATCTTCATCTATAGATTAACATTAGGACAGATTAGATATCAGATTTGATTAAATACATTTTCCTGACACTCTAGTTCAAGTCACTCACCTTTAATTTCCAGCTTGGTCCCGTTCCCCAACAGTACGTGTCCACATGAAGCAACAGCACAGTGGTAGGTCCCAGCATGAGAACGATTCAGCTTCTCCATCTCCAAGCTGTAGACACAAGTGTGTGTTTGGGAGTCTACTTCCCTCTCACACTCTTCATTCATGCCTCCATGGGTGTAGATAAGTCCTGGATGAGCTTCTTGAGGGTTCTTCACCCAGTAAACTCTGAGGTCTCCATCACAGCTCCCCCTGAGGACCGTACAGGTCAGAGTCACAGAGGCTCCATGCTGGACAACTTCAGGTTCAGACTGATGGATGATGGTTGGGACGGTAAATACTGAACCTGTTACTTGAATGATGACGCCTCCTATGAAGTCAAATGTAGGAGGAGAGGCCACTCATGCAGTGGTAAGTAGCTGAGTCTGATGTTTGGACCTTTGTGATCTTCAGGTGATATTTTTCCGGGCTGATGTCCAGTTTGATGCGTGCATCCTTCTCAAATTCACCAATCAGAGAGGCTTTTTTTTCATACTTGTAGAACTCAGACATCTGCTCTGGTTTTTGTCCCAGAGTTTCTTTAACCCAATAAAATGCCACTGCCCTGATCGCATGATGGAAACACTCCAAAGTCACATCTTCACCGATACTTACTGATTTGATATGTAGAGATGAGGACAGCTCCAAGGTCACTGCACCTGGAAAGGGAAAAATCAAGATTAAGATAAATTATTTTTAACTCAGAAAAAAGACTGACAGCCTTTTGTTAGATTTTATGTAAAAACAGTCAAAGAAGCACTTCTAAGAGACATAACTCACTCATTCCTCCAATGAGCAGACATGTCACATACAGAGCAAACTTCAGTCGAGTCATTTTGTTGAAGACACACTGCATGGTGACTGAAGAGGGGTTCATATGATGTCTCCTTTATATGGTTAGAGCTTTTTTGATTGGCCGATCAGAAGTGCTTACATGATTGGTGACCACACTTGGTGGGGGTGGTAATCTGAACTTCATGAACTGTTTCTTCAGTATGTCTGCTTTAGATTGCAAATGAAACTGACTGTACTGCAGATATTAAGATGAAAGATGATGCCACAAATGTGAGAGGAAGGGTCTTTGTTCTTCAGTACTGTTGAACACCAACAAACTTCTAAAAATATAACAGCCACACTTTTATACCTGCTGTGGCTGCAGAAAGTGAAGAGGAGGAAGTAGACTTAGAAGCACAGAGCCTGCTGTTTATGATGTTGCTCCCATCACATCAACCTTTTTCTATCCTCTGATTTTTACGATATAAATTTCCTAATAGATTTCTTTGTTCAGAATTTTGTTTTGTGCCCTTTTTTGCCTCTGTGGTGAGTATGCACATGATGTCACGGTCAGCACAAGTGGAACCTTACTCACTGAGTTCCAATGAGCACAGACCAGCACAAACATTTATTGACTATCTTCACCCCTACTCCCAACACTGATCAGAGGAATCAGGGTCCCTCATATCTGTGTGTTTGGGTGCTTTTTTGTGGCCCATCCTCTAAAAGCTAAGTAGTAGCACAAAGTCTTTGCCCAACATTAGAGCATTGCAATTGTCAGCAGGAGTTTCTCACCCCTGCCCACTGACTTACAGGCAGAGGAGCCTTATAAGTGGGAGACGTTAGAGTGATTTGCACCTATAAATATTATATCTCAGGATATTTACCTATCAGTGTTAAATCCACAGCTCTTACAAGGTGAAAGGAGGTAACATAAAACCAGATGGAACAGTATAAGACAGGTGTTTAATAAAAATAAAAGAATTTTTCTTCAAATACAGGATTGCCCAAAATCAAAATTGATAAACAATACCAAAGCAAGACGATTTTTCAAAAAGACAATCTCACTTCACAAGATAAAACTAAAAGTATTTATCGAAGTTTGTACCGAGCCAGACATGGACAAAACTCTAACTTAAACTGGCTAGCAAGATCAGGAGCAGCGAGCATGGGAGCATGGCTAAGGAGAGCCTTGACACTATCAAGAGCATGCTGACACTCTTGGATCCACACAAAGTCAACCTTGGGACTGAGAAAGTTTGTCAGGGCCTGTACAACAGAAGAAACATTTCTGCAGAAATTTTTGTAATACCCAGCCATACCCAAGAAACTTCTAAGGGATTTACGGGTGGAGGGAACATGAAACTCAGTTATCTCGGCCTCTAGGGGACGTACTTGGCCCTGGCCCACCTGTCAGCCTAGATATGTAACAGTGGCCTTACCAAACTCACATTTTGCCAAGTTAAGGGTAAATGACGTGTCAGTGAGTCGTCGGAATACTTTCTCAAGGACCTTCACGTGTTCCTCCCAAGTTGTGGTGTACACAATGAGGTCGTCTAAACAGGCATTACAATTGTCAGTCCCTCTAAAACAGTGTTCAATAGCCTTTGGTGTGTTGCTGGTGCATTACACATGCCAAATGCCATAACAGTGTATTGCAGAAACTGATCAGGAGTCACAAAGGCAGAGATCTCAGAAGCACGCTTGGTCAATGGCACCTGCCAGTAACTTTTGAGCAAATCCAATTTTGTCACAAATTTCGCAGTTCCTAAACTGTCGACACAATCTTCCATCTGAGGAAGAGGGTAAGAATCTGGAACAGTGACAGCTTTAACTTTTCTGAAATCTGTAATGAACCGTTGGGAACCATCTGATGTTGCCTCTAACAGACAGGGGGAACTTCACGAACTGGAACTGGGCGTGGCTAAGCCCTTCTCCAAGAGATACTGTGTCTCTTTTTTCATCATCTCACGCTCAACCACGGTTACACGGTAGGGATGCTGTTTTATGGGCCGTGCATTTTGTTTGTTTACGTCATGTTCAAGCACTTTAGATCAGGTGTGCACGTCGTTAAACAATCACAGGAAACTGTTTACTAGACCTCTATGGCGTTATTATTGTGCCTCATTTCTGAGTGCAACAAAATGTTTTTTTACAAGAACTCAAAACTATATTTTGTGAAAAAATTAAAATCAAGAGAAAAACAAAGCACTTTGAGTGATAAATAGTCAATAACGTGCTCAGGAAAATATTTTTCATGCTTGAAGAATGCACATATGAGCGCATTAACAACCTGTTTTCCTCAGTTTTCCTCATGTGCTCACTCACAATTCACCGCTCCTCTCGCTCGCTCAACATGACAGCGTTACAATGTGCCACAAAGTCAACCAATCAGGAGTCGGAAATGGCCAACTCTGATTGGCTGTATCGTATCCAATCAGAATTTAGGAAGCTCGAAGAACGCTAGCTATCGAACGACGGTCAGTGCTAACCATAGACATATAAACATAGATATGTTTGTCTATATCTATGGATGTGCATATGGGGGATGACGTATTTCTAGTTCCGGTTTACGGCCAGTGGGCGCGAATATTTCCGGTTCGTGAGACGGTATTAACAATGGCTTTGTTTTACACCCATCGTCTCCAAGACCTGCTGAAAATCACAGTAAGTGATGTTCACAGGCTGGTACAGGCAGGGAGCTCAGCGCCGAGGAGTAAGAGGGAGAATGGATTTAAGATGTATATTTCAAGCTACATCGATAACTATGAAGGTAAGTTATTTAACATTAGCTAGCCAGCAGGCTAGCTCTGGCTAACGTTACCGGCTAACGGCAACTTTGACAACTTGATAGACTTCATCAAACTTTTTACACATTATTTGATACTGTGTGCCATATATTAAGGATGTAAGGTTGTGTGTGACGTTATGCATAACATATATTACGTCCACTTTTCCACAGTTTCAAACAAAGACCTCTCAGGGGGAGTGGGTGTTAGGGCTACCTGTTACAGGTCTATGATAAAAAAAAGTGAAAAGCCTGACGATCTCAGAGTAGGGAGTAAAATATACAAAAGAACATGTTCAGTGGTTTTAAGCCTCCACCAGGTTCACATTTTGGGGTTTCGATGTGGCTAGGGTAGGAAACTAAGGCTGTAGATCTATAAGGTCAGCTAGCAGACGTTGTGCATCAGGTTGCCCAACAGCAATATTGCTAACAACTCTAATATTCAGCGAAAGCTAACAGTTGTGTGCATGGATGGGTAATGTACATCTTTCTCTTCGTTTTGCACTGATGTGTTGTAAAATGATAAATAAATGACCTTAACCTAGCTTTCATGGAAACCCTAGAAACTGGTTGCGATGGCTGCAGTTCTGTTCTGCGTGTTTAATATAAACTAAGCAGGGTCCAATTGTATGTTTAATTCATTAGCAAGTGGTAGGTAAGTGCTAATTTTGGACACTTAACAAATGTTATGATGTTTAGTGTTCAATTGTTCAATATTCCCTGCCTAACATTGTTAGAAAGTGGGTGAATTGAGACAGGATGAAGACTACAGGGGTTTCTCTGCTTAAGAACAGGACTAGATTTTCTATTTTGTCTGTGAGCCAACTGATAACCAGACATTGTGTAGCTTATTCCTATACTTACGATCTACCTGTTCTCAGTTTTCTCAATTTCTATGTTCCAAGTTCTCCATTCATAATCCTACAGTAATTATAACATCACCATGATATGTAATTTAAGATTAAGGAAACATGAACACATGCTCTAAATGTTAAATAACGTATACTTTGATGTTTAGATTGTCTTGGAGGACTGCTCACCGGTCCAAATTTCAGTGGCTGATTGTTCCTGTGTGTCTGGAACAACACTCTGCAACCACAATGTTGCACTGCTGTTCCAGACAGCACACTTCTCTACACTGAACCTGACTGCTGTGTCCCGTGTCCTGAGCTGCACGGACTCTGAGCAGCGCTGGCACAAGCCGAGAACCATGGTGAGTATGTGTTCATAACCAAAACATAATCTGAGGATTTCCTTTGTGCCAAGGGAATAGTGAAGCATTAACTACTATTTCAGAAAACTGTATAATTTTTTTTGTTTGTTATCAATAGGGTGTTAAACCAGGCAGAGTCAGCGACATGGTCTTCATATCTGCAAAGCCAAAGAAGTTCACAGTTGCTGATGGTTTAAGGTAATATTTATTGTCCTTTTGAATTTGTATCAAGGACAATAGTCTACACAGAGTCTAAACATTTTAATTATATTTAATGACATCCTTGTTAAAGGTTGATTTTATTAGAGAATTATAGGTACAGTATTTAATTCTTGCAGAGGCAGTAATCAGCCCCATCACTGTCACCTGATAATTGGCAGCCTTTCAATAAAAAGTTTGCAAAACCTTCTTGTTTGGTACCCTACAGTGACATTTCTTTATTTATTCTGCACCTAAAGATCTTAGTCTCCACGTGCACACACTTCAATCTTTTTCTATGTAATTGTATGCCTCATCATGTTGAGATGTTTGAGTATGACATGATTTTTAAAGGTCTGGTTGTGAAATTAACTTCTTCACAGGAGTAAGCGTTACAAAACAGTAAGAGGGGAACTGCCTGATAAAGATGTGCTCAAAGTGGACGAGGTGTACAAGGACTTCCCAGCGGACATTGCTCCACTCATCACCACTATGGCAATAAGAACTGACGTCCCCCTGGTTGACTCAGCATTTGGAAAAGTTCAGGCAGGCAGTCCCATTTCCTACCAGCATCCAGTACCAGTGAGCCGTGTCGTACTTCGCCACTCAGATGTCCCCCCCACCTCCACAGTTACCTGTTGATGGCTACAGGCTGGAGCCAACCAGCTGCCAGTTTGTCTGCAGTCACCAAGAGCACCTTCATCCACAGTCCTTTCAATATACAAAACAATATGTTATTGTGATATGAGCTTATACTGTAGACCACCTGAGATTTTGGATGGTTATGTAGTGATATGTCATGAGTATCGTCTTTTGCTGATTTTAAAGGCTGGATTACAGCAAAACAATACAGTTTTTTAATCTCATTAGACTGTTATGACTGACTATTGTGTCAAACTAAAAATTACAATAATATGACAGACAAGAAATAGTCATCCCTAATAGCAGTGTCATAATACCAGTATTTCAAAATTTAAAACAGAATCTTGGATAGCTTTGCTGTTTGATACCACTGATAAAAGTTTTCAGCTATTGGCTATCAATATTGCATAAAATTTGTATTGGTATTGTTATTTGTTTTTATTGTAAAATTGAGATCTAGTCTTGTGGCCTTACTGCCCAGTCCTAGGCTGAGATGACTTATGAGGAAAGCACATGAAGAAGACAAATACTGTATTTTTAAGTGTGTTTTATTGTGTTTTCTCCACTGTATTATAATGAATTAAATGTTCATTGCAAAATGTAATCATTATAGAAAAAATAACCATCCTGTGCTTCTGTCATTTACCACACTGGGAAAAGTGGAAACAATCCAGTTGTCTTTGTAACAGCTGGGCCAACAATAACATTCTCTGTTGTCACACATGTAAATAGTTGTAAATATAAGTAATCAGCAAACTTTAAGTACTACAATTAAAAACAATCTTGTTCTACTGTATGATGTTCCTTGTCATTGTTTTGTAATGATATCTATATTTCTGTATTTCACAAAGTCTTGTACTGTACTTTATTCAACCCTGTGGCTCAGGAAGGCTCAGATATACTGAGCAAACACTTACGACTTTATATTGTTTGGTTCTTCATTCTAGAATGTCTGGCTCTGTCCTGTGTTTCATGACCACAACAGCATGCAGCAATTCTTCAGTGTTTAATGATATTAGGTTTTAACTGAGGTGTTTTTTCATGTCTGATACAGATAGTTAGAAATCAAGGACACCGGTAGCCAATATACATTTTTCAGCAAAAATTGCAATTGGAATCACAGAAATATTCTGCCAGGCGCCATCTTCTGAGCCTGCAAAGCTCTGTATCCCGAAACGGGTCCGCTGGTGCTGGAGCTCCCTGATTGTCTGATGCAGGGCTTCCTTCTTGTTTGCCATCTCATCTGCCATCACTGTGGTCGCTGGAATCACACAGCAGTCATGGTCATTAGCTGTTTCCATGCAGGACTCCGCGTCTGACTCTGCAGTGACATCCGGGGTAGAGTTCTCTCTGCCCTCATTCAGTGCTCCAACACTCTCGGTCTCGGAGTGGGAACAGCATGCTCATTCCAGGAGAACAGAACCGGTATAGCACCCTTTTTAACTTTCTAGTCCTCCAGTTGTCACCACAAAGTCTTCTGATGGAAAATGACAGCTACACACACAAGAGTTTTTCGTGGGGGTGAAGCTAGCCCTACGGGTCTTGATTAGCCACTGAGCTCGTACCACGGCATATACAGGAAATGCATGAAAACTTCTCGTCGAGTCATCACGTGACGAATTACTACAAATCGGCACACAACAATGTAGAGATGACTTTTTCACTCGCTGATCGGTCAGTATCCTTTCCTTAATCCTGGTTCAACTCACTTTTAAATCCGAGCTTCCTCGTTCTCCGTGTATATGTTTTGGTTTTTGCCGTTGCGGAAGTTGTCTCAAACCGGAAGTTGTCGGCCCCGCACACTCTACCTCCAAGTAGATCAGCGCCTGCTTGTGCACAGCAGAGCCAATTGCAGCAAATGCCATTGGATACGATGCAGCCAATCAGAGTTGGCCGTTTCCGACTCCTGATTGGTTGACTTTGTGGCACATTGTAACGCTGTCATGTTGAGCGAGCGTACAGGGAGAGTTGAGCGCACAGGGAGTGCAGGCTGAGCGGGCGAGAGAGTGTATGAGCGAGCGAGAGGAGCGGTGAATTGTGTGAGCACATGAGGAAAACTGAGAAAAACAGGTTGTTAATGCGCTCATATATGCATTCTTCAAGCATGAAAAATATTTTCTTGAGCGCGTTATTTACTCAATATTCACTCAAAGTGCTTTGTTTTTCGCTTGATTTTAATTTTTTCACAAAATATAGTTTTGAGTTTTTTGCGCTCAGAAATGAGGCACAATAATAACGCCATAGACCTCTGACGTCATGCTGCTGGTCAGCTGACAAGTGATTCAGCACCGAGGGAAGCTGCTTCAGCATTTCGGAGTTCGGCAGACGAGCGCTTGAAGAGCCAAATAGCACATAACTAAGTCCTCTGGACAACAGAACCCAAACTTTTTCACCCACCTGGAAGCGCCGGAGAACAGTGGAGCGATCATACTGTCGCTTCATGATATTTTGGGAGGAGGACAGACTCTATTCTGCCAGCTTTTTCTCACGATGCAGCCTTTAAAGGAACTGACTGTGGAGGATGTAGCGTAAGAAACCTCGCTACATCCTCCACAGAGGATGTAGCGAGGTTTCAGAGGATGTAGCGAGCACAACCCTGTTGTGCTGTTTGCTTCCCTCAAGGGCAGTTAACAGCACAACAGGGACAGCTTCATCCCAGTTTTTTTCTGTTTCAAAACAATACTTACGTAACATGGATTTTAGTGTTTGATGCCACTGCTCTGATGTGCCCTGGGACTCAGGATGGGATGAGCTGGAAACTACATGTTGGATGTCTAATGTCCGGAAGACCTGATTGAAGAGTTTTGACTAAAAATTTGTACCTTGATCAGTTTGGATTGTGAGTAAAAACTGGTTTCCACTCTTTGTCCTAGGAAGTGGACCAACACAATCAACAATAACACAATCAAAAGGCTGTCCTATAGCAGGTATAGGGTGCAGCGGGGCAGCAGGGATAACCTGATTAGGCTTACCTGTGATTTGACAGACATGGCATCCGCCAAAAGTGGCCAAAAGAAAAGCTTCAGTATGTGCTGGTATGTTTTTGTTATCCCTAAGTGTCCAGACCACAGACTTTCATGCGCCAAAGACAGTACATGGGGACGATACACAGTAGGGACAACCACCTGGTGCACTACACTCTAATCAGAATTTATTTTATTACAAGGACACCATATTCGTGACAGAACACCATCATCTATTGTGTAGGCTACTTGCTCACCTTTTGCTCTGTCAGCACTCACAACATTTGAGAAACAGCTCTTTAATATCAGGTCCGCCCCTTGTGCTGTGCACAGGTGATCTCTGGAGACCGGCAGAGGTGCACTGTCAGACGGAGATGGGGTTTGGTTGGCAGAGCGCCTGGGCAGCGGCAGTGTTGTCTTCTGATTTACCAGCTGTGTTTGATTTGTTCTCAGTCTCAGCTCAATCTGTAAATTCTGACATGAGAAAACTATCAGACAGAGTCACAGGGTTATAACCAGCCATAACCACAGGTAGATCTGTCACAAAAAAGCAGCACACCTGCAAGGATCACAGATTGCGATCAGGCGGTGTCTCACTGAGCACTGAGCGCTGATCAGCAGACTCACCTGGTAGTAACACAAACCCTTTCAAAATAAAAAGCTCAAAGTACGGATCAGGTTTATCATTATCACCATCAATGTCCACAGTTTTAATTTTAGAGTTAATTAAGCCGACACCTATTGGTTGCGGCACACTCTTAGACATCTGCTTTTTACATTTTAGGGTGAGGCAGTCAGTGATAACATGTCCAACTTTGTGACAGTAAAAACACTCACGCTCTTCTTTATTTAAGCTCTGGGGCTTTGACATACTACCGATACTAACGGGGAAGCTGCAAGGTTTTTCCAAAGGAAAAGCAGTCCAGTGCATAAGCACATATTCATCTGCCAAAAGAGAAGCAGCACTGAGCGAATTTGATTTTTGCTCATTCAATAGCACAACAATATGGTCTGAAATACAATTTTTAAATTCCTCCAACAAAATAAATTCTCGCTGATGTTAAAAATCATTTTCTTTAGATGACACAAGATATTTATCAAGTAGGGTTCCCTTGTCCCTGACAAACTCACTAAATGTCTGGCTCAGTTTTTATTTATGAATTTCTTTTGGTAGGCTTCAAGAACCAACTCAAATGGCGGAGAATGGCGGCTTTAACACTGTCATACTTTAAACTCTCTTCTAAGGGAAGTGCTGAAATTGCTTCCTGGGCTTTATCGTGTATTTTTGGACTAACAGGGGCCAAGCCTCTTGCAGTCAATGGAGAGCGGAGGCAATGTGTTCAAATGCTCTGAAATACCGATCAACCTCCGACTCGCTTAATGTGGGATCTAAGGTGATATTGTTGTGTCTTCTTATTTACGTAGTAAATAATGAATGAGTTGGCTCGTAACTTCTGCACGAAAATGGCGGCTAAGATAACACTGATGTAAATAAGGTCTAGTTCAAGTCGGTGCTCTCGCTCGAAAAGGAAGCACGAATGCAGGCAAATTCCAGTTTGACAAGCGACGTTTATTAAAGTCACATAGGTGAACAGTAACAAACGGGAGTTGCTTCGTGTCGTGACACCCCAAAACAACTGAAGCTTGAGTTATGGTATGTACGTTATATAGCCGATGGGAGGGACTCCTCCCGTCTTCCCAAGACTCCAGAAGGTCCCTCCCCTTTTCCTTTTAATATTCACTTTCTTTAATTCTTAATTATAATTGAATAATTGTCCCTCCCATAGGCCTTTATACATTCCTATGGAGTCCAGAAGTTATTTATTTTTAGCTATAAGGCACAACCAGGCATACTTCTTTCTTAATTCTATGGTTTTACACAAAATGGCTGACATGCTCCAAGATGGCTTCCCACTTAGTTCCAAATATGGTCGTGCTTTCCTGACCCTCTTTTTGTACAGAGAGATCTGTTTGCTGTAGGATTATTCAGTACATTATGTTCTTTCTTTAAATACTTGTCTTTGGTTTAATATTTGCAACTTTGAACAATGGGCTTCATTAGATTTGTATTCAGGCTCTATGGTGTACGACATATTCTGTTCATAGTGTTTGTGAAATCATTGTATTTTGACACTTTTATAAAATTACCAAAAGTACAACAAATAAAGCCCTTTATGCATACCATTTCTGTGAAATTTCTAACTACAGTGTGAGATTATAAAATATTATCAAAACAATCCGTAAACAAACAGTCTGTGGTCCTATCTAATTACTGTGAGGTACTAAATAGGTAAAACATCCAGTGCTCATTTCTTCATTCAGTGAGGATTTCTACATATAATATGCTGGGTTTTTATCTTTTATGTGAACCCCTATCTTAAGACATATAAGACATCATTCAAATTAAATATTAGAACATCATTATGGAGGCTATAAGAGGAAAAAACTCAATGTGTAATATAGTTTTAACATATAAGGCGAACTGTCATAAACCAATACGACACACAACAAAATAGGAGTCTGATTAATACCAACAATGTATCACTATGTTTGTCTAATGTGATTTAAAAATATTATTAGCTAATGCTAATAAAGAAAGATATTTACGTGATCAATATTCCATGGTTCAACATTTCATCATTAAAATACATAAAGGGACATAATATTGTTACCCACAACATATGGCATGACATTATTCTTCTACAATATATTTACTGATATCAAATGGGCTGTGATTTGATCTGGTGGAGGGAGGATATCTACCTGCCAATGAGCTGAGCACGTGAGTCAAAGTCTAGCTGGTGTATGTGGACAGCCGTCTCAGCCTCGATCTCAAGCTTCCTGATTTCCAGCTGATGCTTGAACTGTGCTTCCATCTCTGCCTCTCTCCGCCTTTTCTTGAGCCTCCAGTTTCAACCGGTCGAGCCTGACGTTAAGCCGGGCCTCGCTCATGGACCCAGAGCTGGCTGAGAAGGACGACGTAGAGCCAGAACCCGAGCAGGACTGTGTGCCAAGCCCTTTCAGCACCGCAGATGCTGCTATCAACTCCCGCTCCACCAATGCCTTAATAATTATGTTTTTTAGCTCTTTATGTGAACTTGCCTAGGTCAAGCAATTTTAAAATTACTTGCAATTTGGATGAGATCGTCCTTTCTACGACTTTCAATCTGTGAAAGGGAAGGCTCTGCAAGAAACGTATCAATGTTAAACTGCTCCATTCTCTAGCACCGTTCACAAGATACAAAAGAAATCATACAAATAATCTTAAATAATTATTTAACACCTCCTCAGGAACTTTTAATCTCAAGGACGAGCCCCCACTTTTGTTACGTTGACAGCTTAAAGGGAGATAGAAGGTAACATAAAACCAGATGGAACAGTATAACAGAGGTGTTTAATAAAAATAAAAGGATTTTTCTTACAAATAAAGGATTGCCCAAAATCAAAATTGAAATACCAAAGCAAGACTATTTCAAAAAGACAATATCAAACTACAGACAATATAAAAACTTAAACAATTTCAGGGGACAATTTTGAAGTTTGTGCTGATCCAGATGAGGTTGAGCGACAGTTCACTTCAAATCCAGCCGCTCGCAACTGACGGTTCAATCAGCCTTTTGAAGGGGGTGCCATTTTCTCGACAGCTGTAAATGGGGAATGCTGCACACTCCCTATAGCCAGGCACTCCAATCCTCCACCTCCATCTGGCAACCTGAGGGGAGAGAGAGACACAAACGCAGACACACACAAAACACACAGCAACCTATATGGCACCAGCCTTAACAATCACTTTATTAACTTCTGTGACAGGCCTTTAAAGATCTCGAGTCCCTTTAGACACGAAAACAACAAGGTTTGTTTGTTTTTAATTAATCAGCTGCTGGATGAACCTGATTTTATATCTCTAATCAGACAGATCCAACTCTCCCAAAGTGTCACGGCCCAATCAGCATCCTTTAAGGGAGGAAGAGGAGGGGGCTGTGAGTGAGGCGACTGCAGGAAGTGACTGCTCATACAGAGATTAGCATAGATGCTAACAGCTTCAGTAACAGTTTTGTCAAATGTAGACCACATTTATTTATTGAATGAAAAGCAAACACTGAAAGCAATTCTCCAAAGAAATGACATTTCAGCTCCACTTCCAACATGTTTTGTTGAGAGTTTGTTCTTTCATGTTGTGGCTCGCTTTTTGTAATTAACATCATGGCAGTAGCGCCCACCTACTACATTATCTGATTGGCCTGTTAGTTATGTGATTGACAGCACAATCGTCCAATCATCTGCTGGACATACTTTTCAAAGGTTCTGCCCATTCTCAAACACTTTCAATCAATCAATCAGTCAGTCAACATGTATTTGTATAGTGCCAGTTCATAACAAGTGTAAACTCAAACACTTTACAAGAGAGCAGGCTGAAGACAAACTCTTCATTTTATGGATACACATCTATGCACAGATACATTTATACATATATAAA
Organism: Cetoscarus ocellatus; assembly: GCA_037902135.1. NCBI lineage: Eukaryota > Metazoa > Chordata > Actinopteri > Labriformes > Labridae > Cetoscarus > Cetoscarus ocellatus. Next base: position 26,629 of record JBAMNC010001944.1, read on the forward strand.
ATACACATATATACAAATATACACAGTACATCCAACAACCAACATGAATCCATATAACCAATCATGAATCCCTCCATCATGGCAGCAAGAAAAAACCCTCTGTTTAGCAGCAGGAAATCTTGAATGTGGACCCCAGTCTCATGATGAACATCCATCCACACGATGCTGTGTTGGGTATGTGGGCGAAGGAAGGGAGGTAAGCGGAGACAAGTGGACTAAAGTAAGAACTAAAGCAAGTAACAGATCCATGGACCAATCATAGACCTGTCTTTGTCATATTTGTCTCTGCTGAATATAAATGTATTAGAGTTTAGCCTCTTGAGATGCATCTCGTTTTCAGGAGGGTCCTCTTGTCTGTATGATTATAGTGATAGTTTTTATAGAAGTTTAATCAATAATAATCATGAAAAGAGAAACACATGTTATATTTACATTGAAGTTGAATAAAACCACAGCATCAAAATGAGAATTTATAAGTGGTGTATTTTCAGCTGATAATTGGGGGGAGGGGGTTGCAGAGACAAAGGGCTGTTATTTAGACAACTAGAGAAAAATATTTAACAGACTATCTGGTGTGTCAGGTTACCTTTTTTCAACCCCTCACCCTCCAACCTGAAGTCACTGAAATGACAGGGTTGACATAACAGTTCACTATTGCAATGATTTATTTCAAAATATGTTTTTATGTTTTATACCAAAAATAACATCAATAATATTCCCTCTTAACTTCTGCTTAAAATAAAAATATTAATATATCCTCTTAACTTCTACTTATTCAAATAATAGAGATTAAAATTAATCCCACCGTTGTTAATAATTAATAATAACCTTAATTTTATCTTTTAAAAGGTAAGACAACACTGTGGCAGCATTTGAATTATTCAGATTTATTTAATTGAAGACTTAAAAAGTGTAAACATCCAAAGTCACAAGTTAAAGTTCCAACAGAAGAGAAAATGTGTCACATTGGAAGAAAAAGAAAGCTGTGAACCACACCGCACATTAACTTTGATTTAAATGAAAGTCAGACTTTAAACTTCAATTCGACAAGCCAATTAGACAATCAGAGTTGAGATTTTTTTTTACTGACACCTGGGAAGACCAAGTGTCAATAAAAAAAAGCTTTCTCTTTTGGCTACACACCTGCCCAGAGCAATTTGCACCCCACAATTTGAGAATGCAAGCTTTACACATACTGATGTTGGTTTATGATGTTCTGAAAGCAAAGACCTATGCACAAAATACACAAAATGTTGGAGCGTTGTAGCTGTTTGCCTTCTTCAATTCAACTGTTTGGCTGTTTCCAAATTGCTTAACTCTTAAAGGTGCAGTGTGTAGAATGTAGCAGCATTTCGCCGAACAGAAAGGGTGAATATAGAATATAATGTTTCTATTTGTATGTAAAGTCTGTCAAAATAGGAGTACAATCATCCTCATTAAGGTTTGTTTTATTTTTATTTAGATAGAAAAAGCTTAAAAAAATGTACATTACCGCGGGCCGCGTTCATGTAGGCCGACACAATGCTCCGCTATGTTGTCTACGGGTGGAATTTAGGGACAAAAAGAACGAAACGCGAATCTGTCCGCCGGTTCTGAGATCTACCTGAAATCTAAGAGGAGAGAGGATGTAGAGACAGTTGTTGCTCTGCACTAGGGATTTAAATTGTTTTTATTTTACAGTTAAAGTTTGTTAAAGCATTCCAGGTAGATTTTAGAACCAGCGGACAGATTCGCGTTTCGTTCTTCTGGTCCCTAAAATCCACCCGTAGACAACATGGCGGATCGTTATGAACGCTGCCAAATTCTACACACTGCACCTTTAAATGAAAGATAGCCGTTACAAACTGGGTTCAGTTGTTTTGTATTCAAGGTCCCAATTTAAACCAAAAAAAAACAAAACAATAAAAACATGTCCACAAAAATACCTCCTCTCTTTCACTTAATAGCTCAAGCTCTCAGAAATGTGTGCTGAAATAGTCTGTTTGATTATGTTCCCCTGATGATGTCACTGACAGACAGTTTAAGAAACCTGTTTTGGCATACACCTGCAGCCACAGTAAATATTAGAGCACAAAGATAAAAAGCACTCCATGATTTAATGATTAAGTGGTTTCTGGTCAAGAAATTTCAGGAATTCTGAGGACGGCTGGGACCTGCATTTTCCTGTGACAAATTGGTTTAATAAGGGACCTTCACAAAACTAATGAGTCATGATGTCACTGAAACTACATCCATGTTTCATGTTAGTCTGTGGTTTCACTGCCTGACACCTGAGTACACACATTCGTTCCTGTTGTTGTCTCTTTGTCTCGCTGATGGATTGACATGGTTCCAGCTCAGAGCAGAATAATGGAGGTTCTCTGGGACCTGGTCACCCTGGTTATGATAAAAAACAGAATCATTCAAAGTTTACTGTAAGTGCAGTCTGCGACTATATTGAACTACATTAAACTGTGACATGGTTCAAAAGGTTGGAGACACTGGACTGAGGTGCATAATTTCTGCTTCAGAGTAAAGACAGGTTGTGCTTGACCACTGCTCATTCTGACACAAACACAGCCCTGAGCATTAACAGAAGTGTGTGTCCAGTTGTCATCTAAATGATGATTGATGATTATTTGAGCATGTGTTTCACTGTGTATGCTTCAATTATAATATCATAAAGAAAACTCACCTCTGTGTTTGGACCTGATACAGCTGAGGCTCTTTCTCCAGGGCCTGGTTGGAAATAAAAAATGGAATTAATACATTTCTGTACTTAACAATTTTAGCTCAAGGTAGCGATTCTCTTGACTTTTCTCGATCATTTTGGTTGAGTGACACCACAGGCCTCTTCATGCGTCTACACCAGTAATTCCCAAACTGGGGTAGGGGGTATGCAAAAACAGTTTCAAGTTCATCACTGAATATTTTATTAAAATATAAATTCCTCTTTCAAAAGTGAACTGGTGTTGCTCACCAGAACATGTGAGCAAAGTGGAGCGATGAGATTTCCCGCTCCTCGCGCACAGAGCTGTTTATTGCGCCTGCTTGTCCACTCAGAGGGGATGCACGCCGCTCTGCTAGTTATCGCTTCGCCTTTCACTCAAATTTCTACCCACTCTACTCAGTCATTCAGCGTCATTCACCACTCACTCAAGAGTGAGTGGTGAATGACGCTAAAAACTGACTTGTATGTTATGCATGTTGAATGTGGGAGGTGGGGGTGGCGGCAGGCTTACAGACATTTCTTTTTCTAGCTGCTATAAGTGCATGAGAGTAGGGGGTACATGGCTGGAGGTCAAATTTCTGAAGGGGTGTGGGCTGTTAAAAGTTTGAGAACCACTGCTCTACACCAATGACAGCAAAGGCTGGAGGTGTTATGTTTCACATTGTCCATGCGTCTCTACGTCCATCCATACAGGTCATGGTGTTGTGAATCTGCGTTTCTTTTTAATGTTATTGGGGCTCGAAGAGCTGAAGGACATGACACCTCTTTCTAAAATCTCACAGAGATTTCACAGTTCACAGAGAAACACTCTCAACCTCTTTAAAGAAAATGCCCCTTAAAATGCTCTGTTTTTACTTTCTGGGGTTTATGATGTCATAGCTATACAGCCTCCACCTACATGTTTTCTGCTCATCAAAGATCGACCCCGTGACTTTTTTGAAAGTCTGCTTCTCGGCCTATAACGCCCCCTTCCTCCTCTCATCACACATTTTTTGGGCAGCCAATCAGCACAGAGCTCATTGTCAGCTCTTAAAGCCCCCCTGTAGCCCCGCCCCATTAAGATCCAAACTTTCCAAAGGGGAGGGCAAAGAGCTGTGTCTAATCCCATACATAAACAAGTTTTTTTCATTTCTTTGTTTAACTTAAATCAAATTTTTCTCAATATACACCAAAAACATTATTTAAACAGTCAAACACATCATGACATGGGATCTTTAAGGGTCAAAGGTCAATGTCATGGAGTCTTGTGGTCGGTCTTTGCATGAAAACCCCAAAATCTCAAGATTGCTGTGATTGGTTTGATTTTCGTTAAACTTTGCACATGTGTCCGTTGTAAATCAAGGATGAAGTAGATTCAAAAGGTCAGAGGTCAAAGGCCATAGCCAAAGATCTTCATGTTTACCCCTTGCTCTTGAGAACAGTTTCTAAGGCAGTGATCATCAGTTGGCAGCTTTGGGACAATATCAGCTTTATGAATATCTGATCTGTTAACCCAGTAAAATATTGAACAAGTCTGCAGATCATGCACTTGTCTCACTCTGTAACCTGTTTTACTAAAGACTCAAATAGTTTAACATGCTATCTGAAAAGACAAAATGCATATCTTAAACTACTAGCCTGTAAAAAATGTTAAAAACAACCATTTTTAAAAATCTGTTTAAAAGGTGTATTATGGGATTTTCTCGAAGCAAAAGATGACTAATTGTTGTGGTTCTTGCAATTAAAAATAAAAAAGCTTGGTATTTTCTTTATGTGACATGATCGTAGAAAGAAACATACCACAAGACCTTTATACATCAATCTGAATAAAATATGGATAGTTCTGTGTTTTTAGGGGCCACTGCTAGTTAACCCTGCACAGCAGCTGGATCTGCCTGATTCAATATCTGCTAATGATCCATCTTGCCAAACTCCAGTCTACAATGACTGTGAGCTGCCTGAAGCAGCACGGCCCAATAAGCATCCTGAGAGCAGGATGAAGTGGAGCTACAAGTGAGACGATAACAGGAAGTGACTTCACTTATAGAGATTAGCATCGATGCTTACAAATCCAGTCACAGTTTTATTAGATCTTAACATGAAAAAGTACAAAGGATCTGCACACCGAAAGGAGCTCCCTTCAAGAACTTATTTCAATAACAGTGACGTTTTACAGCTCTTCCTCAGACTTGAGAGCCGTACAGCTCGAAATGTCACTGTTTTTCAAAAATATTCTTGAAGGGAGCTCCTCTTGGTGTGCAGATCTTTTGTACTTTTTCATGTAAATTTTTTCGATCCAGCACCCGACCAGGGATGTGCTTGTGTCTTCTCTATCTTCATCAGATATTAACCACATTTCTTTCTCAAATAAAAAACAAACATTGATTAAATTAAAACAAAAATCAACATTACAAACATATGTGCTTGCTTCAAAAGTTTCTGCCCCCGTCTCAAACACTTTTTACAGACTCTTCCCCAAATGGACTAGTAAAATATATTAAACAGTCTGTCTGGTGCTTCAGGTTAACTTTCATTTATAGGCCTCTAGAATCCCCCCACAGCCCTTTGTTTACTTTAACTTTAACTTTTAAATGAAACAGAATTAACAAAAGAACCAGTTAAATATCATAAATACGTGTGAAGACTATTTCAACGAGGGCCACACATACAGTGTGATATTGGACATGCTGTCACAGTGTTAAAATCAACGTGTAGACTCTTAAAAGTAAACTCAGACAAGCAGCAGCAGTCGAGGCAGCCACTCCTCAGTTTTTAACTTGACCAAAGAGATGTGATTTCAACCTGGTGCAAGTGAATCCAGCCGACGCTCTTCAGTTTAGGAGGAAAACCAAGAGAGTCTAAAAGATAGCCGCTGTTGCCAAGTCCAGGCTGATTAATACTGATTGTGGAACCTTAACTACTCAATTTATCTATTTATTTATTTATTTATTTGTTGATTTGTTGATAATGCATGCTGTTTTAGATTAAAACACACAGTCAGATTTATATCTTGTCAGTTAAGCATACCTGTGCATATACAGCTGGTTGTCTCCTTCTTTGTAAATGCTTTGTAAGCCAGGAAAACAGCCAGGATGGTCATAAAAGCCAAAGCTGCACTCAAGACATACACCAAAACATCCTCTTCATCATCATCTTCTTCTTCATCTATGGATTAACATTTGGACAGATTCGATATCAGATTTGATTAAATACATTTTCCTGACACTCTAGTTCAAGTCACTCACCTTTAATTTCCAGCTTGGTCCCGTTCCCCAACAGTACGTGTCCACATGAAGCAACAGCACAGTGGTAGGTCCCAGCATGAGAACGACTCAGCTTCTCCATCTCCAAGCTGTAGACACAAGTGTGTGTTTGGGAGTTTACTTCCCTCTCACACTCTTCATTCATGCCTCCATGGGTGTAGATAAGTCCTGGATGAGCTTCTTGAGGGTTCTTCACCCAGTAAACTCTGAGGTCTCCATCACAGCTCCCAGTGAGGACCGTACAGTTCAGAGTCACAGAGGCTCCATGCTGGACCACTTCAGATTCAGACTGATGGATGATGGTTGGGAGGTCAAATACTAAACTCGTTACTTGGACGATGACGCCTCCTATGATGTCAAACTTATGATAGCTACTCATACAGTGGTAAGTAGCTGAGTCTGATGTTTGGACCTTTGTGATCTTCAGGTGATATTTTCCCCGGCTGATGTCCACTTTGAAGCGTGGATCCTTCTCGAATTCACCAATCAGTGAGACTTTTTTCCCATACGTGTAGAACACAGACATCTGCTCTGGTTTTTGTCCCGAACTTTCTTTTATCCAATGAAATATCACTGCACTGCTCTTCTGATAGAAACACTCCAAAGTCACATTTTCACCTATACTAACTGATTTGATATGTAGAAATGAGGACGGCTCCACGGTCACTGCACCTGGAAAGGGAAAAATAAAAATTAAGGAAAAATACTTTTGACTGAGTAAAAAGTCTGACAGCATTTTGTTAGATTTTATGTGAAAACGGTCAAAGAAGCACTTCTAAGAGACATAACTCACCCATTCCTCCAATGAGCAGACATGTCACATACAGAGCAAACTTCAGTCGAGTCATGATGTTGAAGACACGCTGCATGGTGACTGAAGAGGGCATCATACAATGTCTGCTTTATGTGGTCAAAGCTTTTGTGATTGGCCAATCAGAAGTGCTCACATGACTGATGACCACACTTGTGTCTGAGCCACACAGAGGAACTCAGAGCAACATTAAAGCAAAAGTCAAGAGGACTGCTGTTGTAAAAAGGGGGGAGGGCTTTAAATCTGAACTTGATGACCTGCTTTTCAGTATGTCTGCTTTAGACTGCAAATGAAACTGATCGTGCTGCAGATATTAAGATGAAAGTTCCTGCCACAACTGTGAGAAAACCATTGTCTGTAGTATAGGGGAAGGGTCTTTGTTCTTCAGTCCTGTTGAACACAAACAGATTTCTAAAAATATAACAGCGACACTTTTATACCTGCTGTGGCTGCAGAAAGTGAAGATGAGGAAGCAGACTTAGAAGCACAGTTTATAGTGTTGCTCCAATCACATTGACCTTTATCTTTCCTCTGATTTTATGGGATTTATTTCCTAATAGATTCTTTCTGTAGAATTTTGTTTTGTGTACTTTTTGCTTCTGTAGTGAGTATGCACATGACATCACGGTCAGCACGACTGGAACCTTACTCACTGAGTGGCATTGAGCACAGATTGACAACATGGGCCCTAATTTCCTGGTGCAGCGAGGGGTGGCGCAGGGTGGCGCAGCCTGGTGCACCCCACTCTGTGGTAATTTCGTCTGGCGCACCACTGGGCGAAGCCAATTTGGCAATTGAGTAGACCGGCTGCGCCGAGATGGGTGTGATGGCGCACCAGGGGGAGGTGTCAACAGATTCAGCTTGGCGCAGTGCAAATGTTGTGCCAAAACACTGTGCGGAAGGTGCACTGAAGCTCCAACCTGGTCTATTCTAGGCACAGGCGAAGCACACCCCGTGCAGTGTGCACACGTCACCAAAACCTCACAGGCAGATATCCTCAGTGTCAGGCACATTTCAATGTAATAAAAAATCACAGCAACCACTGTTTAACCGTCTGAACCAGCACATACATTTGTATCTATATTAATTGTCCCGTCACATCTGATGAGAGAGAGACGTTTGTCTTAATGGAAACTCAACCTGACGGCAGCTGGAAGAGTGACGCAAACTAACGAGTTCACATCTCTCAGCCAACCACAAACAGCCACATCATCCAATACAGAGTATCCGGCTTCTCTCATGTCATGAAATTCAAAAGAAAAGAAAAAAGAGAGAGACGTTCGCTGAATAAATGTAAGTCACTCGGTGTCTTAAGGATTTACCTGTGATTGCCCATATTTCTCTGTTTTAATCTTTATTCATAACGTGATCTAAAAAGATGGAGTACATTATTGCAAGAAGGATGAGGAGGAGATACCGGGAGAGAGTATTTCACCAAAGGTTCTGCTATTTGGCAATGACAGACCAGGAATGCAGGTGGATCACAAGCATGATGAATGGATTAGCCTGCTGCTGTGTTTAAATGTAATTATCACTTAATTTTGTACTCCTATTATGACACAGAAACAGATTACATCTTTCCCACGAGGTGGTCCACACGGTGACGCGCATCGTGTCCTCCGATGCGCTGCCCGGTGGCCCCTGCGCCCTTCCAGTTGCTGTAAAAGTAACAGCGGCTCTGACCTTGTTTGACACCAAGGTGATATTGTCACTGCACCTCACCCGCAGCCCATTTAAAGGCAAGGAGAGGCGCTCATTTGATTGGTGAAGATCACACTCGGCTGTGTTAAACCCACTCACGCCTTCTCTCCTCCCTCTCTGCCACTTGCGCCTGTGGGAGGGACGGAGGCTTGGGTGCGCCTCGCTGCACCGCGCCTGCGCCTGGTCTATGAAATTAGAGCCTCATAAGTCAGAGTGAAGTAAAGAATCAAACACTTTAATTCAAGTAAAAAGTTTGAAGGCTTTGGCTTTTAGTGATTAATAATGTTCAACATTTGGAGCAGTAACGTCAGGTTTATGATGAAGATGAGGCCGTAACGCTAAACTTGAACAGCAGCAACAGCATCTTGCCAAGCTCCAATCTACAACAACTGTACATGGCCCAAAGAGGCACGGCCCAATCAGAGTCTTTCAGAACAGGAAGGACAACAGCAGGAAGTGATTAGCATAGATGCTAATAGCTTCATTAACAGTTTTACCAGATGTAGACCACATTTCGTTATCAAATGAAACCCAAAAAACAATGAGAGCCATTACCACAGAAAGGACCTTTCAAGTCCTCATCCAACAATTTTTGGCGAGAGTTTCAATCATGTTGTGGCTCGCTTTTTGTAATTTGTATCACGGCAGTAGCACCCGCCTACTTCATAATCTGATTGGCCTTTTATTAATGTGATTGACAGCACAATCGTCTAATCACCTGCTGGACATACTTTTTAAAGGTTCTGGTCATTCTCAAACACTTTCAATGGCCTGTTATTTAGACAAACTAGTGAAAAATGTTGAACAGACAATCTGGTGTGTCAGGTTACCATTTTTGCACCCCCTCACCCTCCAACCTGAAGTCACTAAAGTAGTGGGGTTGACAATGTAATTAACTATTGCAATGATTCATTTTACAATAAGTTTTATGTGTTAAAGCAAAAATAACATTTTATTTTCATTTTTATACTTGTGAAACTTTATAATAACCTTAATTTTTTATTTTAAAAAGAAAACAACACAGTGGCAGCATTTATTATTGGTCAAGTTTATTTTATTAAAGAATTAAAAAGAGTAAACATCCAAAATAACAAATTTCAGTTCAGACCGAGAGAAAATGTGTCACAATGAAAGAAAAAGAAAGTTCTCAACCACACTGCACATTGACTTTGGTTTAAATCCCTATTTTGACAAGCCAACTAGCCAATCAGAGTTGGGAATTTTTAATGACACCTGGGGAGACCCATAAGGGGTCAAGGCCCGCTCATTTGGCCACGCCCCTTCCCAGAGCATTTTGTGCCAGACTATTTGAACCACAGCTTTATACTTACTCATTTTCATTCATGAAGAAGTAAAAGCAAAGTCACAAAATTGAAAAAATTTGGTTGAATTGGATGCTGTTGGATGCTGTCATAAAATGTTTCTCTTTCAGTTGATACCTCAAGCTTTCAGAAATTTGTGCTTAAATAGTCTGTTTGACAATGTTCACTTGATGATGGGACAGCTTTATTCACAGTCACTCTTGAGAAGGGAGTGGCTGGAAACAGTTCATTAGGATTCAAAGCAAAACAGCCTGTTCTAAGCAAGGCTGAAACAGAGGGGTTTATAGACACATCAGGATTTAATGTTGAAGTGGTTTTCAGTCATGAAACTTCAGCAATTCTGAGGAGGACTGGGACCTGTAAAATCTTTTGAAAAAATAGGTAAAACAAGGGACCTTCACAAAACTAATGTGTCATGATGTCAATGAAACTACATCCATGTTACATGTGGTTTTGCTGCCTGACGCCTGAGTACCCACATTCACTCCAGGTATTGTCTCTGTGTCTCGCTGATGGATTGACATGGTTCCACCTCAGAGCAGAATAATGGAGGTTTTTTGGGACCTGGTCACCCTGGATATGATATAAAACAGAATCATAAAAAATTAACTGTTAGTGCAGTCTGTGACTGTATTGTATAATATAAAACTGGGACATGATTTAAAAAAGGTTGGAGACACTGGGGTGAGGTTCATAGTTTCTGCTTTGTCAGTAAATGACAGGTTGTGCTTGACCACTCCTCATTCTGACACAAACACAGCCCTGAGCATTAACAGAAGTGTGTGTCTATTTGTCATCTAAATGATTGATGATTATTTGGGCATGTGTTTCACTGTGTCTGCTTCAATTATAATAGCATAAAGAATACTCACCTCTGTGTTTGGACCTGATACAGCTGAGGCTCTTTCTCCAGGGCCTGGTTGAAAATAAAATAAAAGAATAAATACATTTCTATTTTAATCTAGTTTAGCTAAAGCTAGTGATTCTTTTGACTTTTCTAGATCATGTTGGTTGAGTGACATCACGGGCCTCTTCACGCCTCTACACCAATGACAGTGAAGGCTGGAGGTTTTATGTTTCACATTGTCCATCCTTCTCTAAGTCAATCCATACAGGTCATGGCCTTGTGAATCTTCTTTGCTTTAATGTTATTAGAGGGGCTTGGGGAGCTGAAGGACATGACACCTCTTAATAAAATCTCATTTCACAGAGAAATGCTCTCAGCCTTTTAAAAGAAAATACTGCTTAAAATGCTCTGCTTTTTACTTCCTGGGGTTTATGATGTCATAGCTATACAGCCTCCACCTACATGTTTTCTGCTCAATAAAGTTAGACGTCATGAATTTTTTAAAAGTCTGCTTGTTGGCACTCTAACCCCCCCCCCCCCCCCCCCCCCCGCCATCAGTCATTATTTCACAGCCCCTCAGCACGGAGCTCATTATCATAGCCTCCTGTTGCTCTGCCCCCTTAAGATCCAAACCTTTCCAAAGGGGAGTGGGAAAGAGCTGTGTCTAATCCTCGACATAGACAAATTTATTCATTTTTTTATTTAAGATGAATCAAACCTTGTTTAATAGACACCAAAGACATGATGTAAACAATGAAAGACTTATGGACATGGGACCTTGAAGTGTCAAAGGAGTGTCAATGTCATGGAGTCGTATGGTCACCCTTTGTTTGGGAATCCGAAATCCCAAGATTGCTGTCAGAGATTTTAATCAAACTTTGCACAAATATCTGTCTAGAATCAAGGATTAAGTAATTAGACTCAAAAGGTCAGAGGTCAAAGACCATAGCAAAAGATCTTCATGTTTACCCCTTGCTCCTGAGAGCAATGTTTTAAGGCAGTGATCATCAACTGGAAGCCATTGAGACTAAATCAGCTTCATCAATATCTGATCTGTTGAACCAGTAAAATATTGGACAGTTTTGCAGATCATACACTTGTGTTACTCTATAACCTGCTTTACTAAAGATCCAAATAGTTTAACATGCAATCTGGAAAAAATAAAATGGCTCGAAGCATCACTGTTATTGAAATAAATTCTTGAAAGTGAGCTCTTTTATGTGTGTGAGGCTTGCCAGCTCCTGAGCTGGGACAACTGGAGCCCTGAGGCTGGAAAAACGCCATGAGACCATAATGACCCATACTCCGATTGAGTAGATGCAATGCGAATGCTTCTTTGCTGCACAATGGGAGTTGATACTGCCTGGACAAAAGCTCACCACTTGGATTAAAATCCTCTAACAGAGGATCTGAGTCATAATCCCGCATATTTAGGCAAGCGGTGAAGAGGCAGGAAAAGAGTAGTAGAGCAAACGCCATACAGGTAAGACAGCAACACGTCAAACTTCTCAGGCTGAATGACAGCAGAGAGAGGGAGAAAACTTTAGAATTTGACATCTAATGACTGATTGGTTAAAAGAGAGAGGGTGGCAGATTGTGACTGGATGAAAGGGATGATGAGTAGTGGAGCGTGAGGATATCGAGAAATTGATTGTGACTTAGAGGGCATGCGTAAAGATATAGTCCTCCTGACTGAACTCTCACTAAGCTTCATTAACCAAATATTTTCCATCATTTACCTAATTTTTTGATGAATACCGTAAAGATTTGGAGGCTGTCTGTCATTATGAAGGACTGGAAAAAGGAGACGATCCAATGTGCCATCATACTCATGCAGACACACATAAAGCACATCCTCTCTGTTTTGTGCTCTTAATACCTTTGCAAAACAGATCCCTTTCAAAGCCAGAATCCCTCTGTTTGTCACTCAGAGCTGATGAACGGATTTTGCAGATTTTCTGTTAAAGGACGTTAAACACTCAGTCAGTGTGTAACTGTAAGACCGCTCTTCACATTAGAGGTTATTGGTGATGAAGCTGTGTAACTATGTGTATGCTGTCGTTTAGATTATGTTTAATTGGAGTCAGAAAAGGAAAATTAAAAATGACAGATAAAAACATGGCATGATGGAAAAGTAATGACCTTGTCCATCAAAATGACAGACAGCAAAAAAAGGTTCCTTCAACCTCTGGTGAGAAATAAAAATAGTAGAGACATGGCAATGCCAGTTTTGAGCTGTGACCTTTTCAGAGTTGGCCTCCCAAATCCAAGTCTTTGGGCAATGTTGGATGCTGGAGTTCACCAGCGTGTTCATTTGCGTCAAACTCCATCGCTCTAAGCTGGATTTTGCGTTTACAGCCACTCTGCTCCCCAAACTCTCCATGATGACAGCTGGTAGCACACACAAAATCCTCATTAAAGAGGGCAGTCCGCACCACTTTTGCGCCTGTTATCAATTGCACAGTCTTAGCAGATCACCCACAACATGCCCACTAATAGCACGTCCAATTTTTTGATTTGCACACGCAATTTAGCGCTTGTTATTTGGGATCTTAGAAGATCAGGCCCGTAGAGTTCAAACCACAAATCAAGCAAATAAAGATATATATGTAAAACAACTAAGAGAAAAAAGTGACAATATCAGTAACATTGAAAATGATCAATGATGCAGCATAGGTGCAGGAAATCAAAGGTAATTTTTTTAACCATTAAAATAGATCAGCAAAGTTTCCCACGTCTTATCAAACACACTTCTACTGTCCTTGTTATCCACTCTCAGTCTCTTCAGGTTCAGAGTATTGGCCATTTCACCCATCTAAAGATCGTAGGTTTGAACATGGTTTATTTTCAATACCCTCAAGATCAGTTTTGTTGCTACTATCATACCAAATGAAACAGCATTTCTTTCGTATTCATCAGCAGAGAGGCCGGTAGCTCCAAGAATGGCAACACGTGGGTCAGGTCTCCAACATTTTCCAAATGCCACAGAGAAACAGTTGAAAATATTTTCCCAACATGAAAACAGACGACTACACAACCAAAATGTATGAGTTAAGTTACCATCAGCTGATTTCCATCTATTATATAAGGGAATAACATCTGAAAAAAACAATGTAGTTTTACCCTGGAATAATAAATTCTGTGAAGAGTTTTAAATTGAATGAGGTTATGTTTCAGATTTACAGAACAGCCAAGTATACTCCTCAAACAGTCACTCCAGGTGTCCTTTGTGATTTCCACATCAATTCATCAGACCAAGCTTGATAATTGCTTAAGTATCTAGTATGTTGTTGTAGTGAACTATATAAAACAGTCTATCTGGTGCTCCAGGTTACCTGTCATTTGTAGGCCTCTACAACCCCCACTTCCAGCTCCTTGTTCACTTTAACTCAAACTTTTGAATATAACAGCATAAACAGAAGAACCAGATAACTATCATCAATATTTTCAAGGACAATTTCAATGAGGACCACACATACAGAGTGATATTGGACATGTCGTCACACAGTGTAAAAATAAGAGTGCAGACTGCTCTGCACTCAGACAAGCAGCAGCAGTCAAGCCGGCCACTCCTCAGTTTATTGAATTAACCAAAGAGATGTGATTTTAACCTGCTGCAAGTGAATCCAGCCGAGGCTCTTCAGTTTAAGAGGAAAGTCAAGAAAATCTGAAAGTCAGCTACTGTCAACAACAAAGCTGATTAATATATCATTTATTTATGAGTTTTTCATTTGTTGATTTGGTTATTAATTTATGCTGTTTAAGATTAAATCACACACAGTCAGATTCAGACCATGTCAGTTCAGCATACCTGTGGATATACAGCTGGTTGTCTCCTTCTTTGTAAATGCTTCGTAAGCCAGGAAAACAGCCAGGATGGTCATAAAAGCCAAAGCTGCACTCAAGACAAACACCAAAACATCCTCTTCTTCATCATCTTCATCTATAGATTAACATTTGGACAGATTAGATATCAGATTTGATTAAATTCATTTTCCTGACACTCTAGTTCAAGTCACTCACCTTTAATTTCCAGCTTGGTCCCGTTCCCCAACAGTACGTGTCCACATGAAGCAACAGCACAGTGGTAGGTCCCAGCATGAGAACGACTCAGCTTCTCCATCTCCAAGCTGTAGACACAAGTGAGTGTTTGGGAGTTTACTTCCCTCTCACACTCTTCATTCATGGCTCCATGGGTGTAGATAAGACCTGGATGAGCTTCTTGAGGGTTCTTCACCCAGTAAACTCTGAGGTCTCCATCACAGCTCCCAGTGAGGACCGTACAGGTCAGAGTCACAGGGGCTCCATGCTGGACCACTTCAGATTCAGACTGATGGATGATGGTTGGGAGGTCAAATACTGAACCTGTTACTTGAACGATGACGCCTCCTATGAAGTCAAATGTAGGAGGAGAGGCACTCACACAGTGGTAAGTAGCTGAGTCTGATGTTTGGACCTTTGTGATCTTCAGGTGATATTTTTCCGGGCTGATGTCCAGTTTGAAGCGTGCATCCTTCTCAAATTCACCAATCAGAGAGGCTTTTTTTCCATACTTGTAGAACTCAGACATCTGCTCTGGTTTTTGTCCCAGACTTTCTTTAAACCAATAAAATGCCACTTTCCTGATCGCCTGATGGAAACACTCCAAAGTCACATCTTCACCGATACTCACTGATCGGATATGTAGAGATGAGGACAGCTCCAAGGTCAATGCACCTGGAAAGGGAAAAAATCAAGATTAAGATAAATTATTTTTAACTCAGAAAAAAGACTGACAGCCTTTTGTTAGATTTTATGTATCAACAGTCAAAGAAGCACTTCTAAGAGACATAACTCACTCATTCCTCCAATGAGCAGACATGTCACATACAGAGCAAACTTCAGTCGAGTCATTTTGTTGAAGACACGCTGCATGGAGACTGAAGAGGGGTTCATATGGTTTCTCCTTTATATGGTTAAAGCTTTTTTGATTGGCCGATCAGAAGTGCTTACATGATTGGTGACCACACTTGGTGGGGGTGGTATTCTGAACTTGATGAACTGTTTCTTCAGTATGTCTGCTTTAGATTGCAAATGAAACTGATTGTACTGCAGATATTAAGATGAAAGATGATGCCACAAATGTGAGAGGAAGGGTCTTTGTTCTTCAGTACTGTTGAACACCAACAAACTTCTAAAAATATAACAGCCACACTTTTATACCTGCTGTGGCTGCAGAAAGTGAAGAGGTGGAAGTAGACTTAGAAGCACAGAGCCTGCTGCTTATGGTGTTGCTCCCATCACATCAACCTTTTTCTTTCCTCTGATTTTTATGATATAAATTTCCTAATAGATTTCTTTGTTCAGAATTTTGTTTTGTGCCCTTTTTTGCCTCTGTGGTGAGTATGCACATGATGTCACGGTCAGCACAAGTGGAACCTTACTCACTGAGTTCCAATGAGCACAGACCAGCACAAACATTTATTGACTATCTTCACTCCTACTCCCAACACTGATCAGAGGAATCAGGGTCCCTCATATCTGTGTGTTTGGGTGCTTTTTTGTGGCCCATCCTCTAAAAGCTAAGTAGTAGCACAAAGTCTTTGCCCAACATTAGAGCATTGCAATTGTCAGCAGGAGTTTCTCACCCCTGCCCACTGACTTACAGGCAGAGGAGCCATATAAGTGGGAGACGTTAGAGTGATTTGCACCTATAAATATTATATCTCAGGATATTTACCCATCAGTGTTAAATCCACAGCTCTTACAAGGTGAAAGGAGGTAACATAAAACCAGATGGAACAGTATAAGACAGGTGTTTAATAAAAATAAAAGATTTTTTCTTCAAATACAGGATTGCCCAAAATCAAAATTGATAAACAATACCAAAGCAAGACGATTTTTCAAAAAGACAATCTCACTTCACAAGATAAAACTAAAAGTATTTATCGAAGTTTGTGCCAAGCCAGACATGGACAAAACTCTAACTTAAACTGGCTAGCAAGATCAGGAGCAGCGAGCATGGGAGCACGGCTAAGGAGAGCCTTGACACTATCAAGAGCATGCTGACACTCTTGGATCCACACAAAGTCAACCTTGGGACTGAGAAAGTTTGTCAGGGCCTGTACAACAGAAGAAACATTTCTGTAGAAATTTTTGTAATACCCAGCCATACCCAAGAAACTTCTAAGGGATTTACGGGTGGAGGGAACAGGAAACTCAGTTATCTTGGCCTCTAGGGGACGTACTTGGCCCTGGCCCACCTGTCAGCCTAGATATGTAACAGTGGCCTTACCAAACTCACATTTTGCCAAGTTAAGGGTGAATGACGCGTCAGTGAGAAGGCAGCACACTTTCTCAAGGACCTTCACGTGTTCCTCCCAAGTTGTGGTGTACACAATGCGGTTGTCTAAATAGGCATCACAATTGTCAGTCCCCTCTAAAACAATGTTCAATAGCCTTTGGTGTGTTGCTGGTGCATTACACATGCCAAATGCCATAACAGTGTATTGCAGAAACTGATCAGGAGTCACAAAGGCAGAGATCTCAGAAGCACGCTGGGTCAATGGCACCTGCCAGAAACTTTTGAGCAAATCCAATTTTGTCACAAATTTCGCAGTTCCTAAACTGTCGACACAATCTTCCATCCGAGGAAGAGGGTAAGAATCTGGAACAGTGACAGCTTTAACTTTTCTGAAATCTGTAATGAACCGTGGGGAACCATCTGATTTTGCCTCTAACAGACACGGTAGGGATGCTGTTTTATGGGCCGTGCATTTTGTTTGTTTATGTCATGTTCAAGCACTTTAGATCAGGTGTGCACGTCGTTAAACAATCACAGGAAACTGTTTACTAGACCTCTATGGCGTTATTATTGTGCCTCATTTCTGAGTGCAACAAAATGTTTTTTTACAAGAACTCAAAACTATATTTTGTGAAAAAATTAAAATCAAGAGAAAAACAAAGCACTTTGAGTGAAAAATAGTCAATAACGTGCTCAGGAAAATATTTTTCATGCTTGAAGAATGCACATATGAGCGCATTAACAACCTGTTTTCCTCAGTTTTCCTCATGTGCTCACTCACAATTCACCGCTCCTCTCGCTCGCTCAACATGACAGCGTTACAATGTGCCACAAAGTCAACCAATCAGGAGTCGGAAATGGCCAACTCTGATTGGCTGTATCGTATCCAATCAGAATTTAGGAAGCTCGAAGAACGCTAGCTATCGAACGACGGTCTGTGCTAACCATAGACATATAAACATAGATATGTTTGTCTATATCTATGGATGTGCATATGGGGGATGACGTATTTCTAGTTCCGGTTTACGGCCAGTGGGCGCGAATATTTCCGGTTCGTGAAACGGTATTAACAATGGCTTTGTTTTACACCCATCGTCTCCAAGACCTGCTGAAAATCACAGTAAGTGATGTTCACAGGCTGGTACAGGCAGGGAGCTCAGCGCCGAGGAGTAAGAGGGAGAAGGGATTTAAGATGTATATTTCAAGCTACATCGATAACTATGAAGGTAAGTTATTTAACATTAGCTAGCCAGCAGGCTAGCTCTGGCTAACGTTACCGGCTAACGGCAACTTTGACAACTTGATAGACTTCATCAAACTTTTTACACATTATTTGATACTGTGTGCCATATTTTAAGGATGTAAGGTTGTGTGTGACGTTATGCATAACATATATTACATCCACTTTTCCACAGTTTCAAACAAAGACCTCTCAGGGGGAGTGGGTGTTAGGGCTACCTGTTACAGGTCCATGACAAAAAAGTGAAAAGCCTGACGATCTCAGAGTAGGGAGTAAAATATACAAAAGAACATGTTCAGTGGTTTTAAACCTCCACCAGGTTCACATTTTGGGGTTTCGATGTGGCTAGGGTAGGTAACTAAGGCTGTAGATCTATAAGGTCAGCTAGCAGACGTTGTGCATCAGATTGCCCAACAGCAATATTGCTAACAACTCTAATATTCAGCGAAAGCTGACAGTTGTGTGCATGGATGGGTAATGTACATCTTTCTCTTCGTTTTTGCACTGATGTGTTTGACACGGAGACAGGAAGGACCCAAATGCGAAACAGTACTCATTTTTCAAGAAGCGTTCTATTTTACGAACACAGGAGTTGCAAGTCAGGAGCGGGGATCGAACCCGCGGTCTCTGGATCAGGAGTCGGTGACGCTGTCCTCTCAGCCACGCTGCAGCCACTCACACATCACAGCCGCACAGAGTCTTAAAGGAGGAGCGTGCTCGGACTCACTGCTCTCTTGAACCAGGAAGTGAC
The DNA here is from genome assembly GCA_037902135.1 of Cetoscarus ocellatus. Taxonomy (NCBI): domain Eukaryota; kingdom Metazoa; phylum Chordata; class Actinopteri; order Labriformes; family Labridae; genus Cetoscarus; species Cetoscarus ocellatus. The sequence continues at coordinate 45,536 of JBAMNC010001944.1, forward strand.
GAGGATAGTTGAGGACCAGACGATCACCACAGACCAGTGTTCTCAGGCAGGTACTTGGCGTTGCAAACGGGAAACAGGAACGGGTTTCAGAGATCAGAGGACCACCACGGATCAGGACTCACAGGCAAACTCGGCGTCAGGAACAGAAGGCGAGGTCGACAACCAGGGATCAGACGAGCGGGTAAGTTCAGGACAGAAACAGGTCGATACCTTGTAATCTAGCCGAGGATCAGGCGATGCAGGCAGAAACAGGAACGGAACAGGTCGGCAACAGGTGATCAATCTGGATAGCAGGTCTGGTGTTCTTTGCATGAGAGCGAAGAGACGTTCTGACACTGAATGAGTGTGGAGCTGGGGTTTAAGTAGGCGGACTGATTGCAGGTGATGAGGTGCAGGTGTGAGCAGGCACGCAGGTGACAGGAGTTGAGCTGATTACGTGAGCGCTGGAGTGAGGCAGGCTGAGACTGAGACTGAGGCTGTGACAGTGTTGTAAAATGATAAATAAATGACCTTAACCTAGCTTTCATGGAAACCCTAGAAACTGGTTGCGATGGCTGCAGTTCTGTTCTGCGTGTTTAATATAAACTAAGCAGGGTCCAATTGTATGTTTAATTCATTAGCAAGTGGTAGGTAAGTGCTAATTTTGGACACTTAACAAATGTTATGATGTTTAGTGTTCAATTGTTCAATATTCGCTGCCTAACATTGTTAGAAAGTGGGTGAATTGAGACAGGATGAAGACTACAGGGGTTTCTCTGCTTAAGAACAGGACTAGATTTTCTATTTTGTCTGTGAGCCAACTGATAACCAGACATTGTGTAGCTTATTCCTATACTTACGATCTACCTGTTCTCAGTTTTCTCAATTTCTATGTTCCAAGTTCTCCATTCATAATCCTCCAGTAATTATAACATCACCATGATATGTAATTTAAGATTAGGGAACATGAACACATGCTCTAAATGTTAAATAACGTATACTTTGATGTTTAGATTGTCTTGGAGGACTGCTCACCGGTCCAAATTTCAGTGGCTGATTGTTCCTGTGTGTCTGGAACAACACTCTGCAACCACAATGTTGCACTGCTGTTCCAGACAGCACACTTCTCTACACTGAACCTGACTGCTGTGTCCCGTGTCCTGAGCTGCACGGACTCTGAGCAGCGCTGGCACAAGCCGAGAACCATGGTGAGTATGTGTTCATAACCAAAACATAATCTGAGGATTTCCTTTGTGCCAAGGGAATAGTGAAGCATTAACTACTATTTCAGAAAACTGTATAATTTTTTTTGTTTGTTATCAATAGGGTGTTAAACCAGGCAGAGTCAGCGACATGGTCTTCATATCTGCAAAGCCAAAGAAGTTCACAGTTGCTGATGGTTTAAGGTAATATTTATTGTCCTTTTGAATTTGTATCAAGGACAATAGTCTACACAGAGTCTAAACATTTTAATTATATTTAATGACATCCTTGTTAAAGGTTGATTTTATTAGAGAATTATAGGTACAGTATTTAATTCTTGCAGAGGCAGTAATCAGCCCCATCACTGTCACCTGATAATTGGCAGCCTTTCAATAAAAAGTTTGCAAAACCTTCTTGTTTGGTACCCTACAGTGACATTTCTTTATTTATTCTGCACCTAAAGATCTTAGTCTCCACGTGCACACACTTAAATCTTTTTCTGTAATTGTATACCTCATCATGTACCCCTGAGATGTTTGAGTATGACATGATTTTTAAAGGTCTGGTTGTGAAATTAACTTCTTCACAGGAGTAAGCGTTACAAAACAGTAAGAGGGGAACTGCCTGATAAAGATGTGCTCAAAGTGGACGAAGTGTACAAGGACTTCCCAGCGGACATTGCTCCACTCATCACCACTATGGCAATAAGAACTGACGTCCCCCTGGTTGACTCAGCATTTGGAAAAGTTCAGGCAGGCAGTCCCATTTCCTACCAGCATCCAGTACCAGTGAGCCGTGTCGTACTTCGCCACTCAGATGTCCCCCCCACCTCCACAGTTACCTGTTGATGGCTACAGGCTGGAGCCAACCAGCTGCCAGTTTGTCTGCAGTCACCAACAGCACCTTCATCCACAGTCCTTTCAATATACAAAACAATATGTTATTGTGATATGAGCTTATACTGTAGACCACCTGAGATTTTGGATGGTTATGTAGTGATATGTCATGAGTATCGTCTTTTGCTGATTTTAAAGGCTGGATTACAGCAAAACAATACAGTTTTTTAATCTCATTAGACTGTTATGACTGACTATCGTGTCAAATTAAAAATTACAATAATATGACAGACAAGAAATAGTCATCCCTAATAGCAGTGTCATAATACCAGTATTTCAAAATTTAAAACAGAATCTTGAATAGCTTTGCTGTTTGATACCACTGATAAAAGTTTTCAGCTATTGGCTATCAATATTGCATAAAATTTGTATTGGTATTGTTATTTGTTTTTATTGTAAAATTGAGATCTAGTCTTGTGGTCTTACTGCCCAGTCCTAGGCTGAGATGACTTATGAGGAGAGCACATGAAGAAGACAAATACTGTATTTTTAAGCGCGTTTTATTGTGTTTTCTCCACTGTATTATAATGAATTAAATGTTCATTGCAAAATGTAATCATTATAGAAAAAATAACCGTCCTGTGCTTCTGTTATTTACAACACTGGGAAAAGTGGAAACAATCGAGTTGTCTTTGTAACAGCTGGGCCAACAATAACATTCTCTGTTGTCACACATGTAAATAGTTGTAAATATAAGTAATCAGCAAACTTTAAGTACTACAATTAAAAACAATCTTGTTCTACTGTATGATGTTCCTTGTCATTGTTTTGTAACGATATCTATATTTCTGTATTTCACAAAGCCTTGTACTGTACTTTATTCAACCCTGTGGCTCAGGAAGGCTCAGATATACTGAGCAAACACTTACGACTTTGTTTGGTTCTTCATTCTAGAATGTCTGGCTCTGTCCTGTGTTTCATGACCACAACAGCATGCAGCAATTCTTCAGTGTTTAATGATATTAGGTTTTAACTGAGGTGTTTTTTCATGTCTGATACAGATAGTTAGAAATCAAGGACACTGGTAGCCAATATACATTTTTCAGCAAAAATTGCAATTGGAATCACAGAAATATTCTGCCAGGCGCCATCTTCTGAGCCTGCAAAGCTCTGTATCCCGAAACGGGTCCGCTGGTGCTGGAGCTCCCTGATTGTCTGGTGCAGGGCTTCCTTCTTGTTTGCCATCTCATCTGCCATCACTGTGGTCGCTGGAATCACACAGCAGTCATGGTCATTAGCTGTTTCCATGCAGGACTCCACGTCTGACTCTGCAGTGACATCCGGGGTAGAGTTCTCTCTGCCCTCATTCAGTGCTCCAACACTCTCGGTCTCGGAGTGGGGACAGCATGCTCATTCCAGGAGAACAGAACCGGTATAGCACCCTTTTTAACTTTCTAGTCCTCCAGTTGTCACCACAAAGTCTTCTGATGGAAAATGTCAGCTACACACACAAGAGTTTTTCGTGGGGGTGAAGCTAGCCCTACGGGTCTTGATTAGCCACTGAGCTCGTACCACGGCATATACAGGAAATGCATGAAAACTTCTCGTCGAGTTATCACGTGACGAATTACTACAAATCGGCACACAACAATGTAGAGATGACTTTTTCACTCGCTGATCGGTCAGTATCCTTTCCTTAATTCTGGTTCAACTCACTTTTAAATCCGAGCTTCCTCGTTCTCCGTGTATATGTTTTGGTTTTTGCCGTTGCGGAAGTTGTCTCAAACCGGAAGTTGTCAGCCCCGCACACTCTACCTCCAAGTAGATCAGCGCCTGCTTGTGCACAGCAGAGCCAATTGCAGCAAATGCCATTGGATACGATGCAGCCAATCAGAGTTTGCCGTTTCCGACTCCTGATTGGTTGACTTTGTGGCACATTGTAACGCTGTCATGTTGAGCAAGCGTACAGGGAGAGTTGAGCGCACAGGGAGTGCAGGCTGAGCGGGCGAGAGAGTGTATGAGCGAGCGAGAGGAGCGGTGAATTGTGTGAGCACATGAGGAAAACTGAGGAAAACAGGTTGTTAATGCGCTCATATATGCATTCTTCAAGCATGAAAAATATTTTCTTGAGCACGTTATTTACTCAATATTCACTCAAAGTGCTTTGTTTTTCGCTTGATTTTAATTTTTTCACAAAATATAGTTTTGAGTTTTTTACGCTCAGAAATGAGGCACAATAATAACGCCATAGACCTCTGACGTCATGCTGCTGGTCAGCTGACAAGTGATTCAGCACCGAGGGAAGCTGCTGCAGCATTTCGGAGTTCGGCAGACGAGCGCTTGAAGAGCCAAATAGCACATAGCTAAGTCCTCTGGACAACAGAACCCAAACTTTTTCACCCACCTGGAAGCGCCGGAGAACAGTGGAGCGATCATACTGACGCTTCATGACATTTTGAGAGGAGGACAGACTCTATTCTGCCAGCTTTTTCTCACGATGCAGCCTTTAAAGGAACTGACAGACATAATTTAATACACTTCCCTCTGTGGAGCATGTAGCGTAAGAAACCTCCTGCACAGCCTCAAGGGCAGCAAACAGCACAACAGGGACAGCTTCATCCCAGTTTTTTTCTGTTTCAAAACAACACTTACGTAACATGGATTTTAGTGTTTGATGCCACTGCTCTAATGCGCCCTGGGACTCAGGATAGGATGAGCTGGAAACTACATGTTGGATGTCTAATGTCTGGAGGACCTGATTGAAGAGTTTTGACTAAAAATTTGTACCTTGATCAGTTTGGATTGGGAGTAAAAACTGGTTTCCACTCTTTGTCCTAGGTAGTGGACCAACACAATCAACAATAACACAATCAAAAGGCTGTCCTATAGCAGGTATAGGGTGCAGCGGGGCAGCAGGGATAACCTGATTAGGCTTACCTGTGATTTGACAGACATGGCATCCGCTTTCAAAACTGGCCAAAAGAAAAGCTTCAGTATGTGCTGGTATGTTTTTGTTATCCCTAAGTGTCCAGACCATGGACTTTCATGAACCAAAGACAGTACATGGGGACGATACACAGTAGGGACAACCACCTGGTGCACTGCACTCCAATCAGAATTTATTTTATTACAAGGACACCATATTCGTGACAGAACACCATCATCTATTGTGTAGGCTACTTGCTCACCTTTTGCTCTGTCAGCACTCACAACATCTGAGAAACAGCTCTTTAATATCAGGTCCGCCCCTTGTGCTGTGCACAGGTGATCTCTGGAGACCGGCAGAGGTGCACTGTCAGACGGAGACGGGGTTTGGCTGGCAGAGCGCCTGGGCAGCGGCAGTGTTGTCTTCTGATTTACCAGCTGTGTTTGATTTGTTCTCAGTCTCAGCTCAATCTGTAAATTCTGACATGAGAAAACTATCAGACAGAGTCACAGAGTTATAACCAGCCATAACCACAGGTAGATCTGTCACAAAAAGGCAGCACACCTGCAAGGATCACAGATTGCGATCAGGCGGTGTCTCACTGAGCACTGATCAGCAGGCTCACCTCATAAACAGCTCAAAGTACGGATCAGGTTTATCATTATCACCATCAATGTCCACAGTTTTAATTTTAGAGTTAATTAAGCCGACACCTATTGGCTGCGGCACACTCTTAGACATCTGCTTTTTACATTTTAGGGTGAGGCAGTCAGTGATAACATGTCCAACTTTGTGACAGTAAAAACACTTGTGCTCTTCTTTATTCAAGCTCTGGGGCTTTGACATACTACCGATACTAACCGGGGAGCTGCAAGGTTTTTCCAAAGGAAAAGCAGTCCAGTGCATAAGCACATATTCATCTGCCAAAAGAGAAGCAGCACTGAGCGAATTTGATTTTTGCTCATTAAATTGCACAACAATATGGTCTGAAATACAATTTTTAAATTCCTCCAAATAAATAAATTCTCGCTGATGTTAAAAATCATTTTCTTTAGATGACACAAGATATTTATCAAGTAGGGTTCCCTTGTCCCTGACAAACTCACTAAATGTCTGGCTCAGTTTTTATTTATGAATTTCTTTTGGTAGGTTTCAAGAACCAACTCAAAAGTGCGGAGAATGGCGGCTTTAACACTGTCATACTTTAAACTCTCTTCTAAAGGAAGTGCTGAAATCGCTTCCTGGGCTTTACTGTGTATTTTTGGACTAACAGGGGCCAAGCCTCTTGCAGTCAATGGAGAGCGGAGGCAGTGTGTTCAAACGCTCTGAAATACCGATCAACCTCCGACTCGCTTAATGTGGGATCTAAGGTGATATCGTTGTGTCTTCTTATTTACGTAGTAAATAATGAATGAGTTGGCTCGTAACTTCTGCGTGAAAATGGCGGCTAAGATAACACTGATGTAAATAAGGTCTAGTTCAAGTCGGTGCTCTCGCTCGAAAAGGAAGCACGAATGCAGGCAAATTCCAGTTTGGCAAGTGACGTTTATTAAAGTCACAAGGTGAACAGTAACAAACGGGAGTTGCTTTGTGTCGAGACACCCCAAAACAACTGAAGCTTGAGTTATGGTATGTACGTTATATAGCCGATGGGAGGGACTCCTCCCGTCTTCCCGAAGACTCCAGAAGGTCCCTCCCCTTTTCCTTTTAATATTCACTTTCTTTAATTCTTAATTGTAATTGAATAATTGTCCCTCCCATAGGCCTTTATACATTCCTATGGAGTCCAGAAGTATTTTATTTTAACTATAAGGCACAACCAGGCATACTTCTTTCTTAATTCTATGGTTTTACACAAAATGGCTGACATGCTCCAAGATGGCTTCCCACTTAGTTCCAAATATGGTCGTGCTTTCCTGACCCTCTCTGTGTACAGAGACATCTGTATGCTGTAGGATTATTCAGTACATTATGTTCTTTCTTTAAATACTTGTCTTTGGTTTAATATTTGCAACTTTGAACAATGGGCTCCATTAGATATGTATTCAGGCTCTATGGTGTACGACATATTCTGTTCATAGTGTTTGTGAAATCATTGTATTTTGACACTTTTATAAAATTACCAAAAGTACAACAAATAAAGCCCTTTATGCATACCATTTCTGTGAAATTTCTAACTACAGTGTGAGATTATAAAATATTATCAAAACAATCCGTAAACAAACAGTCTGTGGTCCTATCTAATTACTGTGAGGTACTAAATAGGTAAAACATCCAGTGCTCATTTCTTCATTCAGTGAGGATTTCTACATATAATATGCTGGGTTTTTATCTTTTATGTGAACCCCTATCTTAAGACATATAAAGACATCATTCAAATTAAATATTAGAACATCATTATGGAGGCTATAAGAGGAAAAAACTCAATGTGTAATATAGTTTTAACATATAAGGTGAACTGTCATAAACCAATACGACACACAACAAAATAGGAGTCTGATTAATACCAACAATGTATCACTATGTTTGTCTAATGTGATTTAAAAATATTATTAGCTAATGCTAATAAAGAAAGATATTTACGTGATCAATATTCCATGGTTCAACATTTCATCATTAAAATACATAAAGGGACATAATATTGTTACCCACAACATATGGCATGACATTATCCTTCTACAATATATTTACTGATATCAAATGGGCTGTGATTTGATCTGGTGGAGGGAGGATATCTACCTGCCAATGAGCTGAGCACGTGAGTCAAAGTCTAGCTGGTGTATGTGGACAGCCGTCTCAGCCTCGATCTCAAGCTTCCTGATTTCCAGCTGATGCTTGAACTGTGCTTCCATCTCTGCCTCTCTCCGCCTTTTCTTGAGCCTCCAGTTTCAACCGGTCGAGCCTGACGTTAAGCCGGGCCTCGCTCATGGACCCAGAGCTGGCTGAGGAGGACGACGTAGAGCCAGAACCCGAGCAGGAGTGTGTGCCAAGCCCTTTCAGCACCGCAGATGCTGCTATCAACTCCCGCTCCACCAATGCCTTAATAATTATGTTTTTTAGCTCTTTATGTGAACTTGCCTAGGTCAAGCAATTTTAAAATTACTTGCAATTTGGATGAGATCGTCCTTTCTACGACTTTCAATCTGTGAAAGGGAAGGCTCTGCAAGAAACGTATCAATGTTAAACTGCTCCTTTCTCTAGCACCGTTCACAAGATACAAAAGAAATCATACAAATAATCTTAAATAATTATTTAACACCTCCTCAGGAACTTTTAATCTCAAGGACGAGCCCCCACTTTTGTTACGTCCACAGCTTAAAGGGAGATAGAAGGTAACATAAAACCAGATGGAACAGTATAACAGAGGTGTTTAATAAAAATAAAAGGATTTTTCTTACAAATAAAGGATTGCCCAAAATCAAACTTGAAATACCAAAGCAAGACTATTTCAAAAAGACAATATCAAACTACAGACAATATAAAAACTTAAACAATTTCAGGGGACAATTTTGAAGTTTGTGCTGATCCAGATGAGGTTGAGCGACAGTTCACTTCAAATCCAGCTGCTCGCAACTGACGGTTCAATCAGCCTTTTGAAGGGGGTGCCATTTTCTCGCCAGCTCTAAATGGGGAATGCTGCACACTCCCTATAGCCAGGCACTCCAATCCTCCACCTCCATCTGGCAACCTGAGGGGAGAGAGAGACACAAACGCAGACACACACAAAACACACAGCAACCTATATGGCACCAGCCTTAACAATCACTTTATTAACTTCTGTGACAGGCCTTTAAAGATCTCGAGTCCCTTTAGACACGAAAACAACAAGGTTTGTTTGTTTTTAATTAATCAGCTGCTGGATGAACCTGATTTTATATCTCTAATCAGACAGATCCAACTCTCCCAAAGTGTCACGGCCCAATCAGCATCCTTTAAGGGAGGAAGAGGAGGGGGCTGTGAGTGAGGCGATAGCAGGAAGTGACTGCTCATACAGAGATTAGCATAGATGCTAACAGCTTCAGTAACAGATTTGTCAAATGTAGACCACATTTATTTATTGAATGAAAAATAAACACTGAAAGCAATTCTCCAAAGAAATGACATTTCAACTCCACTTCCAACATGTTTTGTTGAGAGTTTGTTCTTTCATGTTGTGGCTCGCTTTTTGTAATTAACATCATGGCAGTAGCGCCCGCCTACTACATTATCTGATTGGCCTGTTAGTTATGTGATTGACAGCACAATCGTCCAATCATCTGCTGGACATACTTTTCAAAGGTTCTGCCCATTCTCAAACACTTTCAATCAATCAGTCAGTCAACATGTATTTGTATAGTGCCAGTTCATAACAAGTGTAAACTCAAACACTTTACAAGAGAGCAGGCTGAAGACAAACTGTTCATTTTATGGATACACATCTATGCACAGATACATTTATACATATATAAAATACACATATATACAAATATACACATTACATCCAACAACCAACATGAATCCATATAACCAATCATGAATCCCTCCATCATGGCGGCAAGAAAAAACCCTCTGTTTAGTAGCAGGAAATCTTGAATGTGGACCCCAGTCTCATGATGAACAGTAAATCCACACAATGCTGTGTTGGGTATGTGGGCGAAGGAAGGGAGGTAAGCGGAGACAAGTGGACTAAAGTAAGAACTAAAGCTAGTAACAGATCCATGGACCAATCATAGACCTGTCTTTGTCATATTTGTCTCTGCTGAATATAAATTTATTAGAGTTTAGCCTCTTGAGATGAAACGTCTTGTTTTCAGGAGGGTCCTCTTGTCTGTATGATTATAGTGATAGTTTTTATAGAAGTTTAATCATAATAATCATGACAAGAGAAAAAAATGTTATATTTACATTGAAGTTGAATAACACAACAGCATCAAAATGAGAATTTATAAGTGGTGTATTTTCAGCTGATAATTGGGGGGAGGGGGTTGCAGAGACAAAGGGCTGTTATTTAGACAACTAGAGAAAAATATTTAACAGACTATCTGGTGTGTCAGGTTACCTTTTTTCAACCCCTCACCCTCCAACCTGAAGTCACTGGAATGACAGGGTTGACATAACAGTTCACTATTGCAATGATTTATTTCAAAATAAGTTTTTATGTTTAATACCAAAAATAACAGCAATAATATATCCTCTTAACTTCTGCTTAAAATAAAAATATTAATATATCCTCTTAACTTCTACTTATTCAAATAATAGAGATTAAAATTAATCCCACCGTTGTTAATAATTAATAATAACCTTAATTTTATCTTTTAAAAAGTAAGACAACACTGTGGCAGCATTTGAATTATTCAGATTTATTTAATTGAAGACTTAAAAAGTGTAAACATCCAAAGTCACAAGTTAAAGTTCCAACAGAAGAGAAAATGTGTCACATTGGAAGAAAAAGAAAGCTGTGAACCACACCGCACATTTACTTTGATTTAAATGAAAGTCAGACTTTAAACTTAAATTCGACAAGCCAATTAGACAATCAGAGTTGAGAATTTTTTTTACTGACACCTGGGAAGACTAAGTGTCAATAAAAAAAAGCTTTCTCTTTTGGCTACACACCTGCCCAGAGCAATTTGCACCCCACAATTTGAGAATGCAAGCTTTACACATACTGATGTTGGTTTATGATGTTCTGAAAGCAAAGACCTATGCACAAAATAGACAAAATGTTGGAGCGTTGTAGCTGTTTGCCTTCTTCAATTCAACTGTTTGGCTGTTTCCAAATTGCTTAACTCTTAAAGGTGCAGTGTGTAGAATGTAGCAGCATTTCGCCGAACAGAAAGGGTGAATATAGAATATAATGTTTCTATTTGTATGTAAAGTCTGTCAAAATAGGAGTACAATCATCCTCATTAAGGTTTGTTTTATTTTTATTTAGATAGAAAAAGCTTAAAAAAATGTACATTACCGCGGGCCGCGTTCATGTAGGCCGACACAATGCTCCGCTATGTTGTCTACGGGTGGAATTTAGGGACAAAAAGAACGAAACGCGAATCTGTCCGCCGGTTCTGAGATCTACCTGAAATCTAAGAGGAGAGAGGATGTAGAGACAGTTGTTGCTCTGCACTAGGGATTTAAATTGTGTTTATTTTACAGTTAAAGTTTGTTAAAGCATTCCAGGTAGATTTTAGAACCAGCGGACAGATTCGCGTTTCGTTCTTCTGGTCCCTAAAATCCACCCGTAGACAACATGGCGGATCGTTATGAACGCTGCCAAATTCTACACACTGCACCTTTAAATGAAAGATAGCCGTTACAAACTGGGTTCAGTTGTTTTGTATTCAAGGTCCCAATTTAAACCAAAAAAAAACAAAACAATAAAAACATGTCCACAAAAATACCTCCTCTCTTTCACTTAATAGCTCAAGCTCTCAGAAATGTGTGCTGAAATAGTCTGTTTGATTATGTTCCCCTGATGATGTCACTGACAGACAGTTTAAGAAACCTGTTTTGGCATACACCTGCAGCCACAGTAAATATTAGAGCACAAAGATAAAAAGCACTCCATGATTTAATGATTAAGTGGTTTCTGGTCAAGAAATTTCAGGAATTCTGAGGACGGCTGGGACCTGCATTTTCCTGTGACAAATTGGTTTAATAAGGGACCTTCACAAAACTAATGAGTAATGATGTCACTGAAACTACATCCATGTTTCATGTTAGTCTGTGGTTTCACTGCCTGACACCTGAGTACACACATTCGTTCCTGTTGTTGTCTCTTTGTCTCGCTGATGGATTGACATGGTTCCAGCTCAGAGCAGAATAATGGAGGTTCTCTGGGTTCTGGTCACCCTGGTTATGATAAAAAACAGAATCATTCAAAGTTTACTGTAAGTGCAGTCTGCGACTATATTGAACTACATTAAACTGTGACATGGTTCAAAAGGTTGGAGACACTGGACTGAGGTGCATAATTTCTGCTTCAGAGTAAAGACAGGTTGTGCTTGACCACTGCTCATTCTGACACAAACACAGCCCTGAGCATTAACAGAAGTGTGTGTCCATTTGTCATCTAAATGATGATTGATGATTATTTGAGCATGTGTTTCACTGTGTATGCTTCAATTATAATATCATAAAGAAAACTCACCTCTGTGTTTGGACCTGATACAGCTGAGGCTCTTTCTCCAGGGCCTGGTTGGAAATAAAAAATGGAATTAATACATTTCTGTACTTAACAATTTTAGCTCAAGGTAGCGATTCTCTTGACTTTTCTCGATCATTTTGGTTGAGTGACACCACAGGCCTCTTCTTGCGTCTACACCAGTAATTCCCAAACTGGGGTAGGGGGTATGCAAAAACAGTTTCAAGTTCATCACTGAATATTTTATTAAAATATAAATTCCTCTTTCAAAAGTGAACTGGTGTTGCTCACCAGAACATGTGAGCAAAGTGGAGCGATGAGATTTCCCGCTCCTCGCGCACAGAGCTGTTTATTGCGCCTGCTTGTCCACTCAGAGGGGATGCACGCCGCTCTGCTAGTTATCGCTTCGCCTTTCACTCAAATTTCTACCCACTCTACTCAGTCATTCAGCGTCATTCACCACTCACTCTTGAGTGAGTGGTGAATGACGCTAAAAACTGACTTGTATGTTATGCATGTTGAATGTGGGAGGTGGGGGTGGCGGCAGGCTTACAGACATTTCTTTTTCTAGCTGCTATAAGTGCATGAGAGTAGGGGGTACATGGCTGGAGGTCAAATTTCTGAAGGGGTGTGGGCTGTTAAAAGTTTGAGAACCACTGCTCTACACCAATGACAGCAAAGGCTGAAGGTGTTATGTTTCACATTGTCCATCCGTCTCTACGTCCATCCATACAGGTCATGGTGTTGTGAATCTGCGTTTCTTTTTAATGTTATTGGGGCTCGAGGAGCTGAAGGACATGACACCTCTTTCTAAAATCTCACAGAGATTTCACAGTTCACAGAGAAACACTCTCAACCTCTTTAAAGAAAATGCTCCTTAAAATGCTCTGTTTTTACTTCCTGGGGTTTATGATGTCATGGCTATACAGCCTCCACCTACATGTTTTCTGCTCATCAAAGATAGACCCTGTGACTTTTTTGAAAGTCTGCTTCTCGGCCTATAACACCCCCTTCCTCCTCTCATCACACATTTTTTGGGCAGCCAATCAGCACAGAGCTCATTGTCAGCTCTTAAAGCCCCCTGTAGCCCCGCCCCATTAAGATCCAAACTTTCCAAAGGGGAGGGCAAAGAGCTGTGTCTAATCCCATACATAAACAAGTTTTTTTCATTTCTTTGTTTAACTTAAATCAAATTTTTCTCAATATACACCAAAAACATTATTTAAACAGTCAAACACATCATGACATGGGACCTTTAAGGGTCAAAGGTCAATGTCATGGAGTCTTGTGGTCGCTCTTTGCATGAAAACCCCAAAATCTCAAGATTGCTGTGATTGGTTTGATTTTCGTTAAACTTTGCACATGTGTCCGTTGTAAATCAAGGATGAAGTAGATTCAAAAGGTCAGAGGTCAAATACCATAGCCAGAGATCTTCATGTTTACCCCTTGCTCTTGAGAACAGTTTCTAAGGCAGTGATCATCAGTTGGCAGCTTTGGGACAATATCAGCTTTATGAATATCTGATCTGTTAACCCAGTAAAATATTGAACAAGTCTGCAGATCATGCACTTGTCTCACTCTGTAACCTGTTTTACTAAAGACTCAAATAGTTTAACATGCTATCTGAAAAGACAAAATGCATATCTTAAACTACTAGCCTGTAAAAAATGTTAAAAACAACCATTTTTAAAAATCTGTTTAAAAGGTGTATTATGGGATTTTCTCGAAGCAAAAGATGACTAATTGTTGTGGTTCTTGCAATTAAAAATAAAAAAGCTTGGTATTTTCTTTATGTGACATGATCGTAGAAAGAAACATACCACAAGACCTTTATACATCAATCTGAATAAAATATGGATAGTTCTGTGTTTTTAGGGGCCACTGCTAGTTAACCCTGCACAGCAGCTGGATCTGCCTGATTCAATATCTGCTAATGATCCATCTTGCCAAACTCCAGTCTACAATGACTGTGAGCTGCCTGAAGCAGCACGGCCCAAAAAGCATCCTGAGAGCAGGATGAAGTGGAGCTACAAGTGAGACGATAACAGGAAGTGACTTCACTTATAGAGATTAGCAATCGATGCTTACAAATCCAGTCACAGTTTTATTAGATCTTAACATGAAAAAGTACAAAGGATCTGCACACCGAAAGGAGCTCCCTTCAAGAACTTATTTCAATAACAGTGACGTTTTACAGCTCTTCCTCAGACTTGAGAGCCGTACCGCTCGAAATGTCACTGTTTTTCAAAAATATTCTTGAAGGGAGCTCCTCTTGGTGTGCAGATCTTTTGTACGTTTTCATGTGAATTTTTGGATCCAGCACCCGACCAGGGATGTGCTTGTGTCTTCTCTATCTTCATCAGATATTAACCACATTTCTTTCTCAAATAAAAAACAAACATTGATTAAATAAAAACAAAAATCAACATTACAAACATATGTGCTTGCTTCAAAAGGTTCTGCCCCCGTCTCAAACATTTTTTACAGACTCTTCCCCAAATGGACTAGTAAAATATATTAAACAGTCTGTCTGGTGCTTCAGGTTAACTTTCATTCGTAGGCCTCTAGAATCCCCCACAGCCCTTTGTTTACTTTAACTTTAACTTTTAAATGAAACAGAATTAACAAAAGAACCAGTTAAATATCATAAATATGTGTGAAGACTATTTCAACGAGAGCCACATGTACAGTGTGATATTGGACATGCTGTCACAGTGTTAAAATCAACGTGTAGACTCTTAAAAGTAAACTCAGACAAGCAGCAGCAGTCGAGGCAGCCACTCCTCAGTTTTTAACTTGACCAAAGAGATGTGATTTTAACCTGGTGCAAGTGAATCCAGCCGACGCTCTTCAGTTTAGGAGGAAAACCAAGAGAGTCTAAAAGATAGCCGCTGTTGCCAAGTCCAGGCTGATTAATACTGATTGTGGAACCTTAACTACTCAATTTATCTATTTATTTATTTGTTGATTTGTTGATAATGCATGCTGTTTTAGATTAAAACACACAGTCAGATTCAGACCATGTCAGTTAAGCATACCTGTGGATATACAGCTGGTTGTCTCCTTCTTTGTAAATGCTTTGTAAGCCAGGAAAACAGCCAGGATGGTCATAAAAGCCAAAGCTGCACTCAAGACATACACCAAAACATCCTCTTCATCATCATCTTCTTCTTCATCTATGGATTAACATTTGGACAGATTCGATATCAGATTTGATTAAATACATTTTCCTGACACTCTAGTTCAAGTCACTCACCTTTAATTTCCAGCTTGGTCCCGTTCCCCAACAGTACGTGTCCACATGAAGCAACAGCACAGTGGTAGGTCCCAGCATGAGAACGATTCAGCTTCTCCATCTCCAAGCTGTAGACACAAGTGTGTGTTTGGGAGTTTACTTCCCTCTCACACTCTTCATTCATGCCTCCATGGGTGTAGATAAGTCCTGGATGAGCTTCTTGAGGGTTCTTCACCCAGTAAACTCTGAGGTCTCCATCACAGCTCCCAGTGAGGACCGTACAGTTCAGAGTCACAGAGGCTCCATGCTGGACGACTCCAGATTCAGACTGATGGATGATGGTTGGGAGGTCAAATACTGAACTTGTTACATGAACAATGACGCCTCCTATGAAGTCAAACTCATTATAGCTACTCATGCAGTGGTAAGTAGCAGAGTCTGATGTTTGGACATTTGTGATGTTCAGGCAATATTTTTCTGGGCTGATGTCCAGTTTGAAGCGTGGATCCTTCTTAAATTCACCAACCAGTACAGGTTTGTTGTCATACTTGTGGAACTCAGACATCCGCTCTGGTTTCTGTCCCAGACTTTTTTTAAACCAATGAAACATCACTGCGTTGCTCTCCTGATAGAAACACTCCAAAGTCACATCTTCACCGATACTAACTGATTTGAAATGTAGAGATGAGGACGGCTCCAAGGTCACTGCACCTGGAAAGGCTAAAATAAAAATTAAGGAAAAATATTTTTAACTGAGTAAAAAGTCTGACAGCATTTTGTTAGATTTTGTGTGAAAACAGTCAAAGCACTTCTAAGAGACATAACTCACCCATTCCTCCAATGAGCAGACATGTCACATACAGAGCAAACTTCAGTCGAGTCATTTTGTTGAAGACACGCTGCATGGAGACTGAAGAGGGCATCATGCGATTTGCTTTATATGGTTAAAGCTTTTTTGATTGGTCAAACAGGAGTGCTCACATGATTGGTGATCACTCTTGTGTCTGATCCACACAGAGGAACTCTCAAAAAAACAAGAGTACGGCTGTTGTAGAAAGAGGGAGGGCTTTTAATCTGAACTTGATGAACTGTTTTTCAGTATGTCCGCTTTAGACTGCAAATGAAACTGATCTTGCTGCAGATATTAAGATGAAAGTTCGTGCGACAAATGTGAGAAAACCATTGTCTGTTGTATAGGGGAAGGGTCTTTGTTTTTCAGTACTGTTAAATACAACCAACATCTAAAATTCTAACAGCAAAACTTTTATACCTGCTGTGGCAGCAGAAAGTGAAGAGGAGGAAACAGACTTAGAAGCACAGAGTCTGCTGTTTATGGTGTTACTCCACTTGACCACCGGAGCAACTGAGTGGCAAGAAGCCCTGATTGACAACAGTAATCAGTGGACAGTTAAAAACACTTTTATTCATCTGAAAAGTTTCCAGTTTTTTCCTTTTTGTATTTTATTCTGTTCACCATGAGCAGGGTAGATCCTCGGCTAATGCTTAAACATTTCGAGCACTAACGTCAGGTTTATGACGAAGATGAGGCCATGATGCTAACCTTAAACGGCAGCAACAGCATCTTGCCAGTCTCTATTGTACAACGATTATGTGTGGACCAAAGTGGCACAAATGCTTTTAGTTTATAATAATAATAATAATACATTTTATTTTACAGTGTCTTTCACAAGGACGCTGTACAAGATTAAAACAACAACAACAAAATCAACAATAATTGTAGAATCAACAATAATCATAAAATCAACAATAGTAATAAACTCAACAATAGCAAAACACAACAGATAATGACAGGTGTAGGTGCGAGCTAATGTTATTTCTTAGTGTTATTTACTTCTATACATGTCAGATTCAGTTGTTATTGATCACGTGGGGATGTGAGTCACGTAGTGGGCGGTGTCAGCCGGAAGTAGGAATATCAGCTGTTGTTTCACCTGGCGTCTTTTTCTTTTGAATGAACTGGGGGGGTGAGGGGGGAAGTCTTACTTTTGCTGACCGTTGCTTTTGCTCGAACCACAATTGAGGATGTTACAGTTCTGAAGCTCAGAAATCGGTTCACTGTTTGTTTTTTACGTGCAATAAATCTACAAAACGTCACGCAGCCTTTGGAGCGTTTTTTTCTTGATCAGCCAACGCGTCCGGCAGGTAAAGTTTTTTCCCCTACTTAGCCTCTCGGCAGCTAACTTTGCCTTTTTTGGTATAGTCACTCTACAACAGGAATGGGGAAGAGGAGGTATGTTATTGTCAAGTGGGGTAAGCAGACCTCAACAGGTGGGTTTTAAGTCTGGATTTACAAAGAGGCAGGGAGTCCATCTATACATCTATAATTCTAACAGCAACACTTTTATACCTGCTGTGGCTGCAGAAAGTGAAGAGGAGGAAGCAGATTTAGAACCATTTCTGATTTTTATGGTACTAATTTCCTAATAGATTTCTTTCTTCAGAATTATGTTTTGTGCACATTTTGCTTGTGCAGTGAGTATGCACATGACATCACAGTCAGTACGAGTCGAATCTTACTCACTTAGAGGTAAATGTAGTAACAATAATAATAATGATAATAATAATCATACATTTGCTTAAAAAGCACTTTTTTAGCACTTAAGGACACTTTACAGAGTCATTAAAAACACAATTTAATAAATAAGAACAATAAACAAAAGTGAAACAAAGTTAAAATGGAACAAAGTCATGAAGAATATGCACCTTGGAACGGATGGGTTTTGAGTTGTGATTAGAAGTGAGGTAGAGAGTCAATGTTGCTGATGTCTGGTGGGAGAGAATTCCAGAGTTTTGGCAATGCGGAGATCAGAC
Organism: Cetoscarus ocellatus; assembly: GCA_037902135.1. Classification (NCBI taxonomy): domain Eukaryota; kingdom Metazoa; phylum Chordata; class Actinopteri; order Labriformes; family Labridae; genus Cetoscarus; species Cetoscarus ocellatus. Next base: position 63,667 of record JBAMNC010001944.1, read on the forward strand.
AGATTGGGGGGGCGAGGTTGTGAATGGCCTTAAATGTATACAGAAGGATTTTGAAGTGGTTTCTGAATTTGACCGGGGGACAGTGAAGCTGCTGGAGGATGGGGGACATGTGGTGAAAGGAGGGGGTTCTAGTGATGATGCGGGCTGCAGAGTTCTGGACCAGTTGAAGCTGACGGAGGGATTTGGGAGGGACACAGAAGAGGAATTAGTTACATTAATCAATACGAGAGGTGACAAGGCTGTGGACCGGGATAGCAGTAGTGGGAGGGGTGAGGGAGAGGTGGAGACGATAAATATTACAGTGCCATGAAAAAGTATTTTCCCCCTTCCTGATTTCTTATCTTTTTGCATATTTGTAACACTTAAATGTTTCAGATCATCACACAAATTTTAATATTATACAAAGATAGCCTGAGGAAATATAAAATGCCGTTTTTAAATAATGATTTTATTTATTAAGGGAATAAAGCTCTCTAAACCTAAATGACCCTATGGGAAAAAGTAAGCAACAGTCAAACATGGTGGTGGTAGTGTGATGGTCTGGGGCTGCTTTGCTGCTTCAGGACCTGGACGACTTGCTGTGACTGATGAAACCATGAATTTTGCTGTCTACCAGAAAATCCTGAAGGAGAACTTTTGGCCATCAGTTCGTGACCTCAAGCTCAAGCTCACTTGGGTTATGCAACAGGACAACGACCCGAAACACACCAGCAAGTCCACCTCTGAATGGCTTAAAACAAATAAAATTAAGGTTTTGGAGTGGCTGAGTCAAAGTCCAGACTTAAATCCAATTGAGATGCTGTAGTGTGACCTTAAACGGGCAGTTCATGCTCAAAAACCCTCCAATGTGTCTGAGTTAAAACAATTCTGCGCAGAAGAGTGGGTCAAAATTCCTCCACAGCGATGTGAAAGACTCATAACCAGTTATCGCAAACGCTTGATTGCAGTTATTGCCGCCAAGGTTGACACAACCATTTATTAGGTTCAGGGAGCAATTACTTTTTCACATAGGGTCATGTAGGTTTGGAGAGTTTTTTTCCTGTAATAAATAAAATTATCATTTAAAAACTGCATTTTGTATTTACTCAGGTTATCTTTGTCTGATGTTAAAATTTGTGTGATGATCTGAAACATTTAAGTGTGACAAATATGCAAAAAAGTGAGAAATCGCGAAGGGGGAAAATACTTTTTCATGGCACTGTACGTAGGTGGAAATTTGCAGACCGGGTGATGTTACTGATGTGAAAGTGGAAAGAAAGTGAACTGTTGAGGATGACACCCAGACTCTTGACCTGAGGGGAGGGGGACACCGTGGAGCTGTTGATGGTGAGGGAGAAACTGTCAGCTTTGGATTAGGTGGATTTAGTACTGATGAGGAGGAGTTCTGTTTTATCACTGTTGAGTTTAAGGAAGCTGGAGGTGAACCAGGATTTAATTTCTGAGAGGCAGTGGGTGAGGGAGGAGGGTGAGAGAGAGGCGTCCGGTTTACTGGACAGATAGGGCTTAGTGTCATCCGCTAAACAGTGACAGCGGATGCCAAATCTATGGAAAATATTGTCAAGTGAGAGAAGATTGATAATGAAGAGGAGGGGCCCCAGGACAGAGCCCTGGAGCACACCTGAAGTAATTGGGCAGGGCTGTGAAGTGAAGGATTTAAGTTGGATGAACTGAGTCCAGTGATGCGGATGGAGGAGAGTCAATTTAGGACGATGGGGTGAGCAATAGTGTCGAAGGCCGCACTCAGTTCGAGGAGGATGAGAATGGAGATCAAACTGGAGTCAGCTGCCATGAGGAGGTCATTGGTGATAATCAGGGCTGTTTCTGTGCTGTGGCCGGGATGGAAACCAGACTGGAATTGTTCATAGAGGCTGTTAGGAAAGAGATGGGAATGGAGTTGAGAGGCAACATTTTTTTCTAGAATTTTGGAAATGAAGGAGAGGTGAGAAATGAAGGGGAGGTTATTGAAATCATTAGGATCTAAACCAGGTTTTTTCAAAATAGGACTGACGGCTGCAGATTTGAAAGGAGTGGGAACAATTCCAGTGGACAGTGAGGAGTGGATAATGGCAGAAATGAAGGGAAGCAGGAAGGGGAAGCAGGATTTGACCAGGACTGTGGGGAGGAGATCTAACTGGCAGGAGGAAGGCTTAGACTTGCTGATGAGGTGGGAGATGACTGAGGGATCAGGGAGTTCAAAGGTGGAGAAAGGTTGAGGAGGGGAGTGGTGAGAAAGTGGAGTCCAGATGCTGGTGGATTTTATTGACCTTGTCATTGAAAAACAGGAGGAGAGGGTACAGGTGTCTGAAGCTGCGTTCACACCGAATGCAACCTTGCGACTGAAATCACATCGCCTACCCAAGTAGCGTTGCCTGTGAATAAATACCTCATTTTGCTCACCGTTGTGTCGCTCAGTGACATCATGTCCACTCGAGTTTCACCGCGATCACATCATATATCATATAATAGGATGTATTAGCTGACATTATTCCAACTGTATCCTTTTCACTCATTTACCAACCACAAAACACTGCAGCTGATGGCCCTGCAGCATCATCTGTGAGTTCTCTGTGGTCCTTCTAGATGGAACTAATGGCAAGGCAGGTTTATTTGTAGAGCACAATTCCTACACAAGGTAATTCAAAGTGCTTAACAGAACAAGAAAAATGCATTAAAATCACAATACAAAATAAAAACAAAAATAATCATTATAAAATGAACTTTAAAAGAAAGAGAAGAGTGCAGATAAGATCCTTTCAGTCATATGCACAGTTAAATAGAGCCGTTTTGAGTCTAGATTTGAACATTGTCAGTGTAGAGGCCTGTCTCACATTTTCAGAAAGACTGTTCCAGATTTTAGCTGCATAAAACTGGAACCCTGATTCCCCATGTTTAGTCCTGACTCTGGGCACCAGCAGGAGGCCGGTCCCTGAGGTCCTCAGAGACAAGATGGTTCATATGGCACTAACATGTCAGAGATGTACTTTGGTGCTAGGCCGTGGAGAGACTTGTACACAAGCAGAGCTGCTTTAAAGTCTATCCTCTGAGCCACAGGAAGCCAGTGTAGGGACCTGAGCACAGGACTAATGTGCTCGTACTTCCTGGTTCTGGTCAGGACCCAAGCAGCAGCATTCTGGATGTACTGCAGCTGTCTTACAGCTCGTTTGGAGAGGCCAGTGAGCAGGCCGTTACAGTAGTCGAACCTACTGGAGACAAATGCATGGATAAGTCTCTCCAGGTCAGGTTTAGACACTATACCTTTGATTTTGGCAATGTTTTTGATGGTAAAAGGCTGCTGATGTTATTGATTTGGTGTGGCTGTTAAAGCTCAAGTCTGAGTCCATTATTACCCCGAGATTTCTAACCTGATTTGTAGGTTTTAGAGAGAGAGACTGGAGGTGACTGCTGACACTTTCTCTTTGTTTCTGTGGACCAAATACAATGACTTCCATCTTGTCTGAATTTAGCTGGAGAAAGTTGTTTTGCATCCACACACTGGCCTGTTGGATGCAGTGACAGAGTGAACCCACTGGTCCATGTTCAACTGCTGTCAGTGGGACATAGATCTGAGTGTCGTCTGCATAATTGTGGTAGGACACATTATTACTTTGTATTAACTGGCCTCAAGGTAGCATGTAGAGATTGAACAGAAGGGGTCCCAGGATTGACCCTTGGGGCACCCCACAGGTCAAGGCCATGTGGTCTGAGACAGAGTTACCAATTTCAACAAAGTACTTCCTGTCTTCTAGATAGGACTTCAACCAATTTAGGGCAGTGCCAGAGATGCCCACCCAGTCCTCTAGTGTCTGTAACAGGATCTCATGATCGACAGTGTCCAAAGCGGCACTCAGATCTAGCAGGACTAAAACTGCGACTTTGCCTGCGTCAGTGTTCAGGCGGATGTTATTTGTCACCTTGATAAGAGCGGTCTCAGTGCTGTGATGGGGTCTAAAACCTGACTGGAAAACATCAAAGGAGTTGTTAATGAGGAGAAAGTCAGTAAGCTGTTGGTAAACAACTTTTTCAAGGACTTGACCTAAAAACGGCAGATTTGAGATGGGCTGGTAGTTGTTCAGTACTGGGGCATCAAGACTGCTCTTCCTTAGGAGAGGCTTTATGACCGCAGTTTTCAAGGCCTTTGGGAATGTTCCAGATTGTAGTGACATGTTAACTATGTGAGCGAGTGGTGGTAACAAACTGCTCAGCACAGACTTTAGAAATCTAATGGGTAACACATTGAGGCAGCATGTAGATGAACTCAGACTGGTGATGATCTCTTGGACAGTTTTGTCAGTTACAGGTGCAAAATGGGCCAGCTCTAAGTAATGTCCTCACTAAATAATGTTTCCCACATGGACATGGATTGTCACTCTGTGAACTGGAATAAGAACAGTCTTTCACGGGTGTTGTCACACACCCACAAAACGCTGATTGGCTGTGGCCGCACAGCCACACACAATATCACCTGAAGAGTTCAAACTTTTCAACTCTGGTGACGAAATGCCCAGAACGCATCCGTCGCATCGTGGGAGGGTAAGCCCAGCCCCATCGCAGCTGTACATTGACTTAACATGGAGAGTGATTGCCCAGGTGGCAAAGTCGTGTTCGGTGTGTAGGCAGCTTGAGGAGTACAGGTGGGGGGGTAATGAGTCAGGGGGTTCAATGATACTGATAAAGAAGAGAAGAGAGTTTTGGTGTTGCCTGCATTAGATCAGATGAGTCCAGAGTAATATTGTGATTTGGCGTGAGAAAAGGAGTCCTGATAGAGAAATAATTGAGCTATGTAGATGTCTTTGTGGATGGTGAGACCAGTTTTCCTGTAAAGTCTTTCAAGCTGTCTATGTTATGATTTCATGGAACGGAGATCTGAGTTAACCAGGGGGCAGACCGAGTGAAGAAGACAGGGGGAGATTTGACAGGATCGAGTGAGTTGAGAATGTTGGAGACGCCATTATTGTACTGGGTGACAAGATCACCAGGGGTGGAAGAAGAGTCCGGAGTCAGGGTGGTGATGCAGGAGGAGAGGGAGATCCTGGATGGGATGTCCTTTGCCAGTGAGGGAGAGGATGTTCATCAGACCGAAGTTGACACTCTCATTGCTGACAGGAGCGTTAGCCGACCTAGCAGGGCTGATTAACACACTATGGTCGACAGACTGACCGGTGTTTCTGGGTTGGCAGTGAGTGGAGGATCAATAGGAGGTAATCCCCTTGGAACTGCCGAAGGGGAAACCCTGTAGAGACCTAAGGTGGATGAACCTCAGACAAGGCAGGAGGGCGATGTCCGGATGAAGGTGCAGAGCTGCCGGTGGAGATCCACACCACTGGGAACAGAGTCTGAGAAGCTCTGCCGCCTAATACTGGAGGAGCCCTTCCACAGGTAGATGTAGGGACATAAGGACATTCCACACCAGTATAACCGACTCATAGACCCCATTGACCCACATCGTGAAGTGTGGCGGAGAGGTGAAGATGCAAAGCCAGGCAGTGAGCCGAGCAGGTAAGCTAAAGTTAGCCTGCTGTCACAAAAACACTGAGCGATGGCAGCACGAAAGAAGAACATCAAATGAAAGTAGAGGGCTAGATTACCAGTAGATTGGAGTTATACGGACAGTACGTGGCTGGAGAACCGTGAAAACACTAAAAAGTTACCAGTGAGTAGCGGCAGTAAGACGCACCAGCATTCAGTCAACCCCGGAAATAAAACAAGACAGTCAGTTAATTTCCTCAGGTTTATTTTATTGAGGAATTAAAAACAGCAAAATCCAAAATCACTAATTTAATTCAAACATAAGAGAAAATGTGTCACAATGAAAGAAAAAAAAACTTGTCAACTACACCGCTCACTGACTTTGAATTAAATTCCAGCTTTGACGAGCCAATTATCCAATCAGAGCTGAGAATGTTTTATCGTCACCTGGGGAGACCAATAAGGGGGTCAAAGCTCGCTCAGTTGGCCACGCCCCTGCCCAGATTATTTTGCGCCCCACTATTTGAGAACCACAGCTTTACACCTATGCATTTTGATTTATAAGTTTTAAAAGCAACGACCCATGCACAAAACAGACAAAATTTGGTTGCGTTGTAGAAGTTTGCCTTCTTAAATTCATCCTCCTGCCAGTGTCCAAATTGCTTGAATCCTAAATGAAAGATAGCCTTTCGAAACTGGCTTCAATTGTTTTGTATTCAGGGTCCCAAGGTTTATAAAAAGAAAAAACAAAACAAAAACACAGGTCTATAAATTGCTTCTCTTTCAGTTGATAGCTCAAGTTTTCAGAGGTGTGTGTGTGTAAAAGAGTCTGTTTGAAAATGTTCCCTTGATGATGTCGCTGACAGACAGTTGTTGGAAAATTTCTTGGCATACACGTGCAGCCACAGTAAACATTAGAGCACAGACCTAAAAAGCTTAAGCCACAGCTATTCTTGAGAAGGAAGGGATTGGAAACAGTTCATTAGGATTTAAAGCAAAACAGCCTGTTCTAAGCAAGGCTGAAAAAGAGGGGTTTATAGGCACGCCATGGTTTAATGTTGAAGTAGTTTCTAATCAAGAAATGTAAGAAATTCTGAGCACAACTGGGACCAGCATAATCCTGTTAAATTTTGGTAAAATAAGGGACCTTCACAAAAAACTCATGCGTGATGATGTCACTGAAACTTCATCCATGTTACATGTTAGTCTGTGGTTTCACTGCCTGATGCCTGAGTACACACATTCACTCCTGTTGTTGTCTCGATGTCTCGCTGATGGATTGGCGTGGTTCCACCTCAAAGCAGAATAATGAAGGTTTTCTGGAACCTGGTCACCCTGATTAAGATATAAATCAGAATCATTAGGAGCGGACTGTTGGTGCCATCTGAGACTATATTTATTATATTATATATTTATTATTAAATTGAAACTAGGACATGGCTTAAAAAGCCTGGAAACCACTGGACTGAGGTTCATAGTTTCTGCTCCATCGGTAAATGACAGGTTGTGCTGGACCACCCTTTATTCTGACACAAACACAGCCCTGAGCATTAACCAAAGTGTGTGTCCATTTGTCATCTAAATGATGATTGATGATTATTTAGGCAGGTGTTTCACTGTGTCTGCTTCAATTACATTAGTATAAAGAATACTCACCTCTGTGTTGGGACCTGATACAGCTGAGGCTCTTTCTCCAGGGCCTGGTTGGAAATAAAACAAGAAATTAAAAAACTTCTACAGTAACCTAGTTTAGGTAAAGGTAGCAATTCTTTTGACTTTTCTAGATCATTTTGGTTGAGTGACATCACAGGCCTCTTCATGCCTCTACACCAATGACAGTGAAGGCCGGAGGTGTTATGTTTCACATTGTCCGTCCTTCTCTAAGTTCATCCATACAGGTCATGGTGTTGTGAATCTGTGTTTCTTTTAATGTTATTAGAGGGGGCTTGGGGAGCTGAAGGACAAGACACCTCTTTCTAAAATCTCAGTTCACAGAGAAATGCTCTCAGCCTTGTTAAAGAAAATGCCCCTTAAAATGTTCTGTTTTTTACTTCCTGGGGTTTATGATGTCATAGCTATACAGCCTCCACCTACATGTTTTCTGCTCAACAAAGGTAGACATCGTGAATTTTTAAAAGCCTGCTTCTTGGCCTTCAACGCTTCCTCCCTTCTCCCATTAGACATTGTTTTGGCAGTCCCTCAGCACGGAGCTCATCATCATAGCCTCCTGTAGCCACGCCCCCTTAAGATCGAACGAGAAGGGAAAAAGAGCTGTGTCTAATTGTCTGCATAGACAAATTTATTCATTTTTTAATTTTATTCAAGCAAAACCTTGGTTAATAGACACCAAAGACACAATGTAAACAGTCAAACACATAAGGACATCGGACCATTAAGTGTTAAAGGTCAATGTTATGGAGTCTTGTGGTCACTCTTTGCTTGAGGACCTAAAATCCCAAGATTGCTGTAAGGGATTGTCATCAAACTTTGCATATATGCCTGTTGTGAATAAAGGATTAAGGGATCAGATTCAAAAGGTCAGAGTTCAAAGGCCATAGCCAAAGATCTTCATGTTTACCCCTTGCTCCTGACAGCAATTTTTAAAGCAGTGATTATCAACTGGAAGCCTTGGGACTAAATCAGCTTCATCAATATCTGATCTGTTAACCCAGTAAAATATTGAACAGTTTTGCAGGTTATACACTTGTCTTACTCTATAACCTGCTTTACTAAAGATCCAAATAGTTTAACATGCAATCTGGAAAAAATAAAATGGCTCAAAAAAATCACTGTTATTCAAATTATTAAAATAAATTCTTGAAAGTGAGCTCTTTTATGTGTGTGAGGCTTGCCAGCTGCTGAGCTGGGACAACTGGAGCCCTGAGGCTGGAGAAACGCCATGAGACCATAATGACTCATCCTGAGTAGATGCAATGCGAACGCTTATTTGCTGTGTAATGGCAGTCTATACTGCCTCCACAAAAGCTCACCACTTGGATTAAAATCCTCTAACAGAGGATCTGAGTCATAATCCGGCATACTTAGGCAAGCGGCAAAGAGGCAGGAAAAGAGTAGTAGAGCAAACGCCATACAAGTAAGACAGCAACATGTCAAGCTTCTCAGGCTGAATGACAGCAGAGAGAGGGAGAAAACTTTAGAATTTGACAGCTAATGACTGATTGGTTAAGAGAGAGAGGGTGGCAGATTGTGATTGGATGAGAAGGATGATGAGTAGTGGAGCATGAGGATATCGAGAAATTGATTGTGACTTAGAGGGCAAGCGCAAAGAGATAGTCCTCCTGACTGAACTTCATTAACTGAATATTTTCCATCATTTACCTAATTTCTTGATGAATACCGTAAAGATTTGGAGGCTGTCTGTCATTATGAAGGACTGGAAAAGAGGGACGATCCCGTGTGCCATCATACTCATGCAGACACACGTAAAGTAAACCCTCTCTGTTTGTGCTCTTAATACATGGTGGAGGAGGTCCTTTAACCTTTGTAAAACAGATCCCTTTCAAAGCCAGAATCACTCTGTTTGTCACTCAGAGCTGATGAACGGATTTTGCAGATTTTCTGTTAAAGGACGTTAAACACTCAGTCAATGTGTGTGTAACTGTAAGACCGCTCTTCACATAAGAGGTTATTGGTGATGAAGCTGTGTAACTATGTGTATGCTGTCATTTAGATTATGTTTAAATGGAGTCAGAAAGGGAAAATTAAAAATAACAGATAAAAATATGGCATGATGGAAAAGTGATGACCTTGTCCATCAAAATGACAGACAGCAAGAAAAGGTTACTTTAACCTCTGGTCAGAAATGAAAATAGAAGAGACATGGCAATGCCAGTTTTGAGCTGTGTGCTTTTACAGATGCCCTCCCACATCACGTTTCTTCTGGCAATGTTGGATGCTGGAGTTCACCAGTGTGTTCATTTGCGTCAAACTCCATCGCTCTAAGCTGGATTTTGCGTTTACAGCCACTCTGCTCCCCAAACTCTCCATGATGACAGCTGGTAGCACACACAAAATCCTCATTAAAGAGGGCAGTCCGCACCACTTTTGCGCCTGTTATCAATTGCACAGTCTTAGCAGATCACCCACAACATGCCCACTAATAGCACGTCAATTTTTTAGTTTGCACAAGCAATTTAGCGCTTGTTATTTAGGATCTTTGAAGATCAGGCCCATAGAGTTCAAACCACAAATCAAGCAAATAAAGATATATATGTAAAACAACAACTAATAGAAAAGAAGTGACAAGATCAATCACATAAAACATGATCAATGATGCAGCATAGGTGCAGGAAATCAAAGCTCATTTTTTAACCATTGAAACAGATCAGCAAAGTTTCCCACGTCTTATCAAACACACTTCCTCTGTCCTTGTTATACACTCTCAGTCTCTTCAGGTTCAGAGTATTGGCCATTTCACCCATCTAAAGATCGTAGGTTTGAACATCGTCTATTTTCAATACCCTCAAGATCAGTTTGTTTTTGCTACCACCATACCAAATGAAACAATCTTCCTTTCATATTTATTAGCAGAAGTTAAGAGGCCCGTAGCACCAAAAATTGCAACAAGTGGTTCAGGTCTCCAACGTTTTCCAAATGCCACAGAGAAACAGTTAAAAATATTTTCCCGGCATGAAAACAGACGCCTACACAACCAAAATATATGAGTTAAGTTACCATTAGCTGATTTCCATCTTTTATATAGGGGAATAACATCTGAAAAAAAAATGTAGATTTTTCGTGGAATAATAAATTCTATGAAGAGCTTTAAACTGAATGAGGTTATGTTTCAGATTTACAGAATAGCCAAGTATACTCCTCAACAGTCAGTCCAGGTGTCCTCTGTGATTTCCACATTTATTCATCAGACCAAGCTTGTTTAATTGCTTAAGTATCTAGTATGTTTTTCTCATGGAATATATAAAACGGTCTATCTGGTGCTCCAGGTTATCTGTCATTTGTAGGCCTCTACAACCCCCACTTACAGATCCTTGTTCACTTTAACTCAAACTTTTATATATAACAGCACAAACAGAAGAACCAGATAACTATCATCAATATTTTTTACTTATATTTTTTACTTTTTATTTGTACTTTTGTAAGGTGACCTTGAGTGTTGTGAAAGAAGCCCAATAAAATGTAATATCATTATTATTATTATTTTCAAGGACGATTTCAACGAGGGCCACATATACAGGGATATTTGACATGTCGTCACATAGTGTTAAAATCAGCGTTCAGACTCTTACAATTAAACTCAGACAAGCAGCAGCAGTAAAGTCAGCCGCACCTCAGTTTATTGATTGGACCAAAGAGATGTGATTTTAACCTGATGCAAGTGAATCCAGCCGAAGCTCTTCAATTTAGGAGGAAAGTCAAGAATCTTAAAGCCAGCTGCTGTCAACAAGTCAAAGCTGATTAATGATGAGAATATTGACCCTAAAATACCCATTTACTGATATTTTGTTTTTTTATTTGTTGATTTGTTTATTAATTTATGCTGTTTTACTATAAATCACAGCCAGTCAGATTCAGACCATGTCAGTTCAGCATACCTGTGGATATACAGCTGGTTGTCTCCTTCTTTGTAAATGCTTTGTAAGCCAGGAAAACAGCCAGGATGGTCAGAAAAGCCAAAGCTGCACTCAAGACAAACACCAAAACATCCTCTTCTTCATCATCTTCATCTATAGATTAACATTTGGACAGATTAGATATCAGATTTGATTAAATACATTTTCCTGACACTAGTTCAAGTCACTCACCTTTAATTTCCAGCTTGGTCCCGTTCCCCAACAGTACGTGTCCACATGAAGCAACAGCACAGTGGTAGGTCCCAGCATGAGAACGACTCAGCTTCTCCATCTCCAAGCTGTAGACACAAGTGTGTGTTTGGGAGTTTACTTCCCTCTCACAGTCTTTATTCATGCCTCCATGGGTGTAGATAAGTCCTGGATGAGCTTCTTGAGGGTTCTTCACCCAGTAAACTCTGAGGTCTCCATCACAGCTCCCAGTGAGGACCGTACAGTTCAGAGTCACAGAGGCTCCATGCTGGACGACTCCAGATTCAGACTGATGGATGATGGTTGGGACGTTAAATATTGAACCTGTTACATGGACGATGACGCCTCCAATGAAGTCAAACGTAAGAAGAGAGTGACTCATGCAGTGGTAAGTAGCTGAGTCTGATGTTTGGACATTTGTGATCTTCAGGTGATATTTTCCTGGGCTGATGTCCAGTTTGAAGCGTGGATCCTCCTCAAATTCACCAATCAGTGAGGCTTTTTTATCATACTTGTAGAACTCAGACATCCGCTCTGGTTTTTGTCCCAGACTTTCTTTCACCCAATAAAATCTTATTGCCTTGCTCTCCTTATAGAAACACTCCAAAGTCACATTTTCACCGATACTAACTGATTTGATATGTAGAGATGAGGACGGCTCCAGTGTCACTGCACCTGAAAAGGGAAAAATCAAGACAGCATGTTGTTATATTTTATGTAAAAAAAAAAGAAGCACTCCGAAGAGACATAACTCACCCATTCCTCCAATGAGCAGACATGTCACATACAGACCAAACTTCAGTCGAATCATTTTGTTGAAGACACGCTGCATGGTGACTGAAGAGGGCATCATACAATGTCTGCTTTATATGGTTAAAGCTTTTGTGATTGGCCAATCAGAAGTGCTCACATGGTTGGTGATCACTCTTGTGTCTGATCCACACAGAGGAACTCAGATCAACATTAAAACAAAATTCAAGAGGTCTGCTGTTGTACAAAGAGGGGGAGGGCTTTTAACATGAACTTGATGACCTGCTTTTCAGTATGTCTGCTTTAGACTGCAAATGAAACTGATTGTGCTGCAGATATTAAGATGAAAGATCATGTCACAAATGTGAGAAAACCATTGTCTGTAGTATAGAGGAAGGGTCTTTGTTCTTCAGTCCTGTTAAACACAAACATATAAAATTCTAACAGCCACACTTTTATACCTGCTGTGGCTGCAGAAAGTGAAGAGGAGGAAGCAGACTTAGAAGCACAGAGTCTGCTGTTTATGTTGTTGCTCCAATCACGTCAACCTCTTTCTTTCCTCTGATTTTTTTGGGTGTTCATTTCCTAAAAGATTTCTTTCCTCAGAATTTTGTTTTGTGCACTTTTTGCTTCTGTAGTGAGTATGCACATGACGTCACAGTCAGCACAAGTGGAACCTTAATCACTGAGTGGCATTGAGCACAGATTGACAGCATAAGTCAGACTGAAGTAAAAGAATTAAACACTTTAATTCAACTGAAAGGTTTTTCACTGATAGGGCCTGATCTACTAAAAGTTTGCGTGTATAAAACCACGTGCAAACTTGATAGTTTGTGCAAAGCTGATCTACTAACAGGGTGTACTGAGGATTGCGTCTGTCAAATGAGGAAAATAGCACACGCTGTCCATTTATTGTGTTTGCCTTCATGAATTTGCAGAAAACATGAAGATGATCAGAAGGTGCAAAATACTGGGAGGAGATGCAAATGTCATCATTTAGCACCTGCAATGATTTATTAAACCTGCAACTGACTGCGCGCCGTGTTTTTGCGTCTAAATTTAGCACGTCTGAGAAGCAGGTGCAAAAACGGCACAGCGTTACGCACAGAGGGCTGTGGTCATTGTGGCGAGAAACAGGGGTCGCATATTTTCCATCACTGCCTGAATTTTTTGATGAAAAATATAAAGACTTGGAGGCTGTCTGTCATTATGAAGGACTGGAAAAACAGGGATATTGCAGTGTGTCGTCATACTGATGCAGACACACACATAAAGTAAACCCTCTCTGTTTTGCTCTCCTAATACATCATGGAGGAGGTCATTTAGCCTGTGTAAAAAAAAAAAACCTTCATAGCCATAATCACTCTGTTTGTCACTCAGAGCTGACTGTATCACACTCTCCACGCACTGACAGCGAGTTTAGAGGCTGTCAGTGCGTAAAAGGCAAGAGTACCCGCTCACTCTGTGTGTACGTAACTGTAAGACCGCTCTTTACATGAGATGTTATTGATGATGAAGCTGTGTAATTATGTGAGTGCTGTCATTTAGATTGTGTTTAATTGCAATCAGAAAAGGAAAATTAAAAATGACGGCATGAGGGAAAAGTGACGACCTTGTCCATCAAAATGACAGACAGCAAAAAATGTTACCGCAAGTGTGTTCATTTGGCTCAAACTCCATGGCTTCAAACTTCATTTTTCATTTGCAGCCACTCTGCTCTCCCAAACTCTCCATGGTGACAGCCGGTATCACACGCAGAATCCTCCTTTAAAGGGGGCAATCCACACCACTTTTGCGCCTGTTATGAATTGCGCACACAGTCATAGTAGATCACCCGCAACACGCCCACTAGTATCACGTGCAATTTTTTAGTTGGCACACGAAATTTAGCACCTGTTAGTTTGGATCTAAGTAGATCAGGCCCTTTGTGTTTAATAAAGTTCACCATGGGAAGTGTTGATCCTCAGCTGGTGATGTTGTTTTAGCATTTGGAGAAGTAACTTCAGTTTAATGATGGAGATGAGGCCATAATGCTAACCTTGAACCCCAGCAACAGCATCTTGCCAAGCTCTAATCTACAACAATTGTACTTGGCCCAGAGCAGCACGGCCCAATCACGGCTTTCAGAAAAGGAAGAGGTGGAGCTATGAGATAAAAGCAGGAAGTGACTGCTCATACAGAGATTAGCATAGATGCTAACAGCTTCAGGAGCAGTTTTGTCAAATCTGGACCACAGTTCTTTATTTCATGAATAACAAACAACACTGAAAGCAGTTCTCCATTGAAATGGCATTTCAACTCCACTTCCAACATGTTTTGGCGAGAGTTTCTATCATGTTGTATTTGCTTTTTGTAATTTACATCACGGCAGTAGCGCCCGCCTACTACATTATCTGTTTGGTCTGTCATTAGTATGATTGATGGCACAATCATGCAATCACCTGCTGAACATGCTTTTCAAAGTTTCTTTTTTTTTTTCCTTGCAGTGTCAGATTCATAAATAATAAGACCCTTTCAGGTCACCAGGGGACAAAAATGTCCTCTTACAAAAACTGCCATAAAATATAACAAATTAATATTTTTGCTTTTTTTTCTGCTCAAATCATTCAATCAACTTCAGTCCTTATCAAAAATAGCAAATATTTAATTATTTCATTTAACTATTTAAATGCCCATTTGATTACGTTATGTCACTGTTTTGATATTTTTCTCTAAAATGAAACCCTCACTTTTGAGAATGGATGATTATATTGTGTAAAGATTTAAAAAATTGTGGTTATAATGGGACTCAATGGGACATTTTTGTGCTGTTTACCTGAAAGGTTAGTAAGTTAGAATCTGACACTGCAAAAAAAAAAAAAAAAAAACAATGCATCAAAATCAATTTTATCACTAATCTTGTGTATATTTAAGCCTGGTCTTTTAAAAATGTACCCAGCCCTCCAGCATATATTACCTGGAAATAACTAATTTTAGGTTTTGTTTTGTTTTTGTTTTTTTTCATAAATACAGTGACATCAGGTAATGATCTGAATAAAATGGGCATTTAAAGGGTTAAAATAAAACAAATAATTAAATATTTGGTATTTTTAATTAGGACTGAAGTTGTTTGAACGATTTGAGCAAAAAAAAGTGCAAAATTATTAATCTGTTGTGTTTTTATAGTAGTTTTTGAGAAAGGACATTTTTGTCCTCTGATGATCTCAAAGGGTTGTAAATTTGCCCCCAGTTAGGTATTGAACTCTAAAACAGATCAAACCTTGAGTCGTAAGATTTTTCATGAAAACACCTTCCTACAAAAAAGTCATTCCATATTGAGTAACACAACCAAAATTATTGCCAAAAGTTGAGCAAAAAAAACTGCCTAAAAAGGACAAAGAAGTCTCTGTTTACCCCTGAGGGTTAAACACTTTCAATGGGCTGCTATTTAGACAAACAACAGTGTATCTGCTGTGTCAGGTTACCTTTTTTCAACCCCCTCACCCTCCAACCTGAAGTCACTAAAATGGCAGGGTTGACATTATAATTAAGTTTGGCAATGATTCATTTCACACTAAGTTTTATGTCTTAAAGCAAAAATAACAGTATTAATGTATCGTCTTAACTTCTACTTATTTAAATAATATTGTTTATAAATTAATCAAACCATTGATTATCATTTATAATAACCTTAATTTGTCTTTTAAAAAGTAAAACAACACAGTGGCAGCGTTTATTTTTGTCAGGTTTATTTTATTGAAGACTTAAAAAGAGTAAACATCCAAATCACAAAATTAAGTCGTAACAGAAGAGATAATGTGTCTCATTGAAAGACAAAGAAAGCTGTGTACCACCGCACATTGACTCTGATTTAATTCAAACTCAGAATTGAAATTTAAATTAGACAAGCCAATTAGCCAATCAGAGCTGAGAAATTTTTAATAGCATCTGGGAAAACCAATATGGGAGTCAAGGCTCACTCAGCTGGCCAGAGTATTTTCACCCCACTATTTAAGAACCACAGCTTTATACCTAATAATTTTGATTCATGAAATTGCAAAAGCAAAGACCTATGCACAAAACTGACAAAATCTGGGCACATTGTAGCTGTTTGCCTCCTTAAGATAATTTTTTTCCAGGTCCAAAAATTCCTTAAATCCTAAATGAAAGATAGCCTTTAGAAACTGGGTACAATTGGGTTGTACTCAGGGTCCCCATTTTTGTTAAAAAGTGAAAGTCAAACTAAAAAAAACATGTCTATTAACTGTTTCTCTTTCAGTTGATATCTAAAGCTTTCAGAAATGTGTGCTGAAATAGTCTGTCTGAAAATGTTCCCTTGATGATGTCATTGACAGATAGTTGAAGGAATATGTCTTGGCATATACCTGCAGCCACAGTAAACATTAGAGCACAAAGCTAAAAAAAACATAAACCACAGTCAATCTTGAGAAGGGAGCAGCTGGAAACAGTTCATTAGGATTTAAAGCAGAACAGCCTGTTCTACCCAAGTCTGAAAGAGGAGGGTTTATAGGCACTACAGGATTTAGGGCTCTAATATCCTGGCGCAGCGCAAGGTGGCGCAGGGTGGCACGACCCGCACAGTGGTGATTTCGTCTGGCGCACCACCGTGCGCAGCCAGTTTGGCACATTTGGTAGACCGGCTGCACCGAGATGGGTGTGGTGGCACACCAGGGGGATGTGTCTACAGACACAACACCTTCATGCCAAAACACCTTCGCAGGAAGGTGCGCTGAAAGCTCACCAGCTCCAACCTTGTCTACTCTCGGCACAGGCGAAGCACGCCTGGTTCAGTGGTAATTTGGCTGACAGGCGCGCAGTGCGCACACGTCAGCAAAACTTCACAGGCATGGATCCAGAGTGTCAGTGCATTCTTTGTCGCATGTTGCGTGCTACACAACATAGCCTTACGCCATGGATGCCACTTTGACCTCACGGAGGAGACATTACAGGACTTCAGACGGAGGGAGGCCGAACTGCATGTGCCATATCAGCAGGGAATCCAGCTGGCTGCACAGCTCTGTCCTTAAATGTGAGTTTATGCCTACCGTTTATACATGTTTTGGCCACCATTTACTCAGTCAGATTAAAGATACACAAAATCAATCATGAGAAAAATAAATTTTATTTAAACGCGTCTCCTTCCTCTTCCTCCTCGCTCGCTACGACTGCTGGTTGGAGAAGGAAGGATGGAGCCTGAGGAGAGCCGTCCTCCCCTGGTCCGGGGTCTCAATGGCCTCGGTTGGCTGCATCCGCCACCGAGGCTGGAGTCAGTGGAGGAGAGATTGAAACTGGCACTGCACCTTGCCTGCAACGCTTTTAAAGGCAAGGAGAGTCGTTCATTTGATTAATGAAGATTACTCTCGGCCTTGTTAAGCCCACTCACGCCTTCTCTTCTCCCCCTCTGCCACTTGTGGCGGTGAGAGAAAACGGAGGCGTGGGTGCCCCTCGCTGCGCCGGACTGCGCCGTGCACGAAATTGGCAAATGCCCTGGACATACCCGGTTGGCGCGGCGCAGGGCAGGTGCGCCGTGCCTGGTCTATGAAATTAGAGCCCTTAATGTCAAAATGGTTTTTGGTCAAGAAATTACAAAACAACTGGGACCTGCATAATCTTGTTAAATTTTGGTAAATTAAGGGACCTTTACAAAACTAATGTGTGATGTCACTACAACTACATCCACGTCACATGTTGGTCTGTGGTTTCACTTCCTGATGCTTGAGTACACACATTTGTTCCTGTTGTCTCTTTGTCTCGCTGATGGATTGACATGGTTCCAGCTCAGAGCAGAATAATGGAGGTTCTCTGGGACCTGGTCACCCTGGTTATGATATAAAACAGAATCATAAGGAGCTCATTGTTAGTGCACACTGTGACTATATTAAACATCATTAAACTGGGAAGTGGTTCAAAAGGTTGGAGACACTGGACTGAGGTGCATATTTTCATCTTCCTCAGTAAATGACAGGTTGTGCTTGACCACTCCTCATTCTGACACAAACACAGCCCTGAGCATTAACAGAAGTGTGTGTCCATTTGTCATCTTAATGATGATTGATGAGTATTTGAGCATGTGTTTCACTGTGTCTGCTTTAATTATAACAGCATAAAGAATACTCACCTCAGTGTTTGGACCTGATACAGCTGAGGCTCTTTCTCCAGGGCCTGGTTGGAAATAAAAAATGGATTAAATACATTTCTATGCTAATGTAGTTTAGCTAAAGCTAGCAATTCTTTTGACTTTTCTAGATCATTTTGGTTGAGTGACATCACAGGCCTCTTCACGCCTCTACACCAATGACAGTGAAGGCCGGAGGTGTTATGTTTCACATTGTCCATCCTTCTCTAAGTCCATCCATACAGGTCATGGTTTTGTGAATTTGCATTTCTTTTGATGTTATTAGAAGGGGCTTGGGGAGCAGAAGGACATGACACCTCTTAATAAAATCTCAGTTCACAGAGAAATGCTCTCAGCCTTGTTAAAGAAAATGCTTCTTAAAATGCTCTGTTTTTACTTCCTGGGGTTTATGATATAATAGCTATACAGCCTCCCATTGCATGTTTTCTGCTCATCACAGGTAGACACCATGATTTTTTTTTTTAAGTCTGCTTCTTGGCCTTTACCCCTCGTCTCTCTACCTATCAGTCATTGTTTTGGCAGCCAATCAGAGCTCATCATCATAGCCTCCTGTAGCCCCACCCCCTTAAGATCCAAACTTTTTCCAAAGGGTGGGAAAGAGCTGAGTCTAATCCTCTACATAGACAAATTTATTCTTTTTTTTTTTATTCACGATGAATCAAAACCTTGGTTAATAGACACCAAAGACATGATGTAACAATGAAACACATCTGGACAAGGGACCTTTAAGAGTCAAAGGTCAATGTCATGGAGTCTTGTGGTCACCCTTTGCTCCCAAGATTGCTGTCAGAAATTTTCATCAAACTTTGCACATATGTCAGTTTAGAATCAAGGATTAAGCAATTAGACTCAAAAGGTCAGAGGTCAAAGATCATAGCCAAAGAGCTACATGTTTACCCCTTGCTCCTGAAAGCAATTTTTTAAGGCAGTGATCATCAACCAGCAGTCTTGGGACTATATCAGCTTCATGAATATCTGATCTGTTAACCCAGTAAAATATTGGACAGTTTTTGAGATCATACACTTGTCTCACTCTATAACCTGTTTTTCTAATGATCCAAATATTTTAACAGGCTATCTGGAAAGACAAAATGCATTTATTGAACTACTAGCCTGTGATAAATGTTAAAAACAACCTTTTTTTTTAATTATTCTTTAAAAGGGTTTTTCATCTGATTCTACCAAAGCAAAAGACAACTAAAGGGTTATTTTTTGCAATTAAAAACAACAAAGCTTGGTATATCTTTATGTGACGTAATTGTTAAAAGAAACATATGGCAGGACCTTTATAAGTCAATCTCTATAAAATATGGATAATACTGTGTTTTTTGGGGCCCCTGTTAGTTAACCCTGTGCAGCTGCTGGATCTGCCTGATTCAATGTGCAGGAAATCAAAGCTCATGTTTAAACCATTAAAATACATCAGCAATGATTCCCAAGTCTTGAACACGCTTCCTCTGTCCTGGTGATAGAGTCTCAGGCTCTTCAGGTGCAGAGTAATGACCATTTCACCCATCCAAAGATCGTAGGTGGAACATGGTCTATCCTCCACACCCTCAACATCATTTTTTTTTTATACCACCATACCAAATGAAACAGCCTTCCTTTCATATTTAGTAGGTGAGGTTAAGAGGCCAGTAACACCAAGAATGGCAACAAATGGTTCAGATCTCCAAGGGAAACATCTGCAAAAAACTAAGTAGTTTTACCCTGAATAATAAATTCAAAGAGTTTTTAATTGAATGAGGTTATGTTTCAGATTTACAGAACAGCCAAGTATACTCCCCAAACAGTCACTCCAGGTGTCCTCTGTGATTTCCACATTTAATTCATCAGACCAAGGTTGTTTAATTGCTCAAGTAATTAATGTGTTTTTCTAGTGAAATTTATTAAACAGTCTATCTGGTGCTCCAGGTTATCTGTCAGTCGTAGGCCTCTCAAATCCCCGTTTTTGACTTGGCCAAAGAGGTGTGATTTTAACCTGGTGCAAGTGAATCCAGCTGAGACTCTTCAGTTTAGGAGGAAAGTCAAGAAAGTCTAAAAATCAGCTGCTGTCAACAAGTCAAAGCAGATTAATGCTGATTATATGGACTCTACACTACCCCATTTACCTATATATTTTTTTCATTTGTTGATTTGCTGATAATGCATGCTGTTTTTATGATTAAAACACGCAGTCAGATTCAGACCATGTCAGTTCAGCATACCTGTGGATATACAGCTGGTTGTCTCCTTCTTTGTAAATGCTTTGTAAGCCAGGAAAACAGCCAGGATGGTCATAAAAGCCAAAGCTGCACTCAAGACAAACACCAAAACATCCTCTTCTTCTTCATCTTCATCTATAGATTAACATTTGGACAGATTAGATATCAGATTTGATTAAATTCATTTTCCTGACACTCTAGTTCAAGTCACTCACCTTTAATTTCCAGCTTGGTCCCGTTCCCCAACAGTACGTGTCCACATGAAGCAACAGCACAGTGGTAGGTCCCAGCATGAGAACGACTCAGCTTCTCCATCTCCAAGCTGTAGACACAAGTGAGTGTTTGATAGTTTACTTCCCTCTCACACTCTTCATTCATGCCTCCATGGGTGTAGATAAGTCCTGGATGAGCTTCTTGAGGGTTCTTCACCCAGTAAACTCTGAGGTCTCCATCACAGCTCCCAGTGAGGACCGTACAGTTCAGAGTCACAGAGGCTCCATGCTGGACGACTCCAGATTTAGACTGATGGATGATGGTTGGGACGTTAAATACTGAACTTCTTACATGGACGATGACGCCTCGTATGAAGTCAAACCCATGATTGGAGCCATTCATGCAGTGGTAAGTAGCTGAGTCTGATATTTGGATGTTTTTGATCTTCAGGTGATATTTTCCCGGGCTGATGTCCAGTTTGAAGCGTGGATCCTTCTCAAATTTACCAACCAGTGAGGTTTTGTTGCTAAACTTATAAAACACAGACATTCGCTCTGGTTTTTGTCCCAGACTTTCTTTAAACCAATAAAATTCTATTGCCCTGCTCTCCTGATAGAAACACTCCAAAGTCAGATCTTCACCTAATACTAACTGATTTGATATGTAGAGATGAGGACGGCTCCACGGTCACTGAATCTGGAAAGGGAAAAATCAAGATTAAGGAAAATTATTATTAACTGAGTAAAAAGTCTGACAGCATTTTGTTATATTTTATGTAAAAACAGTCAAAGATACACTTCTAAGAGACATAACTCACCCATTCCTCCAATGAGCAGACATGTCACATACAGAGCAAACTTCAGTCGAGTCATTTTGTTGAAGACACGCTGCATGGAGACTGACAAGGACTTGATATGGTCTCTTCTTTATATGGATAAAGCATTTTTGTTTGGCCAATCAGAAGTGCTCACATGATTGGTGATGACTTGTGTCTGATCCACACAGAGGAACTCAGATCAGCATTAAAACAAAATTCAAGAGAACTGCTGTTGTAAAAAAGGGGGCGGCTGGCTTTTAATCTGAACTTGATGACATGTTTTTCAGTATGTCTGCTTTAGATGAAACTGATCGTGTTGCAGATATTAAGATGAAAGATTCTGTCACTGTTAAACAAACTTCTAAAATTCTAACAGCAACACTTTTACACCTGCTGTGGTCGCAGAAAGTGAAGTGGAGGAAACAGACTTAGAAGAACAGAGCCTGCTGTTTATGTTGTTTCTCCCATCATGTCAATCTTTTCCTTTCTCTGATTTTTAATATTTCTTTCTTCAGAATTTTTTTTTTGTGCACCTTTTGCTTCTGTAGTGAGTATGCACATGACATCACGGTCTGCCAGAGTGTAATCTTACTCACTGAGTGGCACTGAGCACAGATTGGCAACATAAGTCAGAGTGAAGTAAACAATCAGACACATTAATTCAACTGAAAAGTTGAAGATTTTGGCTGTTAGTGTTTAATAATGTTCACAATCAGCAGATGTTGTTTAAACATTTGGAGCAGTAACGTCAGGTTTATGACGAAGATGAGGCCTTAATGCTAACCTTGAACAGCAGCAAAAGCATCTTGTCAGTCTCCAATCTACAACAACTGTGTGCTGCCCAAAGCAGCACAGCCCAACCATCATCTTTTAGAGCAGGAAGAGGTGGAGCTACTACAGACGACAGCAGGAAGTGACTGCTCATACAGAGATTAGCATAGATGCTAACAGCTTCAGTAGGAGTTTTATCAGAACAACAGTGAAAGCACTTTTTAGTAGAGATGATAATTTCACTCCACTTCTGACATGTTTTGTGATAGTTTGTTCTATGTAGTGTCTTAAGTTTTTAACTCAACATTGTGGCAGTTGCCCCCTCTTACTACATTAACTAAATGGCTCGATCTCGTCTACCTGCTGTGTCAGGTTACTTTTTTGCTCCCCTCAAACTCCCACCTGAAGTTGACATAACAATTAATTATTTCAAGGATTCATTTCCCTATAAGTTTTATGTGTTATACCAAAAACAACAGTATTAATATATCCTCTTAACATTTACTTATCCAAATAATATTGATTATAAATTCATTGCACCATTGATAAATATTTATAATAACTTTGATTGTATATTTTAAAAAAGTAAGAAAACACATTGGCAACATCTCAAGCTTTCAGGATTGTGTGCTGAAATAGTCTGTCTGAAAATGTTCCCTTGATGATGTCACTGACAGATAACTGAAGGAACATGTCTTGGCATACACAGCAGACACAGTAAACATTAGAGCACAAAGATAAAAAAAAAAACATAAACCATAGTCAATCTTGAGAAGGGAGCGGCTGGAAACAGTTCATTAGGATTTAAAGCAAAACAGCCTTTTCTACGCAAGGCTGAAATAGAAGGGTTTATAGGCACATCATATTAAATTGTTTTTTAGTCAAGAAACTTCAAAAATTCTGAGGACGGCTGGGACCTGCAAATTCCTGTTACATTTTGAAAAAATAAGGGACCTTCAGAAAACTAATGTGTGATGATGTCACTGAAACTACATCCATGTTTCATGTTCGTTTGTGGTTTCACGGCCTGATGTTGAGTAAACACATTGGTTTCATGTGATGAGACACAGCTGGGGAAGCACAATCAGGGATCAGGTGTGACAACTTCAGACAGGACGTTAAACCAAAGGAAACAAGGAACGACAGGCGAATTTTCAAAGTAAAACAGGAAGCACAAAGACAAGACATAAAATATGAACAAAACAGGGAACTTAACTCAAACAGAGCAGGATCATGACAAACATGCTCTCTGGAAAAAGAAAATCTAGAAACTAATATCCTGTAAAATATGTTGTTTACAGCCTTTTCTACTTTTTACAAATTCTTTATTTTATTTATTATATTTTTATGTTTTCTTCTTCTTAAACTTTAAAATAAGCTTAATTTTATCTTTTAAAAAGTAAAATGACACTGTGGCCACATTTATTATTTGTCAGATTTATTTTATTGAAGAATTATAAAGAGTAAACATCCAAAATGACAAATTTCAGTAGAGACAGAAGAGAAAATGTGTCCCAATGAAAGAAAAAGAAAGCTCTGAACCACGCTGCACATTGACTTTGTTTTAAATCCCAACTTTGACAAGCCAACCAGCCAATCAGACTGGAGAACTTTTTAGTGGCATCTGGGAAGACCAATAAGGGGGTCAAGGCCCGCTCATTTGGCCACGCCCCTGACCAGAGTTTTTTTGTGCCCCACTATTTGAAACACAGCTTTAAACCTACTCATTTTCATTTATGAGGATGTAAAACCAAAGACCTGTGCACAAAACTGCCAGAATTTGGTTGCATTGTAGCTATTTGCCCTCTTAACTTACTTTTTTTTATTTTCAAAATTGCTTGAATCCAAAATGAAAGATAGCCTTCATGAACTGGGTTCAGTTATTCTGTTTCAGGGTTCCAACTTTTGTAAAAAAAAAAAACAAAACATAAATACAGGTGTATAAACGGTTTCTTTTTCAGCATTTAGCTAAAGCTTTCAGAAATGTGTGCTCAAATAGTCTGTCTGAAAATGTTCTCTTGATAATGTCATTGACAGATAGTTGAAGGAACATGTCTTGGCATACACAGCAGACACAGTAAACATTAGAGCACAAAGATAAAAAGCTTAAGCCACAGCCACGCTTGAGAAGGGAGCAGCTGGAAACAGTTCATTAGGATTTAAAGCAAATTAGCCTGTTCTAAGCAGGGCTCAAACAGAAGGGTTTAGAGGCACATCAGGATTTATTGTTACAGTGATTTTTATACAAGAAACTTCAGAAATTCTGAGGACTACTGGGACCTGCATTATCCTCTGAAAAATAGGTAAAAAAAGGGACCTTCAGAAAACTAATGTGTGATGATGTCACTGAAACTACATCCATGTTTCATGTTCGTCTGTGGTCTCACTGCCTGACGCCTGAGTACACACATTCGTTCCTGTTGTTGTCTCTTTGTCTCGCTGATGGATTGACATGGTTCAACCTCAGAGCAGAATAATGGAGGTTCTCTGGGACCTGGTCACCCTGGTTAAGATATAAAACAGAATCATTAGGAGCTCATTGTAAGTGCACACTGTGACTATATTAAACATCATTAAACTGGGAAGTGGTTCAAAAGGTTGGAGACACTGGACTGAGGTGCATATTTTCATCTTCCTCAGTAAATGACAGGTTGTGCTTGACCACTCCTCATTCTGACACAAACACAGCCCTGAGCATTAACAGAAGTGTGTGTCCATTTGTCATCTTAATGATGATTGATGAGTATTTGAGCATGTGTTTCACTGTGTATGCTTCAATTATAATAGCATAAAAAATACCCACCTCTGTGTTTGGACCTGATACAGCTGAGGCTCTTTCTCCAGGGCCTGGTGGGAAATAAAAAATGGATTAAATACATTTCTATGCTAATGTAGTTTAGCTAAAGCTAGCAATTCTTTTGATTTTTCTAGA
Source organism: Cetoscarus ocellatus (assembly GCA_037902135.1). Lineage (NCBI taxonomy): Eukaryota > Metazoa > Chordata > Actinopteri > Labriformes > Labridae > Cetoscarus > Cetoscarus ocellatus. Next base: position 88,757 of record JBAMNC010001944.1, read on the forward strand.
TAATTTTGGTTGAGTGACATCACAGGCCTCTTCACGCCTCTACACGAATGACAGTGAAGGCTGGAGGTGTTATGTTTCACATTGTCCATCCTTCTCTAAGTCCATCCATGCAGGTCATGGTTTTGTGAATCTGCGTTTCTTTTAATGTTACTAGAGGGGGCTTGGGGAGCAGAAGGACATGACACATCATTCTAAAATCTCAGTTCACAGAGAAATGCTCTCAACCTCTTGAAAGAAAATGTCCCTTAAAATGCTCTGTTTTTTCCTTCCTGGATTTTTTTGATGTCATAGCTATACAGCCTTCACCTACATGGTTTGTCCTCAAGAAAGTTAGACGCTGTGACCGTTATGAAACTCTGCTCCTCGGCCTTAAACCCCTCCTCCCTCGGAGCTCATTATCATAGCGTCCTGTAGCCCCGCCCCCTTAAGATCCAAACTTTTTCCAAAGGGGAGTGGGAAAGAGCTGTGTCTAATTCTCTACATTGCAAATTCATTCTTTTTTGTGTTTAAATTTATTAAAAACCTTGTTTGATAGTCACCAACGACATGATGTAAACAATGAAACACATATGGACATGGGACCTTTAAGTGTCAAAGGTCAATGTCATGGAGTCTTCTGTTCACCCTTTGCTTGGGAACCCTAAATTTCAAGATGGCTGTAAGAAGTTTAGTTTTTACTTTGCAGTTATGTCTGTCATGAATCAAAGATTAAATATTTAAATTCAAAAGGTCAGAGGTCAAGGACCATAATCAAAGAGCTACATGTTTACCCCTTTGCTCCTGGGAGCAATTTTTTAAAGCAGTGATCATCAACAGGCAGCCATTGGGACTATAACAGCTTCATGAATATCTGATCTGTTAACTCAGTCAAATATTGGACAGTATAATGGCAAATTTGTATATCTTCCCACAAGGATGGAAAAAGACAAAAAATGAAGGCTCTTGAACCAAGTGCCGCCTTTGTGAGTTTTTATTACAAAAAGGAAAAATACAGGCTTGCAAGACTGGAGACAATCAAAAAAACAGAAATGGGCGGTCCTATCTTCTGCAGAGAAAGTCTGAAGACAGGTAGACAGGAAGAAGTGCACACATTTAAAGCATAGCAATTCAAGGATATGTGTGTTTGTGAATGTGGGAGTGCGTGCGTGTAGAGGTATGTGTGTATGTGTAAATCCAAAGATGCTGTCCTGGCACGTCTCTAAATTATTAGACACAAACAGCTGATATCTTATTTGGAAGTATGTGTGTGGACCAAGGACAAGGACATCTGTGCGCCGCTCAGCTAATCTATGCGTATGTTATTAATCTCATCTATGTGTGAGACTCTGCTCCTGTAAGGAAGACGTCATGAAATTACTTAAACTGTTCAAATGCTGATAAAGTGACAAGAAGGTCTTTATGTGAGACAGGAGCTCATATGTGTGTGGTGAGACAGAAATGTGAAGTGTTACTCAAATGTAAAGTATAAGCATGCACCAGAGTAAAATTTCCACAGCAACAGTTTTGCAGATTATACACTTGTCTTACTCTAAAACCTGCTTCACTAAAGATCCAAATATTTTAACATGCTATCTGGAAAGACAAACTGCATATATTAAACTACTAGCCTGTGATAACTGTTGAAAACAACCTTTTTTACTCTTTTAAAAAAGTTTTTTTTATTGTGGAATTTTACCAAAGCAAAAGACGACTCAATACTATTTTTTGCAATTAAAAATAGAAAGCTTGGTAAGTCTTTATGTGACATAATTGTTAAAAAAAAAAAAAACATACAGCAAGACCTTTATGAATAAATCTGTATATCATAAGGATAATACTGATTTTATTTTGGGCCCCTGTTAGTTAACCTTGCACAGCAGCTGGATCTGATTGATTCAATGTCTGCTAATCAGGAAGATGCATCTTGCTAAACTCCAGTCTACAATGATTGTGAGCTGCCCGAAGCAGCACGGCCCAATCTGCTGATTCTAAATTGAATGAGGGTATGTTTCGGATTGACAGAACAGCCAAGTATACTCCCAAAACAGTCACTCCAGGGGTCTTCTGTGATAATTCATCAGACCAAGCTTGTTTAATTGCTGAAGTATCTAGTATGTTTTTCTAGTGAAATATATTAAACAGTCTATCTGCTGCTCCAGGTTACCTGTTAATTGAAGACCACCCCCCACCTTGCAGCCCCTTGTTCACTCTAACTTGAACTTTCAAATATAAAAGCATGAACAGGAGAACCAGATGAATATCATGAACATTTTCAAGGACTATTTCAACGTGGACCACACATACAGAGTGATATTGGACATGCCGTCACACAGTGTTAGAACCAGCATGTAGATTCAGATGAGCAGCAGCAGTCAAGCCAGCCACTCCTCAGTTTTTTTAATTGACCAAATAGATGTGATTTTAACTAAGTGCAAGTGAATCCAGCCGAGGCTCTTCAGTTTAGGAGGAAAGTCAAGAGAGTCTAAAAGTCAGCTGCTGTCTACAAGTCAAAGTAGATTAATGCTGATGATATATGGACCCTTAACTACAACATTTATGTATGCATTTGTTGGTTTGTTTAATAATGAATGCTGTTTTAGATTAAATCACACCCAGTCAGATTCAGACCATGTCAGTTCAGCATACCTGTGGATATACAGCTGGTTGTCTCCTTCTTTGTAAATGCTTTGTAAGCCAGGAAAACAGCCAGGATGGTCATAAAAGCCAAAGCTGCACTCAAGACATACACCAAAACATCCTCTTCTTCATCATCTTCATCTATAGATTAACATTTGGACAGATTAGATATCAGATTTGATTAAATACATTTTCCTGACACTCTAGTTCAAGTCACTCACCTTTAATTTCCAGCTTGGTCCCGTTCCCCAACAGTACGTGTCCACATGAAGCAACAGCACAGTGGTAGGTCCCAGCATGAGAACGACTCAGCTTCTCCATCTCCAAGCTGTAGACACAAGTGTGTGTTTGGGAGTTTACTTCCCTCTCACACTCTTCATTCATGCCTCCATGGGTGGAGATAAGTCCTGGATGAGCTTCTTGAGGGTTCTTCACCCAGTAAACTCTGAGGTCTCCATCACAGCTCCCAGTGAGGACCGTACAGTTCAGAGTCACAGAGGCTCCATGCTGGACCACTCCAGATTCAGACTGATGGATGATGGTTGGGACGTTAAATACTGAACTTGTTACATGAACGATGACGCCTCCTATGAAGTCAAATTCATGAGGAGAGCCACTCATGCAGTGGTAAGTAGCTGAGTCTGATGTTTGGACATCTGTGATCTTCAGGTCATATTTTTCCGGGCTGATGTCCAGTTTGAAGCGTGGATCCTCCTCAAATTCACCAACCAGTAAGCCTTTGTTTTGATACTTATAGAACGCAGACATTCGCTCTGGTTTTTGTCCCAGACTTTCTTTAAACCAATAAAATGCCACTTCCCTGCTCTCCTGATAGAAACACTCCAAAGTCACATCTTCACCGATACTAACTGATTTGATATGTAGAGATGAGGACAGCTCCAGGGTCACTGCACCTGGAAATTGAAAGAAAAAATCAAGATTAAGGAAAATTATTATTAACTGAGAAAAAAGCCTGACAGCATTTTGTTAGATTTTACGACAAAACAGTCAAAGAAGCACTTCTAAGAGACATAACTCACCCATTCCTCCAATGAGCAGACATGTCACATACAGAGCAAACTTCAGTCGAGTCATTTTGTTGAAGACACGCTGCATGGAGACTGAGGAGGGCATCAAAGAATGTCTCCTTTATATGGTTAAAGCTTTTGTGATTGACCAATCAGAAGTGCTCACATGATTGATGATCACACACAGAGGAACTCAGATCAGCATTAAAACAAAATTCAAGAGGACTGCTGTTGTACAAAGAGGAGGAGGGCTTTTAACATGAACTTGATGACCTGCTTTTCAGTATGTCTGCTTTAGACTGCATATGAAACTCATCGTGCTGCAGATATTAAAATGAAAGTTCCTGCCACAAATGTGAGAAAACCATTGTCTGTAGTATAGAGGAAGGGTCTTTGTTCTTCAGTACTGTTAAATACAAACAACATCTAAAATTCTAACAGCAACACTTTTATACCTGCTGTGGCAGCAGAAAGTGAAGAGGAGGAAACAGACTTAGAAGCACAGAGTCTGCTGTTTATGGTGTTACTCCACTTGACCACCGGAGCAACTGAGTGGCAAGAAGCCCCGATTGACAACAGTAATCATTGGACAGTAAAAAACACTTTAATTCATCTGAAAAGTTTCCAGTTTTTTCCTTTTTGTATTTTATCCTGTTCACCATGAGCAGGGTAGATCCTCGGCTAACGCTTAAACATTTCGAGCACTAACGTCAGGTTTATGACGAAGATGAGGCCATGATGCTAACCTTAAACGGCAGCAACAGCATCTTGACAATCTCTATTGTACAACGATTATGTGCAGCCCAAAGTGGCACAGATGCTTTTAGTTTATAACAATGATAATAATAATACATTTTATTTAAAAGTGCCTTTCACAAGGACACTGTACAAGATTAAAACAACAACAACAAAATTAACAATAATTGTAGAATCAACAATAATCATAAAATCAACAATAGTAATAAACTCAACAACAGCAAAACACAACAGATAATGACAGGTGTAGGTTGGAGCTAATGTTATTTGTTAGTGTTATTTACTTCTATACATGTCAGATTCAGTTGTTATTGATCACGTGGGGATGTGAGTCATGTAGTGGACGGTGTCAGCCGGAAGTAGGAATATCAGCTGTTGTTTCACCTGGCGTCTTTTTCTTTTGAATGAACTGAGGGGGTGAGGGGGGAAGTCTTACTTTTGCTGACCGTTGCTTTCGCTCGAACCACAATTGAGGATGTTACAGTTCTGAAGCTCAGAAATCGGTTCACTGTTTGTTTTTTACGTGCAATAAATCTACAAAACGTCACGCAGCCTTTGGAGCGTTTTTTTCTTGATCAGCCAACGCGTCCAGCAGGTAAAGTTTTTTCTCCTACTTAGCCTCTCGGCAGCTGACTTTGCCTTTTTTGGTATAGTCACTCTACAACAGGAATGGGGAAGAGGAGGTATGTTATTGTCAAGTGGGGTAAGCAGACCTCAACAGGTGGGTTTTAAGTCTGGATTTACAAAGAGACAGGGAGTCCAGGTTTTGGAGGTCTGGTGGGAGAGAGTTCCAGGGCTGGGGAGCAGAGCGACTGAAGGCCCTGCTCCCCATGGTGCTGAGGCAGGCAGAGAGCACAGTGAGGTGGGTGGAGGAGGAGGATCTGAGGGAGCGGGCTGGAGTGGCGATGTGGAGGAGGTCAGACAGATAAGGCGGGGCGAGGTTGTAGATGACTTTGAAGGTGTACAGAAGGATTTTGAACTCTATTCTATGCTTGACTGGGAGCCAGTGGAGGTGCTGAAGAATGGAGTGATATGATGGTGTGAAGGGGTCTTAGTAATGATACGGGCAGCTGAATTCTGGACCAGTTGGAGTTTATTGAGGGACTTTTGGGGGAGACCGAAGAGGAGTGAATTACAATAATCAATGCGAGAGGTGACCAGGCACTGAGGCACTGTGAGGAGTGAGGGAGGGCCGGAGACGATTAATGTTGCAAAGGTGATACTAAGCAGACCGGGTGATGTTATTGATGCGAGACTGAAAGGACAGTGTGCTGTTGAGGATGACACCCAGACTCTTAACCTGAGGGGAAGGGAAAACTGGGGAGTTGTCATTGTATAGGGAGAAGCTGTCAACTTTAGAGAATGTGGATTTAGTGCCGACAAGAAGGAGCTTGGTTTTATCACAGTTTAATTTGAGGAAATTGGAGGTGAACCAGGATTTGACATCAGAAAGGCAGGAGATAAGGGAGGGGGATGGGAGTGTGGAGGTAGGTTTGCAGGAGAAGTAGAGCTGGATGTCATCCACGAAGCAGTGGAAATGAATATTGAATTATGAAAGATATGGCTGAGGGGGAGAAGGTAGGTGATGAGGAGGAGTGGTTGGGTGGTTGAAGGATTTTGTTGAACAGATTAAACAGAGTTCTGGAGTTTCCTGCATTGGAGCTGATGAGACTGGAGTAATAGTCCTTGTAATGAAGTAAATGGGTACAGTACATATCTTTATGCATAGTTAGACCAGTTTTTTTTTATAGAGTCTCTCTATTTGTCGCCCTTTGGCTCTCATAGCCTGGAGCTCAGAGGTAACCAGGGGGCAGATGTGGAAAAGGAAACAGAGCTGGTTTTGACTTGGGCAAGGGAATTGAGGATGGCCTGTAGGCTGTTGTTATAAAGGGTGGCCAGATCATCGGGATTACAGAGAGAGTCCGGGGTTAAGGATACTTTCAATCTTGGAGCAGAGAGTGTCTGAGTTGATGTCCTTTAAGTTCTGGAAAGAGATGTGACGGGGAAACTTGGTGGAGGAGAGGGTGAGCGTGGTATTGAATGTGAGGAAGAAGTGATCTGTAATGGGGAGTTCATCTGCTGTGCACTTGGACGGGGTGAGGCCAGAACAACAGATTAAGTCCAGTTGATGTCCTGTTTTGTGGGTTGGAAATCTGTGAACTGTCTAAAACCAAAGCTCTCCAAGCATGATGAGAACTCTCTGGTGAGGGGTAGATTAATGTTGTCCATGTATGTGTTAAAGTCTCCAAGCAGAATGACGTTGGCTGAGAGGGTGGATAGATGAGTGAGCAGGGTAGAAATATCATTTAAAAAATCACAGTGTGGTTTGGGTGCACGATAGACAGTGGCAACGATAGTGGGGGAAGTTTATAGCTTTAGCAGCTGATTTATCAGATCTGGACCACATTTCTCTGTTTAATGAAACAGATTCACTGACTTGTCAACTATTTTTACACTGTTCAGCTTTTTGCTGTCTTGTACAGTTTTTGAGATATCACTGTTTAAGCAACACTAAGTTTGGAGGATTTCCTTTTCTTAGAGCGTGTCACGTGACCTGTTAGAGCGTGAGCTTCGCCTAAAAATTCCCAAATTTCTAGCGGATAAACTGCAATAAAAGATTCAAACTTTGTTCCACAGATATGATTTATACATCAAAATGAAGCTACACTTCTCCTCTTTCAGCTGAAATTCGTTTAAACCTCGACATTGATATCGTTTTGTCTCAGTGAGCTTCAGAGCCACGGGTATCCCGCAAAGTCCTCCGTCTACTCCAATTGACATTTTCTTTCCCAGAGAGCTGATCGCTTCGCTTTGAAGCCCGTTTTTAAACTGCTCTCCCGTCAACATTTTCTACAGTACAGACATGAAACCTACATCAGTCTTTTCAGGAGATACTTGTGACGTTCACGGTGCAGTCCTTTTTTTGATAGCTATCACGGTTTTGGGACAGCATTAGCCCGTATACCCGGAAGTCCCCAGCTTTATCATCGACCCACATTAAATGTCACACTGCCTCTGTCTCTTCATGTTAGTGTTTTGCAAAGTCAGCAGGCAGAGCAGCTCCTCTTCCTAGTCCTCAGTCTACAGCGTCATGACAGAGAAATGGAAAACAATGCGCAAGGTTAGTGGGAAATGTCGGCTTTCACATTCATTTCACAAGAAAATACTACGTGCTCGACTCTGACAGCTCTGACGCCCGCGGACATTCTGCGCGGACTCTGCTCTACAGTCCGCCAGACTCTGGGTGGACACGCAGGTATACACAGCTCTTGTTTTCACTCACTCACTGTTTTCTAAATAATAAATTCATCCTGAGGGATCCTCCATCACTTGTTCTCCATGATATCAGAACAATCTTTGATGGATCAATCTTCAAATACAGTCTACTAGTGGAGCGGTTCCCAAGCTGTAGGTGGAGGCCCATTGTGGGTCTCAGAGCTGTTTTCAGTGGACGGTGTATTAATCTGGTCAAACTGTGGTAAAAATGTCTTCAGTGTATGGAGGCCCTAAGAGGACAAACATCATCAGAGTATGTCAGATTATACCCACTAGAATAAACCAGACTACACACAAATATTACACTGTTTTATATTTCTCTACTCAGATATTCCTGTCCAGATTTAAAAATTCATGTATGTAGGCTATTATTACTTTGAGTTTGATGTTCCAGTATAGATTTGTTGATTTAAAAATGAAGTAGTGATAACTTTGACTTAGATGTTAACTTGAGCAGATCCAGTTTCTAATGACATTCTGACCGTTAATGTCCACTCCTTATTGTCCTCCAATGAAAATCACCTCTGTTTACATTAATGTTCAAGTCAGATGCTTTTATACTGGATAGTTCATAGTGTTGTGGATTTGTAGCCTACAAATTCATGCCAAAACATTTTTCAGTTACTTAAGGAAAATGTATTCTAGGCTAATTATGCATATTCAATTGCACTTCATAATTTAACCCTTCAAAGCCTGAATGCACAAATAATAGCCAGAACATACATTTTTTCTGGAGCTGAATTGTTTATTTCACTTCCTACTGAAATCCAACAAAATCACAATTTCCATAACATTGATCATAGATGAATTTTTAGCTGCAAAGTTGCTGACTCTCCCTCCGGCCGCCCGGGTTCAAATTCTGGTGGAGGCAGTTGTACTTTTCAACTGTGTGTCCAATACAGACTGCTGATTACTACAGCTCCTTGCTGTATGCATCTGGCTGCTGTCCTCTCAGTCTGGATGTCACAGGCTGTCAGTCATTCAACCTTTCACTACCAATACTACTTTATTCTTTTCCTGTCTTTACAATGTAGATTTGAGAACATATTTCACACATCTGCTACTGATTACAGTCTTTGTCATTTTAGCCCTAACAAATTTTACTCTTTTAATCATAGATTACAACTTCTTCATGGTGGCCAAACATTTGTACAGCTTTCTGCAATTTCCTTTCACGTTTATTCATTTTCAGCTTTCTTTCACAACTGTAACCATTTTTATTACACATTTCCCACATTTGCAGCTGTGCTTTACTGCTTCCAACTATCTTATGTCACATTTTACATTTTCAGCTTTGTTTGCATTGCTTTTAGCCATTTCATTTCACAGTTCCAGCATTCAGACTCAGCATTTCAACGCATTTGCTGCAAGGAAATGCAATTTTTCTAGTTAATTATTGCAATGAGTCATATCACAATGATTTTTATTTGTTAAAGCAAAAATTACAGATAAAATATGTCCTCTTAACTTCTACTTATTCATATAATATTGTTCATAAACTAATCAAACCATTTATAATCTTTATTTCATTTGTTTTATTTTTACTTTTAATTCATCTCAAACTTTAAAATAACCTTAATTTTATCTTTTAGAAGGTAAAACAACACAGTGGCAGCATTTATTATTTGTCAGGTTCATTTTATTGAAGAATTAAAAAGAGTAAACATCTAAAATGACAAAAATCAGTTCTAACAGAGAGAAAATGTGTCACAATGAAATAAAAAGAAAGCTCTGAACCACACTGCACTTTGACTTTGACTCTGGTTTAAATCCCAACTTTTAACAAGCCAACTAGCCAATCAGAGTTGAGAATTTTTTAAAGGCACCTGGGGAGACCCATAAGGGGTCAACGCCCGCTCATTTGGCCACGCCCCTGCCCAGATAATTTTGTGCCCAACTATTTGAACCACAGCTTTATACTTACTCATTTTCATTTATGAAGATGTAAAAGCAAAGACACAAAAACACAATCCACAAAACTGCCAAAATTTTGGAACTTTGTAGCTGTTCACATAAATAACATGTTTTTCCATTTTCTAAATTGCTTGAGTCCTCAATGAAAGATAGACGTCATAAATTGTTTCTCTTTCAGTTGATACCTCAAGCTCTCAGAAATGTGTGCTAAAAAAGTCTGTTTGAAAATGTTCCCTTGATGATGAGACAAGCGTCATCCACAGTCACTCTTGAGAAGGGAGCGCTGGAAACAGTTCATTAGGATTTAAAGCAAAACAGCCTGTTCTAAGCAAGGCTGAAACAGAGGGGTTTATAGACACATCAGGATTTAATGTCCAAGTGGTTTTTAGTCAAGAAACTTCAGGAATTCTGAGGATGACTGGGACCTGCATAATCCTGTGAAAAATTCATGAAATAAGGGACCTTCACAAAACTAATGTGTGATGATGTCACTGAAACTACATCCATGTTTCATGTTAGTCTGTGGTTTCACTGCCTGACGCCTGAGTACACACATTCGTTCCTGTTGTTGTCTCTTTGTCTCGCTGATGGATTGACATGGTTCCAGCTCAGAGCAGAATAATGGAGGTTCTCTGGTACCTGGTCACCCTGGTTATGATTTAAAACAGAATCATTAGGAGCTCATTGTTAGTGCACACTGTGACTATATTAAACGTCATTAAACTGTGAAGCGGTTCAAAAGGTTGGAGGCACTGGAGGTGCATATTTTCATCTTCCTCAGTAAATGACAGGTTGTGCTTGACCACTCCTCATTCTGACACAAACACAGCCCTGAGCATTAACAGAAGTGTGTGTCCATTTGTCATTTAAATGATGATTGATGAGTATTTGAGCATGTGTTTCACTGTGTCTGCTTCAATTATAATAGCATAAAGAATACTCACCTCTGTGTTTGGACCTGATACAGCTGAGGCTCTTTCTCCAGGGCCTGGTTGGAAATAAAAAACTGGATTTAATATGTTTCTACACGAATCTAGTTTAGCTAAAGCTAGCAATTCTTTTGACTTTTCTAGATCATTTTGGTTGAGTGACACCACAGGCCTCTTCACGCCTCCACACCAATGACAGTGAAGGCCGGAGGTGTTAAGTTTCACATTGTCCATCCTTCTCTAAGTCCATCCATACAGGTCATGGTCTTGTGAATCTGCGTTTCTTTTCATGTTATTAGAGGGGCTTGGGGTGCAGAAGGACATGACACCTCTTACTAAAATCTAATTTCACAGAGAAACGCTCTCAGCCTCATTAAAATTCTCTGTTGTTTACTCCCAGGGGTTTGTGATGTCATAGCTATACAGCCTCCACCTACATGTTTTCTGCACATCAAATGGAGACACCGTGACTTTTTCAAAGTCTGCTTCTTGGTCTTTAACCCCTCCTCCCTCCTCCCATCAGACATTGTTTTGGCAGCCAATCAGCACGGAGCTCATTACCATAGCCTCCTGTAGCCCCGCCCCCTTAAGATCCAAACTTTTCCAAAGGGGAGGAAGAAAGAGCTGAGTCTAGTCCTCGACATTGACATGTTTATTATTTTTTTATTTCAATTGATTAAAAACCTTGTTTAATAGTCACCGAAGACATGATGTCAACAGCCAAACACATCAGAATATGGGACTTTTAAGTGTCAAAGGTCAAGTCATGGAGTATTGTGGTCGCTCTTTGCTTGGGAACCTGAAATCCCAAAATTGCTGAAAGGGATTTTCATCAAACTTTGCAGTTATGTCCGTCGTGAATCAAGGACTAAGGGATTAGATTCAAAAGGTCAGAGGTCAAAGACTATAATCAAAGATCTTCATGTTTACACCTTTCTCCTAAGAGCAATTTTTTAAGGCACGTCACTGGCAGTCTTGGGACTATATCAGCTTCATGAATATCTGATCTGTTAACCTAGTAAAATATTGATTAGTTTTTGAGATCATACACTTGTCTCACTCTATAACCTGCTTCACTAAAGATCAAAATATTTTAACATGCTATGTGGAAACACAAAATGAATATATTAAAGTACTAGCCTGTGGTAAATGTTTAAACAGCCTTTTTTATTTTCTGAAAAGTTTTTTTATGGGATTTACCAAAGGAAAAGACGACTAAACATTTTTTTTTGCAATTAAAAATAAAAAGCTTGGTATAACTTTATGTGATGTAATTGTTAAAAGAAACATACAGCAAGACTTTTAAGAATCAATCTGTATTTCTTACGGATAATACTGCTTTTTCTTAGGCCCCTGTTAGTTAACCTGTGCAGCAGCTGGATCTTCCTGATTCAATGTCTGCTAATCAGGCAGATCCATCTTGACAAACTCCAGTCTGTAATGACTGTGAGCTGCCCGAAGCAGCACGGCCCAATCTGTATCCTGAGAGCAGGATGAAGTGGAGCAAGACGATAACAGGAAGTGACTTCACTTATAGAGATTGGCATAGATGTTTACAAATCCAGTGGCAGTTTAATCAGATCTTAACATGAAAAAGTACAAAAGGTCCACAGCTCTTCCTGTGACTTGGCAGCTGTACGGCTCAAAATGTCACTGTTCTTGAAATAGATTCTTGAATGGAGCTCCTTTATGTGTGCGGATCATTTGTACTTTTTCATGTGAAGTCTTTATTAAATGAAAAACAAATATCAACACTACAAACTTTTCTATAGTAAGGATATTTTCACTCCACTTCTTATGTTTTAATGAGAATTTGTTTTATGACGTGACTCATGTTCTGTTGTACAGCAGTCCCTGTCACCATCATCTGTTTCGCCCATCATCGATATGATTGATGGTGATTGTCCAATCATCTACCAGATATGCTTATAAAAGGTTCTGTCCTCCCCAAACACATTTAATTGACTCTTCCCCAAATGAATATTGTAATATAATATACTTTAAAAATATCTTTCAAAGATTAAACAAACACAAGAAAAAGGAACAATATACAATAAGAAAAAACATAACACCCAATACCAGCCCACCGCCTGCAGGAAAGCACAGAGTTCAAACCACAAATCAAGTAAAAAACGAAAACTACTAAGAGAAAAAAGTGACAATATGACCAACATTCAACATGATCAATTATGCAGCATAGGTGAAGGAAATCAAAGTGTATTTTTTAACCATTAAAACAGTTCAGCAAAGGCTCACATGTCTTATCAAACACGTTTCCTTTGTCCTTGTTATAAAGTCTCCATCTCTTCTGGTTCAGAGTATTGACCATTTCACCCATCCAAAGATCGCAGGTTTGAGCATGGTTTATCTTCTATACCCTCAAGATCAGTTTTTTCGGTACCATTATACCAAATGAAACAGCCTGTCTTTCATATTTATAAACAGAGGTTAAGAGGCCTGTAGCACCAAGAATGGCAACAGCTGGGTCAGGTCTCCAGAGTTTTCCAAATGCCACAGAGAAACAGTTACAAATATTTTCCCAGCATGAAAACAGACGACTACATGAGCAAAATATACGAGTTAAGTTACCATCTGCTGACTTACATCTATTACATATGAGGGAAACATCTGCAAAAACTATGTAGTTTTACCCTGAAATAATGAATTCTGTGAAGAGTTTTAAATTAAATGAGTTTATGTTTCAGATTTACAAAACAGCCAAGTATACTCCCCAAACAGTCACTCCAGGGGTCCTCTGTGATTTCCACATTTATTTCATCAGACCAAGCTTCTTTGATTGCTGAAGTATCTAGTACAGTGTTTTTCAACCTTGGGGTCGGGACCCCATGTGGGGTCGCCTGGAATTCAAATGGGGTCGCCTGAAATGTCTAGTAATTGATAAAAAAAATACATATATATGTTAGGCTACTGATAAAACATTTTTTAACTAATTATTATTCTTTTCAAAATGAAAACACCACACACAATCTTAAACAACTCTATTCTATACTTTCACTTTCTCAAATATAAATGTAGTTTAAATAAAATGCAGCATTTAAAAATATCTCAGCTGGCACAACTTGATTGAAGGCCGCGATCGAGTGACTTTACAGTGACTGCTGCTTCAGTTCCCTCGCTTCAACTTAACACACAAACTTGCAGTCATTAGGAAAAAACAGCATAACAAACCTCCATGGTTCGCACAGTATAGCAAACATGATGAAAAACTAATTCTAGAAAATAAATGTCTCTGGGGTCCCCAGAAATTTTTGATGCCGAAATGGGGTCACTGACCAAAAAAGCTTGGGAAGCACTGATCTAGTATGTTTTTCTCATGAAATATATAGAACAGTCTATCTGTTGCTCCAGATTACCTGTCATTTGTAGGCCTCTACAACCCCCCCCACACACACACACACAAACACACCTTACAGCCCTCTGTTCACTCAGTATGTGTGGTCCTCGTTGAAATCGTCCTTGAAGATATTCATGATATTTATCTGGTTCTCCTGTTCATGCTTTTATATTTGAAAGTTCAAGTTAGAGTGACATTGGACATGTTGTCACACAGTGTAAAAATCAGAGCGCACACTCTTAAAAGTTAACTCAGACAAGCAGCAGCAGTCAAGCTGGCCACTCCTCAGTTTATTGAATTAACCAAAGAAATGTGATTTTAACCAGCTGCAAGTGAATCAAGCCGAGGCTCTTCAGTTTAGGTGGAGAGTCAAGAAAATCTAAAATTCAACTGCTGTCAACAAGTCAAAGCTGATTAAGGCTGATTATATGGACCCTTAAATATAACATTTATTTATTAATTTGTTGGGTTTGTTTATAATGAATGCTGTTTTAGATTAAATCACACAGTCAGATTCAGACCATGTCAGTTCAGCATACCTGTGGATATACAGCTGGTTGTCTCCTTCTTTGTAAATGCTTTGTAAGCCAGGAAAACAGCCAGGATGGTCATAAAAGCCAAAGCTGCACTCAAGACATACACCAAAACATCCTCTTCTTCATCATCTTCATCTATAGATTAACATTTGGACAGATTAGATATCAGATTTGATTAAATTCATTTTCCTGACACTCTAGTTCAAGTCACTCACCTTTAATTTCCAGCTTGGTCCCGTTCCCCAACAGTACGTGTCCACATGAAGCAACAGCACAGTGGTAGGTCCCAGCATGAGAACGACTCAGCTTCTCCATCTCCAAGCTGTAGACACAAGTGTGTGTTTGGGAGTTTACTTCCCTCTCACACTCTTCATTCATGCCTCCATGGGTGGAGATAAGTCCTGGATGAGCTTCTTGAGGGTTCTTCACCCAGTAAACTCTGAGGTCTCCATCACAGCTCCCAGTGAGGACCGTACAGTTCAGAGTCACAGAGGCTCCATGCTGGACCACTTCAGATTCAGACTGATGGATGATGGTTGGGACGTCAAATACTGAACTTGTTACATGGACGATGACGCCTCCTATGAAGTCAAACCCACGAGAGGAGCGATTCATGCAGTGGTAAGTAGCTGAGTCTGATGTTTGGACATCTGTGATCTTCAGGTGATATTTTCCAGGGCTGATGTCCAGTTTGAAGCGTGGATCCTTCTCAAATTCACCAACCAGTAAGGCTTTTTCTTCATACTTGTAGAACTCAGACATCCGCTCTGGTTTTTGTCCCAGACTTTCTTTAAACCAATAAAATTCCACTGCCCTGCTCTCCTGATAGAAACACTCCAAAGTCACATCTTCACCAGTACTAACTGATCGGATATGTAGAGATGAGGACGGCTCCGAAGTCACTGCACCTGGAAAGGGAAAAATCAATATTAAGATGAAGTATTGTTAACTAAGAAAAAAAGTCTGACAGCATTTTGTTAGATTTTATGTAAAGACAGTCAAAGAAGCACTTCTAAGAGACATAACTCACCCATTCCTCCAATGAGCAGACATGTCACATACAGAGCAAACTTCAGTCGAGTCATTTTGTTGAAGACACGCTGCATGGAGACTGAGGAGGGCATCAAAGAATGTCTGCTTTATATGGTTAAAGCTTTTGTGATTGGCCAATCAGAAGTGCTCACATGATTGGTGATCACACTTGTGTCTGATCCACACAGAGGAACTCAGATCAGCATTAAAACAAAATTCAAGAGGACTGCTGTTGTACAAAGAGGGGGAGGGCTTTTAACATGAACTTGATGACCTGCTTTTCAGTATGTCTGCTTTAGACTGCATATGAAACTCATCGTGCTGCAGATATTAAGATGAAAGTTCCTGCCACAAATGTGAGAAAACCATTGTCTGTTGTATAGAGGAAGGGTCTTTGTTCTTCAGTACTGTTAAATACAAACAACATCTAAAATTCTAACAGCAACACTTTTATACCTGCTGTGGCAGCAGAAAGTGAAGAGGAGGAAACAGACTTAGAAGCACAGAGTCTGCTGTTTATGGTGTTACTCCACTTGACCACCGGAGCAACTGAGTGGCAAGAAGCCCTGATTGACAACAGTAATCATTGGACAGTAAAAAACACTTTAATTCATCTGAAAAGTTTCCAGTTTTTTCCTTTTTGTATTTTATCCTGTTCACCATGAGCAGGGTAGATCCTCGGCTAATGCTTAAACATTTCGAGCACTAACGTCAGGTTTATGACGAAGATGAGGCCATGATGCTAACCTTAAATGGCAGC
Source organism: Cetoscarus ocellatus (assembly GCA_037902135.1). Taxonomy (NCBI): domain Eukaryota; kingdom Metazoa; phylum Chordata; class Actinopteri; order Labriformes; family Labridae; genus Cetoscarus; species Cetoscarus ocellatus. The sequence goes on from JBAMNC010001944.1 coordinate 104,959, forward strand.
AACAGCATCTTGACAATCTCTATTGTACAACGATTATGTGCAGCCCAAAGTGGCACAGATGCTTTTAGTTTATAAAATGATAATAATAATACATTTTATATAAAAGTGCCTTTCACAAGGACGCTGTGCAAGATTAAAACAACAACAACAAAATTAACAATAATTGTAGAATCAACAATAATCATAAAATCAACAATAGTAATAAACTCAACAACAGCAAAACACAACAGATAATGACAGGTGTAGATTGGAGCTAATGTTAGTTCTTAGTGTTATTTACTTCTATACATGTCAGATTCAGTTGTTATTGATCACGTGGGGATGTGAGTCACGTAGTGGGCGGTGTCAGCCGGAAGTAGGAATATCAGCTGTTGTTTCACCTGGCGTCTTTTTCTTTTGAATGAACTGAGGGGGTGAGGGGGGAAGTCTTTTGCTGACCGTTGCTTTCGCTTGAACCACAATTGAGGATGTTACAGTTCTGAAGCTCAGAAATCGTTTCACTGTTTGTTTTTTACGTGCAATAAATCTACAAAACGTCACACAGCCTTTGGAGCGTTTTTTTCTTGATCAGCCAACGCGTCCAGCAGGTAAAGTTTTTTCCCCTACTTAGCCTCTCGGCAGCTGACTTTGCCTTTTTTGGTATAGTCACTCTACAACAGGAATGGGGAAGAGGAGGTGTCTTATTGTCAAGTGGGGTAAGCAGACCTCAACAGGTGGGTTTTAAGTCTGGATTTACAAAGAGACAGGGAGTCCAGGTTTTGGAGGTCTGGTGGGAGAGAGTTCCAGGGCTGGGGAGCAGAGCGACTGAAGGCCCTGCTCCCCATGGTGCTGAGGCAGGCAGAGAGCACAGTGAGGTGGGTGGAGGGGGAGGATCTGAGGGAGCGGGCTGGAGTGGCGATGTGGAGGAGGTCAGACAGATAAGGCGGGGCGAGGTTGTAGATGACTTTGAAGGTGTACAGAAGGATTTTGAACTCTATTCTATGCTTGACCGGGAGCCAGTGGAGGTGCTGAAGAATGGGGTGATATGATGGTGTGAAGGGGTCTTAGTAATGATACGGGCAGCTGAATTCTGGACCAGTTGGAGTTTATTGAGGGACTTTTGGGGGAGACCGAAGAGGAGTGAATTACAATAATCAATGCGAGAGGTGACCAGGCACTGAGGCACTGTGAGGAGTGAGGGAGGGCCGGACACGGTTAATGTTGCAAAAGTGATACTAAGCAGACCGGGTGATGTTATTGATGCAAGACTGAAAGGACAGTGTGCTGTTGAGGATGACACCCAGACTCTTAACCTGAGGGGAAGGGAAAACTGGGGAGTTGTCATTGTATAGGGAGAAGCTGTCAACTTTAGAGAGTGTGGATTTAGTGCCGACAAGAAGGAGCTTGGTTTTATCACAGTTTAATTTGAGGAAATTGGAGGTGAACCAGGATTTGACATCAGAAAGGCAGGAGATAAGGGAGGGGGATGGGAGTGTGGAGGTAGGTTTGCAGGAGAAGTAGAGCTGGATGTCATCCACGAAGCAGTGGAAATGAATATTGAATTTACGAAAGATATGGCTGAGGGGGAGAAGGTAGGTGATGAGGAGGAGTGGTTGGGTGGTTGAAGGATTTTGTTGAACAGATTAAACAGAGTTCTGGAGTTTCCTGCATTGGAGCTGATGAGACTGGAGTAATAGTCCTTGTAATGAAGTAAATGGGTACAGTACATATCTTTATGGATAGTTAGACCAGTTTTTTTTATAGAGTCTCTCTAGTTGTCGCCCTTTGGCTCTCATAGCCTGGAGCTCAGAGGTAAACCAGGGGGCAGATGTGGAAAAGGAAACAGAGCTGGTTTTGACTGGGGCAAGGGAATTGAGGATGGCCTGTAGGCTGTTGTTATAAAGGGTGGCCAGATCATCAGGGGTTAGAGAGAGAGTCCGGGATAAGGATACTGTCAATCTTGGAGCAGAGAGTGTCTGAGTCCTTTAAGTTCTGGAAAGAGATGTGACGGGGAAACTTGGTGGAGGAGAGGGTGAGCGTGGTATTGAATGTGAGGAAGAAGTGATCTGTAACGGGGAGTTCATCTGCTGTGCACTTGGACGGGGTGAGGCCAGAACAACAGATTAAGTCCAGTTGATGTCCTGTTTTGTGGGTTGGGAAATCTGTGAACTGTCTAAAACCAAAGCTCTCAAAGCATGATGAGAACTCTCTGGTGAGGGGTAGATTAATGTTGTCCATGTATGTGTTAAAGTCTCCAAGCAGAATGACGTTGGCTGAGAGGGTGGATAGATGAGTGAGCAGGGTAGAAATATCATTTAAAAAATCACAGTGTGGTTTGGGTGCACGATAGACAGTGGCAACGATAGTGGGGGAAGTTTATAGCTTTAGTAGCTGATTTATCAGATCTGGACCACATTTCTCTGTTTAATGAAACACAAACAGTAAAAGCACTTCTTCATAGAGATCTTTTCTCTCCACTCACATTTTTTGTGATACTTTGTTCTACGTAGTGGCTTCGATTTTTTTTTTTTTTAATTTAAGGCTGTGGCAGTAGCACCCACTTACTTCATTAACTCAATGGCTGGTAATGAATGTGATTAATAGACTAATCGTCCAATCATCTGCTGGACATACTTTTCAAAGGTTCTGGTCATTCTCTTTTAATCAGCTGTTAAGAAAAAAAGTGAAAAATATTGAACGGACTATCTGATGTGTCAGGTTACCTTTTTTGCACCCCCCTCACCCTCCAACCTGAAGTCACTGAAATGGTGGAGTTCACAATATAATTATGTTGAAATGCTGAGTCAGCATTTCAACATATTGTTATCCGACTTTATTCTTCTTCTTATTATTATTATTATTCTTCCCTCAACTATTTGGACCTTTTCACAGCTTTCAAATTTGCACAGATTTTCACAGAAAAAAATTGAGCAGTGCAGCATGTTCAGGAGAGGTGGGCTTGTATTTTTCACATGTGTAACTGTTTCAGTTTTTACAGTAAAAATGATTTTCTGCAGATTTTTTTGCATTGAAGTCAATGGGAGATTTTTGCAGTTCTGCTGAAAAGTGCTTGAACTTTCAGGCTGTACAGCTTCAGCATACTTCCACCTACAGACTTCATTCTTGCTTTCACAGATTCACTGACTTGTCAACTATTTTTACACTGTTCAGCTTTTTGCTATCTTCTACAGTTTTTGAGATATCACTGTTTAAGCAACACTAAGTTTGGAGGATTTCTCTGTTCTTAGAGCGTGTCACGTGACCTGTTAGAGCGTGAGCTTCGCCTAAAAATTCCCAAATTTCTAGCGGATAAACTGCAATAAAAGATTCAAACTTTGTTCCACAGATATGATTTATACATCAAAATGAAGCTACACTTCTCCTCTTTCAGCTGAAATTCGTTTAAACCTCGACATTGATATAGTTTTGTCTCAGTGAGCTTCAGAGCCATGGGTATCCCGCAAAGTCCTCCGTCTACTCCAATTGACATTTTCTTTCCCAGAGAGCTGATCGCTTCACTTTGAAGGCCGTTTTTAAACTGCTCTCCCGTCAACATTTTCTACAGTACAGACATGAAACCTACATCAGTCTTTTCAGGAGATACTTGTGACGTTCACGGTGCAGTCCTTTTTTTGATAGCTATCACGGTTTTGGGACAGCATTAGCCCGTATACCCAGAAGTCCCCAGCTTCATCATCGACCCACATTAAATGTCACACTGCCTCCGCCTCTTCATGTTAATGTTTTGCAAAGTCAGCAGGCAGAGCAGCTCCTCTTCCTAGTCCTCAGTCTACAGCGTCATGACAGAGAAATGGAAAACAATGCGCAAGGTTAGTGGGAAATGTCGGCTTTCACATTCATTTCACAAGGAAAATACTACGCGGCAGGCTCGACTCTGACAGCTCTGACGCCCGCGGACATTCTGCGCGGACTCTGCTCTACAGTCCGTCAGACTCTGGCTGCACACGCAGGTATACGCAGCTCTTGTTTTCACTCACTCACTGTTTTCTAAATAATAAATTCATCCTGAGGGATCCTCCATCACTTATTCTCCATGATATCAGAACAATCTTTGATGGATCAAGCTTCAAATACAGTCTACTAGTGGAGCGGTTCCCAAGCTGTAGGTGGAGGCCCATTGTGGGTCTCAGAGCTGTTTTCAGTGGACGGTGTATTAATCTGGTCAAATTGTGGTAAAAATGTCTTCAGTGTATGGAGGCCCTAAGAGGACAAACATCATCAGAGTATGTCAGATTATACCCACTAGAATAAACCAGACTACACACAAATATTACACTGTTTTACATTTCTCTACTCAGATATTCCTGTCCAGATTTAAAAATTCATGTATGTAGGCTATTATTACTTTGAGTTTGATGTTCGAGTATAGATTTGTTGTTTTAAAAATTAAGTAGTGACAACTTTGACTTAGATGTTAACTTGAGCAGATCAAGTTTCTAATGACATTCTGACCGTTAATGTCCACTCCTTATTGTCCTCCAATGAAAATCACCTCTGTTTACATTAATGTTCAAGTCAGATGCTTTTATACTGGATAGTTCATAGTGTTGTGGATTTGTAGCCTACAAATTCATGCCAAAACATTTTTCAGTTACGAAAGGAAAATGTATTCTAGGCTAATTATGCATATTCAATTGCACTTCATAATTTAACCCTTCAAAGCCTGAATGCACAAATAATAGCCAGAACAGTCATTTTTTTTGGAGCTGAAATGTTTATTTCACTTCCTACTGAAATCCAACAAAATCACAATTTCCATAACATTGATCATAGATGAATTTTTAGCTGCAAAGTTGCTGACTCTCCCTCCGGCCGCCCAGGTCAAATTCTGGTGAAGGCTGTTGTACTTTTCAACTGTGTGTCCAATACAGACTGCTGATTACTACAGCTCCTTGCTGTATGCATCTGGCTGCTGTCCTCTCAGTCTGGATGTCACAGGCTGTCAGTCATTCAACCTTTCACTTCCATACAACTTTATTCTTTTCCTGTCTTTACAATGTAGATTTGAGAACATATTTCACACATCTGCTACTGATTACAGTCTTTGTCATTTTAGCCCTAACAAATTTTACTCTTTTAATCATAGATTACAACTTCTTCATGGTGGCCAAACATTTGTACAGCTTTCTGCAATTTCCTTTCACGTTTATTCATTTTCAGCTTTCTTTCACAACTGTAACCATTTTTATTACACATTTCTCACATTTGCAGCTGTGCTTTACTGCTTCCAACTATTTTATGTCCCATTTTACATTTTCAGCTTTGTTTGCATTGCTTTTAGCCATTTCATTTCACAGTTCCAGCATTCAGACTCAGCATTTCAACGCATTTGCTGCAAGGAAATGCAATTTTTCTAGTTAATTATTGCAATGAGTCATATCACAATGATTTTTATTTGTTAAAGCAAAAATTACAGATAAAATATGTCCTCTTAACTTCTACTTATTCAAATAATATTGTTCATAAACTAATCAAACCATTTATAATCTTTATTTCATTTGTTTTATTTTTACTTTTAATTCATCTCAAACTTTAAAATAACCTTAATTTTATCTTTTAAAAGGTAAAACAACACAGTGGCAGCTTTTATTATTTGTCAGGTTCATTTTATTGAAGAATTAAAAAGAGTAAACATCTAAAATGACAAAAATCAGTTCTAACAGAGAGAAAATGTGTCACAATGAAATAAAAAGAAAGCTGTGAACCACACTGCACGTTGACTTTGGTTTAAATCCCAACTTTGACAAGCCAACTAGCCAATCAGAGTTGAGAATTTTTTAAAGGCACCTGGGAAGACCCATAAGGGGTCAAGGCCCGCTCATTTGGCCACGCCCCTGCCCAGATAATTTTGTGCCCAACTATTTGAACCACAGCTTTATACTTATTCATTTTCATTTATGAAGATGTAAAAGCAAAGACACAAAAACACAATCCACAAAACTGCCAAAATTTTGGAACTTTGTAGCTGTTTGCATAAATAACATGTTTTTCCATTTTCTAAATTGCTTGAGTCCTCAATGAAAGATAGACGTCATAAATTGTTTCTCTTTCAGTTGATACCTCAAGCTCTCAGAAATGTGTGCTAAAAAAGTCTGTTTGAAAATGTTCCCTTGATGATGAGACAAGCGTCATCCACAGTCACTCTTGAGAAGGGAGCGCTGGAAACAGTTCATTAGGATTTAAAGCAAAACAGCCTGTTCTAAGCAAGGCTGAAACAGAGGGGTTTATAGACACATCAGGATTTAATGTCCAAGTGGTTTTTAGTCAAGAAACTTCAGGAATTCTGAGGACTACTGGGACCTGCATAATCCTTTGAAAAATTCATGAAATAAGGGACCTTCACAAAACTAATGTGTGATGATGTCACTGAAACTACATCCATGTTTCATGTTAGTCTGTGGTTTCACTGCCTGACGCCTGAGTACACACATTCGTTCCTGTTGTTGTCTCTTTGTCTCGCTGATGGATTGACATGGTTCCAGCTCAGAGCAGAATAATGGAGGTTCTCTGGTACCTGGTCACCCTGGTTATGATTTAAAACAGAATCATTAGGAGCTCATTGTTAGTGCACACTGTGACTATATTAAACATCATTAAACTGGGAAGTGGTTCAAAAGGTTGGAGGCACTGGAGGTGCATATTTTCATCTTCCTCAGTAAATGACAGGTTGTGCTTGACCACTCCTCATTCTGACACAAACACAGCCCTGAGCATTAACAGAAGTGTGTGTCCATTTGTCATTTAAATGATGATTGATGAGTATATGAGCATGTGTTTCACTGTGTATGCTTCAATTATAATAGCATAAAGAATACTCACCTCTGTGTTTGGACCTGATACAGCTGAGGCTCTTTCTCCAGGGCCTGGTTGGAAATAAAAAAAAATGGATTTAATATGTTTCTACACGAATCTAGTTTAGCTAAAGCTAGCAATTCTTTTGACTTTTCTAGATCATTTTGGTTGAGTGACACCACAGGCCTCTTCACGCCTATACACCAATGACAGTGAAGGCCTGAGGTGTTGTGTTTCACATTGTCCATCCTTCTCTAAGTCCATCCATACAGGTCATGGTCTTGTGAATCTGCGTTTCTTTTCATGTTATTAGAGGGGCTTGGGGTGCAGAAGGACATGACACCTCTTACTAAAATCTAATTTCACAGAGAAACGCTCTCAGCCTCATTAAAATTCTCTGTTATTTACTCCCAGGGGTTTGTGATGTCATAGCTATACAGCCTCCACCTACATGTTTTCTGCACATCAAATGGAGACACCGTGACTTTTTCAAAGTCTGCTTCTTGGTCTTTAACCCCTCCTCCCTCCTCCCATCAGACATTGTTTTGGCAGCCAATCAGCACGGAGCTCATTACCATAGCCTCCTGTAGCCCCGCCCCCTTAAGATCCAAACTTTTCCAAAGGGGAGGAAGAAAGAGCTGAGTCTAGTCCTCGACATTGACATATTTATTATTTTTTTATTTCAATTGATTAAAAACCTTGTTTAATAGTCACCGAAGACATGATGTCAACAGCCAAACACATCAGAATATGGGACTTTTAAGTGTCAAAGGTCAAGTCATGGAGTATTGTCGTCGCTATTTGCTTGGGAACCTGAAATCCCAAAATTGCTGAAAGGGATTTTCATCAAACTTTGCAGTTATGTCCGTCGTGAATCAAGGACTAAGGGATTAGATTCAAAAGGTCAGAGGTCAAAGACTATAATCAAAGATCTTCATGTTTACACCTTTCTCCTAAGAGCAATTTTTTAAGGCAGTGATCATCAACTGGCAGTCTTGGGACTATATCAGCTTCATGAATATCTGATCTGTCAACCTAGTAAAATATTGATTAGTTTTTGAGATCATACACTTGTCTCACTCTATAACCTGCTTCACTAAAGATCAAAATATTTTAACATGCTATGTGGAAACACAAAATAAATATATTAAAGTACTAGCCTGTGGTAAATGTTTCTGAAAAGTTTTTTTATGGGATTTACCAAAGGAAAAGACGACTAAACATTATTTTTTGCAATTAAAAATAAAAAGCTTGGTATAACTTTATGTGATGTAATTGTTAAAAGAAACATACAGCAAGACTTTTAAGAATCAATCTGTATTTCTTACGGATAATACTGCTTTTTCTTAGGCCCCTGTTAGTTAACCTGTGCAGCAGCTGGATCTGCCTGATTCAATGTCTGCTAATCAGGCAGATCCATCTTGCCAAACTCCAGTCTGTAATGACTGTGAGCTGCCCGAAGCAGCACGGCCCAATCTGTATCCTGAGAGCAGGATGAAGTGGAGCAAGACGATAACAGGAAGTGACTTCACTTATAGAGATTGGCATAGATGTTTACAAATCCAGTGGCAGTTTAATCAGATCTTAACATGAAAAAGTACAAAAGGTCCACAGCTCTTCCTGTGACTTGGCAGCTGTACGGCTCAAAATGTCACTGTGTGTGAAATAGATTCTTGAATGGAGCTCCTTTATGTGTGCGGATCATTTGTACTTTTTCATGTGAAGTCTTTATTAAATGAAAAACAAACATCAACACTACAAACTTCTCTATAGTAAGGATATTTTCACTCCACTTCTTACGTTTTAATGAGAATTTGTTTTATGACGTGACTCATGTTCTGTTGTACAGCAGTCCCTGTCACCATCATCTGTTTCGCCCATCATCGATATGATTGATGGCGATTGTCCAATCATCTACCAGATATGCTTATAAAAGGTTCTGTCCTCCCCAAACACATTTAATTGACTCTTCCCCAAATGAATATTGTAATATAATATATTTAAAAAATATCTTTCAAAGATTAAACAAACACAAGAAAAAGGAACAATATACAATAAGAAAAAACATAACACCCAATACCAGCCCACCGCCTGCAGGAATGCACAGAGTTCAAACCACAAATCAAGTAAAAAACGAAAACTACTAAGAGAAAAAAGTGACAATATGACCAACATTCAACATGATCAATTATGCAGCATAGGTGAAGGAAATCAAAGTGTATTTTTTATCCATTAAAACAGTTCAGCAAAGGCTCACATGTCTTATCAAACACGTTTCCTTTGTCCTTGTTATAAAGTCTCCATCTCTTCTGGTTCAGAGTATTGACCATTTCACCCATCCAAAGATCGCAGGTTTGAGCATGGTCTATCTTCTATACCCTCAAGATCAGTTTTTTCGGTACCATTATACCAAATGAAACAGCCTGTCTTTCATATTTATAAACAGAGGTTAAGAGGCCTGTAGCACCAAGAATGGCAACAGCTGGGTCAGGTCTCCAGAGTTTTCCAAATGCCACAGAGAAACAGTTAAAAATATTTTCCCAGCATGAAAACAGACGACTACATGAGCAAAATATACGAGTTAAGTTACCATCTGCTGACTTACATCTATTACATATGAGGGAAACATCTGCAAAAACTATGTAGTTTTACCTGAAATAATGAATTCTGTGAAGAGTTTTAAATTAAATGAGGTTATGTTTCAGGTTTACAAAACAGCCAAGTATACTCCCCAAACAGTCACTCCAGGGGTCCTCTGTGATTTCCACATTTATTTCATCAGACCAAGCTTCTTTGATTGCTGAAGTATCTAGTACAGTGTTTTTCAACCTTGGGGTCGGGACCCCATGTGGGGTCGCCTGAAATGTCTAGTAATTGATAAAAAAATATATATATATATATGTTAGGCTACTGATAAAACATTTTTTAACTAATTATTATTCTTTTCAAAATGAAAACACCACACACAATCTTAAACAACTGCATTCTATACTTTCACTTTCTCAAATATAAATGTAGTTTAAATAAAATGCAGCATTTAAAAATATCTCAGCTGGCACAACTTGATTGAAGGCCGCGATTGAGTGACTTTACAGTGACTGCTGCTTCAGTTCCCTCGCTTCAACTTAACACACAAACTTGCAGTCATTAGGAAAAAACAGCATAACAAACCTCCATGGTTCGCACAGTATAGCAAACATGATGAAAAACTAATTCTACAAAAGAAAATGTCTCTGGGGTCCCCAGAAATTTGTGATGCCGAAATGGGGTCACTGACCAAAAAAGCTTGGGAAGCACTGATCTAGTATGTTTTTCTCATGAAATATATAGAACAGTCTATCTGTTGCTCCAGATTACCTGTCATTTGTAGGCCTCTACAACCCCCCCCACACACACACACACAAACACACCTTACAGCCCTCTGTTCACTCAGTATGTGTGGTCCTCGTTGAAATCGTCCTTGAAGATATTCATGATATTTATCTGGTTCTCCTGTTCATGCTTTTATATTTGAAAGTTCAAGTTAGAGTGACATTGGACATGTTGTCACACAGTGTAAAAATCAGAGCGCACACTCTTAAAAGTTAACTCAGACAAGCAGCAGCAGTCAAGCTGGCCACTCCTCAGTTTATTGAATTAACCAAAGAAATGTGATTTTAACCAGCAGCAAGTGAATCAAGCCGAGGCTCTTCAGTTTAGGTGGAGAGTCAAGAAAATCTAAAATTCAACTGCTGTCAACAAGTCAAAGCTGATTAAGGCTGATTATATGGACCCTTAAATAAAACATTTATTTATTAATTTGTTGGTTTGTTTAATAATGCATGCTGTTTTAGATTAAATCACACACAGTCAGATTCAGACCATGTCAGTTCAGCATACCTGTGGATATACAGCCTGTTGTCTCCTTCTTTGTAAATGCTTTGTAAGCCAGGAAAACAGCCAGGATGGTCATAAAAGCCAAAGCTGCACTCAAGACAAACACCAAAAAATCTTCTTCTTCATCATCTTCATCTATAGATTAACATTTGGACAGATTAGATATCAGATTTGATTAAATTCATTTTCCTGACACTCTAGTTCAAGTCACTCACCTTTAATTTCCAGCTTGGTCCCGTTCCCCAACAGTACGTGTCCACATGAAGCAACAGCACAGTGGTAGGTCCCAGCATGAGAACGACTCAGCTTCTCCATCTCCAAGCTGTAGACACAAGTGTGTGTTTGATAGTTTACTTCCCTCTCACACTCTTCATTCATGCCTCCATGGGTGGAGATAAGTCCTGGATGAGCTTCTTGAGGGTTCTTCACCCAGTAAACTCTGAGGTCTCCATCACAGCTCCCAGTGAGGACCGTACAGTTCAGAGTCACAGAGGCTCCATGCTGGACGACTCCAGATTCAGACTGATGGATGATGGTTGGGACGTTAAATACTGAACCTGTTACATGAACAATGACGCCTCCTATGAAGTCAAACTCATGAGAGGTGCTACTCATGCAGTGGTAAGTAGCTGAGTCTGATGTTTGGACATCTGTGATCTTCAGGTGATATTTTCCCTGGCTGATGTCCAGTTTGAAGCGTGGATCCTTCTCAAATTCACCAAGCAGTAAGGCTTCATTTTGATACTTGTAGAACACAGACATCCGCTCTGGTTTTTGTCCCAGACTTTCTTTAAACCAATAAAATGCCACTGCCCTGCTCTCCTGATAGAAACACTCCAAAGTCACATCTTCACCAATACTCACTGATCGGATATGTAGAGATGAGGATGGCTCCGAAGTCACTGCACCTGGAAAGGAAAAATCAATATTAAGATGAAGTATTGTTAACTAAGAAAAAAGGTCTGACAGCATTTTGTTAGATTTTATGTAAAGACAGTCAAAGAAGCACTTCTAAGAGACATAACTCACCCATTCCTCCAATGAGCAGACATGTCACATACAGAGCAAACTTCAGTCGAGTCATTTTGTTGAAGACACGCTGCATGGAGACTGAAGAGGGCATCAAAGAATGTCTGCTTTATATGGTTAAAGCTTTTGTGATTGGCCAATCAGAAGTACTTACATGATTGGTGAGCACACTTGTGTCTGATCCACACAGAGGAACTCAGATCAGCATTAAAAAAAAAATTCAAGAGGTCTGCTGTTGTAAAAAGGGCGGAGGGCTTTTAATCTGAACTTGATGACCTGCTTTTCAGTATGTCTGCTTTAGACTGCATATGAAACTCAGCAGGCTGCAGATATTAAGATGGAAGTTCCTGCCACAAATGTGAGAAAACCATTGTCTGAAGTATAGAGGAAAGGTCTTTGTTCTTCAGTCCTGTTAAATACAAACAACATCTCAAATTCTAACAGCCACACTTTTATATCTTCTGTGGCAACAGAAAGTGAAGAGGAGGAAACAGACTTAGAGGCAGAGAGCCAGCTGTTTATGGTGTTGCTCCTATCACATCAACCTTTTTATTTCCTCTGATTTTTATGGTATTAATTTACTATTTGATTTCTATGTTTAGAATTTTTTTGTGTACTTGTTGCCTCTATAGTGAGTATGCACATGATGTCATGGTCAGCATGTGGTGGTAGGTCGAACCCTCACCGAGTGGCAAGAAGCATCGATTGACAACAGTAATCACTGGACAGTAAAAAACACTTTAATTCAAATGAAAAGTTTCAAGGGAAAGCACACAATGACTCTGGACTTTCTTCCCTCCCCATATGCACAGGCTTTTCCAAGTCAGCCTCTAGCTGGACACCTTCAAGGCTAACTTCACTCTTAGTTAAAACGCACCTTAATGCTCTGCACTAACTTTTTACTAAATTTCCTCAACTGTTTACTGTCTCTGTTGTAAGCTGGCATATTTTAATCCCTGCCCAGGTTTTTGCACAATACTGTTAACTTCATCTCTTCACTGGTTTTTGCACAACTCTTGTTAATTTTAGCCCTGCACTGGTTTTTTGTTCTTGCACAATACTTGTTAATTTTTATCTCCGCACTGGTTTTTTCACATTCTTTGCTAATTTTATCCCTGCGTGCTAATTTTATCCCTTCTTGCTAATTTTATCCCTGCCCAGGTTTTGCACAATACCTGTTAATTTTATCCCTGCACAGGTTTTTACACAGTACTTGTATAGTTTCTTAACTGCACAAGTTTCTATTCACCTAGGGTATTCTTTAATTCTTCTTGGGGTTAATACATTATGGGCCAGATCCTCAAAAGGATTGCACTTTTTTTGTGACCGCTTAACGTGTGCAAATGACAGAAAAAAATAGCATGCAATCCACAAAGCATACACAAAGGGTGAAATGCACACAAACTGAACACAAACTGCACTGCCACTCCCAGCTGCGCCGGTCCAATTTGCATGCATGTAAATTAGGGAATATTCATAAATTCAGCGAAAAATTGCCCCTTTCCTATGCAAATAAGCCTCATTGCAAATACCACCTAATCCACAAAGACCAGCATTAATTTCCACAGGCAGTAAAGCGGTGCTATTTAACGCCATTGAGACCCGTGTATTAAATCCGCGCAGTTTCTAATATCAAGAAAGGATTTATCGGAGGAGAGTTTCACTTTTTTATTTAAGTGACAATGAAATCATCAGGCAGTAATATAACCTACTGTGTTCGTCTCTGCGACCATTCCACCACTTTTAAGTAAACATGAATAATTTGTCTGAATACAGTCTGTTAAAAACCCCTATGACCCCCTTGACCACTTTTCGGTCATTTGAGTTGTATTTTCTGCATTTGTTTTGGCTGGTTCAATAACAAAGGCCAAAAAAAAAAAAAAAAAACAGGGATGAACAACAACAAAAAAGACAAACAGACAACACTTACAGACATATGGTCCTTTGACCACTTTGAACCACTTTGTGTTCTTTATAAATAATCTGAAGTCTTTTTTCTTAAGGGGCACAATAAATACTTTGACACTTTTACACTTGGCGGCTGTGTCTCAGGAGGTAAGGGTCATCCACTAAATGAATGCTTCACTAAATAAGGGGATAAATCAGTAAGACCCAAACAAACCCGAGAAATAAATGCAACTCAACTTCTCATCCTGACAATAGTAATTCAGTGGCCTCAGTGGTAGGTCACAGTGGGCTTTATGTTGACCTAAAGACAGGACAACGGACAGCTCTGCTCTAATGTAAATAGGTCAGTAAAAAGATTCAGGACCATGGACAGCTCCGCATCGAATTGTTTATTTTATACATATAGCTGCAAATTCACGTCTTGTGCCTCGCTGTTTACTTCATATTGTTCTTGTGCCGTTGTTTGTTTTTCCTGCTCAGTGTAAAGAAGACGGTCAATCTCCTCGAAGTTTGAAGGGACAAGCCACCTATATGCCAGGCGGCTTATTGCAATCAGAGGCGCAAAGTGCACTCAGATGCCAAACTATGTGGGTGTGTTAGCACCGGCATATGATTAGAGCAAATTCTTTTGAGGATAAGGCGCTAAAACAGGGCAGATGGCTTGAGCTAATTCTGCGCAAATGATGGCGCTATTAGCAGGAGCAATCCAGTCTTTGTGGATCTGGCCCCAAGTTGGGGAGGGGGATATTATCACTATTTTCTGGGGTCAATCTGTAAATTGTTTTATGTCATGTTCGTCTTGTAACCTGCTACTGGATGCTTTGAATTTCGCTTGGGATCAATAAAGTATCTATCTCTATCTATCTATCTATCTATGATGCTAACCTTAAACAATAGCAACAGCATCTTGCCAATCTCTATTGTACAACGATTATATGCGGCCCAAAACGTCACAGATGCTATAGTTTATAGCTTTAGTAGCCAATTTATCAGATCTGGACCAGATTTTTCTGTTTAATGAAAGACAAACAGTAAAAGCACTTCTTCGATCTTTTCTCTCCACTCACATGTTTTTTTACTTTAAGGCTGTGTCTGTAGCACCCACTTTCTTCATTAACTCAATGGCTGGTAATGAATGTGATTAGTAGACTAGTCGTCCAATCATCACACACACACACACACACACACACACACACACACACACTCTCCAACCTGAAGTCACTAAAATGGTGAGGTTGACAATATAATTAATTATTCCAATGATTCATTTCATGATGATTTTTTTTTTTTTGTTGAAGCAAAAATCACAGATTTAATGTCCTCTTAACTTTTACTCAAAAAACCTCTAAACTTCTACTTTCTCATATTGTTTATAAATTAATCAAACCATTTAAAATCTTAATTTTATTTGTTTTATTTATTTATTTATTTATCTCAAACTTCATAATAACCTTAATTTTATCTTGTAAAAAGTGAAAGACACAGTGGCAGCATTTATTATTTGTCAGGTTTATTTTATTGAAGAATAAAAAAGAGTAAACATCCAAAATGACAAATATCAGTTCTAAAAGAGAGAAAATGTGTCACAATGAAACAACAAGAAAGCTGTGAACCACACTGCACTTTGACTTTGACTTTGGTTTAAATCCAAATTTTAACAAGCCAACTAGCCAATCAGAGTTGAGAATTTTTTAATGGCACCTGGGGAGACCAATAAGGGGTCAAGGCCCGCTCATTTGGCCACGCCCCTGCCCAGATAATTTTGTGCCCAACTATTTGAACCACAGCTTTATACTTACTCATTTTCATTTATGAAGATGTAAAAGCAAAGACACAAAAACACAATCCACAAAACTGCCAAAATTTTGAAACTTTGTAGCTGTTTGCATAAATTACATGTTTTTCCATTTTCGAAATTGCTTGAGTCCTCAATGAAAGATAGACGTCTTAAAATGTTTCTCTTTCAGTTGATACCTCAAGCTCTCAGAAACGTGTGCTAAAAAAGTCTGTTTGAAAATGTTCCCTTGATGATGAGACAAGCGTCATCCATAGTCACTCTTGAGAAGGGAGTGGCTGGAAACAGTTCATTAGGATTTAAAGCAAATCAGCCTGTTCTAAGCAAGGCTGAAACAGAGGGGTTTAAAGACACATCAGGATTTAATGTCCAAGTGGTTTTTAGTCAAGAAACTTCAGGAATTCTGAGGACTACTGGGACCTGCATAATTCTGTGAAAAATAGGTAAATAAAGGACCTTCAGAAAACTAATGTGTGATGATGTCACTGAAACTTCATCCATGTTACATGTTAGTGCCTGACGCCTGAGTACACACATTCGTTCCTGTTGTTGTCTCTTTGTCTCGCTGATGGATTGACATGGTTCAACCTCAAAGCAGAATAATGGAGGTTCTCTGGGACCTGGTCACCCTGGTTAAGATATAAAACAGAAACATCATGAGTTCATTGTTAGTGCAGTCTGTGACTGTATTGAACGACATTAAAGTGGGACACATTCAAAAGGTTAAAGACACTGGACTGAGGTTTATAGTTTCTGCTTCCTCAGTAAATGACAGGTTGTGCTTGACCACTCCTCATTCTGACACAAACACAGCCCTGAGCATTAACAGAAGTGTGTCCATTTGTCATTTAAATGATGATTGATGAGTATTTGAGCATGTGTTTCACTGTGTCTGCTTCAATTATAATAGCATAAAGAATACTCACCTCTGTGTTTGGACCTGATACAGCTGAGGCTCTTTCTCCAGGGCCTGGTTGGAAATAAAAAACTGGATTTAATATGTTTCTACACAAATCTAGTTTAGCTAAAGCTAGCAATTCTTTTGACTTTTCTAGATCATTTTGGTTGAGTGACACCACAGGCCTCTTCATGCCTCTACATCAATGACAGTGAAGGCCTGAGGTGTTATGTTTCACATTGTCCATCCTTCTCTAAGTCCATCCATGCAGGTCATGGTTTTGTGAATCTGCGTTTCTTTTCATGTTATTAGAGGGGCTTGGGGAGCAGAAGGACATGACACCTCTTACTAAGATCTCATTTCACAGAGAAATGCTCTCAGCCTGGTCCAAGAAGATGCCCCTTAAAATTCTCTGTTATTTACTCCCAGGGGTTTGTGATGTCATTGATGTACAGCCTCCACCTGCATGTTTTCTGCACATCAAATGGAGACCTTTTCAAAAGTCTGCTTCTTGGCCTTTAACCCCTCCTCCCTCCTCCCATTAGACATTGTTTTGACAGAGCTCATTATCATGGCCTCCTGTAGCCCCCCCCCAATCGAAACTTTTCCAATGGGGGAGTGGGAAAGAGCTGTGGTTAATACTCTACATAGACAAATTTATTCTTTTTTATTTAAGATGAATTAAAACCGTGTTTAATTGACACCAAAGACATGATGTAAACAGTCAAACACATCAGAACATTGGAGCTTTAAGTGTCAAAGGTCAATGTCATGGAGTCTTGTGGTCGCTCTTTGCTTGAGAACCCTAAGTCTCAAGATTGCTGTAAGGGATTTTCATCAAACTTTGCAGTTATGTCCATTGTGAATCAAGGACTAAGGGATTAGATTCAAAAGGTCAGAGGTCAAAGATGATTATCAAAGAGCTTCATGTTTACCCCTTTCTCCTGAGAGCAATTTTTAAGACAGTGATCATCAACCGGCAGTCTTGGGATTATATCAGCATCTGATCTGTTAACCCAGTAACATATTGAACAGTTTTGCTGATCATACACTTGTCTTACTCTGTAACCTGTTTTTCTAAAGATCCAAATATTTTAACATGCTATCTGGAAAGACAAAATGCATTTATTGAACTACTAGCTTGTGATAAATGTTAAAAACAATATTTTAAAAATTTAAAATTATTTTTAAAAAGGTTTTTTATGGGATTTATCCAAAGGAAATAAAATGACGTTATTTTTTGCAATTAAAAACAACAAAGCTTGGTATATCTTTATGTGATGTAATTGTTTAAAGAAACATACGGCAAGACCTTTATAAGTCAATCTCTATAAAATATGGATAATACTGTGTCTTTAGGGGTCCCTGTTAGCTAACCCTGCACAGAAGCTGGATCTTCCTGATTCAATGTCTGCTAATCAGGCAGATCCATCTTGACAAACTCCAGTCTACAATGACTGTGAGCTGCCCAAAGCAGCACGGCCCAATCTGCGTCCTGAGAGCAGGATGAAGTGGAGCTACGAGCAAGACGATAACAGGAAGTGACTTTATTTATTAAGATTAGCATAGATGTTTACAAATTCAGGAGCAGTTTTATCAGATCTTAACATGAAAAAGTACAAAAGATCCACAGCCCTTCCTGTGACTTGGGAGTCATATGACTCGAAGTGTAACTGTTATTGGAGGGAGCTCATTTTTGTATGCAGATCTTTTGTACTTTTTCATGTGATTTTTTTGGATCCATCACCTAACCAGGGATGTGGGTGTCTACTTTATCTTTACCAGATCGTAACCACATGTCTTTATTAATTGAAAGACAAATGTCAACATTAAAAATTTCTCTATGGTAAGGATATTTTCACTCCACTTCTAACATGTTTTAATGAGAATTTTTTTATGAAGTGGCTCATGTTCTGTAGCACAGCAGTCCTCACCTACACGATTATCTGATTCGCCCAAAATGAATATGATTGACGGGGCAATCGTCCAATCACAATCCAGATATACTGTTTAATGTTTCTGCCCTCCCCAAACACTTTTAATGGATTCTTCTCCAAATGGTCTTTTGAAATATATTTTATATAGTTATTTTTATTATTTTTCAAAGACTTAGCAATAAAAAGAAAAAGGTAAAACATAAGAACAAAAGAGATCCAATACCCCCTCACAAGAAAAGCACACCAGTTCAAAGACATGCATAAAAGCCTTAGGACCTGATCTACTAAGATCCAAAATAACGAGTGCTAAATTGCGTGTGCAAACTAAAATATTGCACGTTCTATTAGTGGGCGCGCCACGGGTGATCTATTATAATTGCATGCACAATTGATAGATCACAGGCGCAACAGTGATGCAGACCGCCCTCTTTAAATGAGGATTTTGCGTGTGCTACCTGCTGTCACCATGGAGAGTTTGGGAGAGCAGAGTGGCCATAAATGCAAAACGAATTTTGAAGCCATGGGGCTCTTTTTTCGTAGACCAGGCACAGGCGCGGCACACCTGCCATGTGCTGCTCCTGCTCTTGCGCCAACAGGGTGTGTCCAGGGCATTTTGCAAGTTTCGTGCACAGCACAGTCCAGCGCAGTGAGGCGCACCCACGCCTCCGTCCCTCCCACCGGCGCAAGTGGCAACGAAGGAGGAGAGAAGGCATGAGTGGGTTTAACACAGCCGAGTGCAATCTTCACCAATCAAATGGACACCTCTCCTCACCTTTAAATGCGCTGCGGACGAGGTCCAAGCTCGCAGCACCAAAATATATGGTAATGTGAACAGACCTCCACGGGCTGATGATGCAAAAACAGCCTGGAGGAAGTTACTGATGTTGTCCATCAAGTTTGCCCAGAAATTCTGAGAGCCGCTGCCCAATGTAAAAAACAGTTCAATGATGTAAGGAGAAGGGGCCAACAAAAGCTCTCAGATCAAATAAGGCACATAATGGCCACAGGGGGTGACCCCTCCACCAGCTTCACAATGAGCTCAGTGGAGGAGGTCGCGTCCTCCACCCTCAGGTGTGATGGGACAATTAATATAGATACAAATGTATGTGCTGGTTCAGACAGTTACATTTAATAGTGGTTGCTGTGATTGTTAATTGCATTGAAATGTGTCTGACACTCTGGATACCTGCCTGTAAAGTTTTGGTGACATATGCGCACTGCACGCCTGTCAGCCAAATTACCACTGCACCGGGCATGCTTTGCCTGCGCCAAGAATAGACCAGGTTGGAGCTGGCGAGCTTTCAGCTCACCTACCGCACAGTTTTTTGGCACAAAATTGTCACTGTGCCAAGCTGAATCTGTCGACATCTCCCCCTGGTGTGCTGCAACACCCATCTTGGCGCAGCCGGTCTACCAAATTGCCAAATTGGCTCTGCACGGTGGTGCGCCGAACAAAATTGCCACTGTGCAGATGCGCCATGCTCCGCCACCCTGCGTTGCACTAGGAAATTAGAGCCCATGGAGTTGGAGGTAAATAAACACAATTGCAGTAATCTTTGTTGCTGTCTGTCATTTCGACGGACAAGGTCGCCACTTTTCCCTCATACCATATTTTTATGTCATTTTTAATTTTCCCTTTCTAATTACAGTTAAACATAATCTAAATGACAGCATTCACATAGTTACTCAGCTTCATCATCAATAACCTCCCATGTGAAGAGCAGTTTTACAGTTGTGCACACAGTTGCGGGTACTCTTGTCTTTTACGCATTGACTGCATCACACTCTCCACGCACTGACAGCCTCTATACTCACTGTCAGTGCGTGGAGAGTGTGAGACAGTCAGCTCTGAGTGACAAACACAGTGATGATGACAATGTCGTTTTTTTTTTTTTTTTCTTTTTTTTTACACAGGTTAAATGACCTTCTCCACAATGTAGAGCACAAAACAGAGAAGGTTAACTTTACGTGTGCGTCTGCATGAGTATGATGGCACACTGGATCGTCCCTCTTTTTCCAGTCCATCGTAATGACAGACAGCCTCCAAATGTTTCCGTCATTCATCAAAACATTCAGTCAATGATGGAAAATATTTGGTTAATGTGACCCATGTTTCTCGCAACAATGACCGCAGCCCTCTGTGAATAACGTTGTGCCTGTTTTGCACCTGCCTTTCAAACGTGCTAAATTTAGATGCAAAAACACTGAGCGCAATCACTTGTGGGTTTGATAAATCACAATTACGGGTGCTAAATGATCACATTTGCATCTCCTCGTCCCAGTATTTTGCGGAACTGATCATCTGAATGTATTCTGCATATTCATGAAGGCAAACACGCTAAATGGACTGCGTGTGCTAAATTGCTCCTTTGACAGATGCAATCCTCAGAGCACCCTGTTAATAGATCAGCTTTGCGTGCATCACCAATTTTGCACAAATTTTTCTACATGCAAACCTTTAGTAGATCAGGACTCATGCATTTAAACCACAAATCAAGCAAGAGAAGATATATATGAAAAACAACTAAGAGGAAAAAGTGACAATATCAATACCATTGACCATGATCCATTACACAGCACAGGTGCAGGAAATCAAAGCTCATTTTTTTAACCATAAAAATAGTTCAGCAAATGTTCCCAAGACTTGTCAAACACGCTTCCTCTGTCCCTGTTATAGAGTCTCAGTCTCTCCAGGTGCAGAGTACTGGCCATTTCATCAATCCAAAGATCGTAGGTGGGAACATGGTCTATCTTCCATACCATAAATTCCTGTTAAGAGTTTTAAATCGACTGAGGTTATGTTTCAGATTTACAGAACAGCCATGTTTACTCCCCAAACAGTCACTCCAGGTGTCCTCTATGATTTCCACATATAAGTCATCAGACCAAGCTTGTTTGATTGCTCAAGTATTTAAAATGCTTGTCTAGTGAAATATATTAAACAGTCTATCTGGTGCTCCAGGTTATCTGTCATTCGTAGGCCTCTAAAAACCCAATTTTTAACTTGGCCAAAGAGATGTGATTTTAACCTGGTGCAAATGAATCAAGCCGAGGCTCTTCAGTTTAGAAGGAAAGTCAAGAAAATCTAAAAGTCAGCTGCTGTCAACAAGTCAAAGCTGATTAATGCTGATTATATGGACCCTAAACTACACTATTTATTTATTTATTGTTGATTTGTTTATTACTTTATGCTGTTTTGGATTAAATCACACAGTCAGATTCAGACCACGTCAGTTAAGCATACCTGTGGATATACAGCTGGTTGTCTCCTTCTTTGTAAATGCTTTGTAAGCCAGGAAAACAGCCAGGATGGTCATAAAAGCCAAAGCTGCACTCAAGACAAACACCAAAACATCCTCTTCTTCTTCATCTATGGATTAACATTTGGACAGATTAGATATCAGATTTGATTAAATTCATTTTCCTGACACTCTACTTCAAGTCACTCACCTTTAATTTCCAGCTTGGTCCCGTTCCCCAACAGTACGTGTCCACATGAAGCAACAGCACAGTGGTAGGTCCCAGCATGAGAACGACTCAGCTTCTCCATCTCCAAGCTGTAGACACAAGTGTGTGTTTGGGAGTTTGCTTCCCTCTTACAGTCTTCATTCATGCCTCCATGGGTGTAGATAAGTCCTGGATGAGCTTCTTGAGGGTTCTTCACCCAGTAAACTCTGAGGTCTCCATCACAGCTCCCAGTGAGGACCGTACAGGTCAGAGTCACAGAGGCTCCATGCTGGATGACTTCAAATTTAGACTGATGGATGATGGTTGGGACGTCAAATACTGAACTTGTTACATGAACAATGACGCCTCCTATGAAGTCAAACCCACTAGAGGAGCGATTCATGCAGTGGTAAGTAGCTGAGTCTGATGTTTGGACATCTGTGATCTTCAGTTGATATGTTCCCTGGCTGATGTCCAGTTTGAAGCGTCGATTCTCCTCAAATTCACCAACCAGTAAGACTTTGTTTTGACTCTTGTAGAACACAGACACCTGCTCTGGTTTTTGTCCCAGACTTTCTTTAAACCAATAAAAAACCACTGCCCTGCTCTCCTGATAGAAACACTCCAAAGTCACATCGTCACCGATACTAACTGATCGGATATGTAGAGATAAGGACGGCTCCAGTGTCACTGCACCTGGAAAGGGAAAAATCAAGATAAAGTTAAATTATCATTAACTGAATAAAAATTCTGACAGCATTTTGTTAGATTTTATGTAAAAACAGTCAAAGAAGCACTTCTAAGAGACATAACTCACCCATTCCTCCAATGAGCAGACATGTCACATACAGAGCAAACTTCAGTCGAGACATTTTGTTGAAGACACGCTGCATGGAGACTGAGGAGGGCATCATACAATGTCTGCTTTATATGGTTAAAGCTTTTGTGATTGGCCAATCAGAAGTGCTCACATGATTGGTGAGCAACACTTGTGTCTGATCCACACAGAGGAACTCAGAGCAGCATTAAAGCAATATTCAAGAGTACCGCTGTTGTACAAAGAGGGGGAGGGCTTTTAACATGAACTTGATGACCTGCTGCTCAGTATGTCTGCTTTACATTGCAAATGAAACTCATCGTGCTGCAGATATTAAGATGAAAGTTCCTGCCACAACTGTGAGAAGACCGTTGCCTGTAGTATAGAGGAAGGGTCTTTGTTCTTCAGTACCGTTGACCACAAACATCTAAAATTCTAATAGCAACACTTTTATACCTGCTGTGACAGCAGAAAGTGAAGAGGAGGAAGCAGACTTAGAAGCGCAGAGTCTGTTGTTTATGGTGTTACCCCCATCACATCAACCTTTTTTTATTCCTCTTTCTTAAGGTATTAATTTCCTAATAGGTGTCTTTCTTCAGATTTTTTTTTTTGTGTACTTTTTGCTTCTGCCCTGAGTATGCGCATAACATCATGGTCAGCATGTGGTGGCAGTTGGAACCCTCACTGAAGGGAAAGAAGCACCGACTAACAACAGTAACCAGCGGGCAGTAAAAAACACTTTAATTCAACTCAAAAGTTTCCATTTTTTTTCTTTAAGTTTTTTATTCTGTTCACCATGAGCAGGGTAGATCCTCAGCCAATGCTTAAACATTTCGAGCACTAACGTCAGGTTGATGGCAAAGATGAGGCCATGATGCTAACCTTAAACAGCAGCAACAGCATCTTGCCAATCTCTATTGTACGATGATTATGTGCGGCCCAAAGCGGCACAGATGCTTATAGTTTATAGGTTTATTAACCGATTTATCAGATCTGGACCACATTTCTCTATTCAATGAAAAAATAGTAAAAACACTTCTTAGAGATCTTTTCTCTCCAGTAACATTTTTTTTTTTTTGTGATAGTTTGTTCTACGTAGCGGCTTCAGTTTTTTTTATTTAAGACTGGCAGTAGCACTCACTTACTTCATTAACTCAATGGCTGGTAATGAATGTGATTGTCCACTCATCTGCAGGATGAGCTTTTGAAAGGTTGTGCGACAAAATAAAAGTGAAACAACAATAATTTATTAGGGGCCTGGCAGGAAGAGACAGTTGAGGTTTTTTATCAATGAAGAAATCATTCCCCTTGGAGATCCTCCAAAACAGGCCATGAAAGGATACATACGTGTGACTGAGCTGGTGAGGGAATTGTGGGTGTATTCGATCAAGGGAAGCTGGAGACTCCAGCATACTGGATGTTAAGCAGCAGCACAGCAGAAAGTGGTCTCAAAGTTTTGATTAGCCTGCTCTGTCAGGCCATTAGTTTGAAGACAGGATGGCTTGCTTTGCAAAACTCCCTCCAAACAAAAGAAGCAAATAGGGGACCACAATCTGACACAAGATCCACAGGTAGCTTGAAGATGTGGGATACAAGGGTCTTAGCAATCTGTAGGGCAGAAGGTCATTTAGGCAGGGGCAAGTGGTGGACTGACTTAGAGAAACAATCTATGATGGTGAGAATGACAGTGTTACCTTGAGACGGGGGCAGACCAGTGACGAAATCCACAGCTATGTGAGACCATGGGCTTTTAGCCATGGGGAGAGGGCAAAGCAGACCAGCTCGTGTTAGATGGGATGATTTGCCTCTAGTGCAGACAGAGTAGGCGGCCACAAACTCCCAAATGTCCTGAGCCATATTTGTATGAAGTGAAGTGTTCTGTTGGGTCAAAAATGGCAGGTAAGTTTGGAACTGTGACCCCACTGGAGGGCCTGAGTGGGGTACATAAAAGTAATTAGAGGGTCAATTACCAGGATCCAGTTGGTCTCTCTGAGCCTCCATGGCAACCCACTAGGTCTCCTAAGAGGCTGCTCCAATGATGCAGGAAAGAGGGATAATGGGCTCGGGTTCACCAGAACTCGAGGGAGGCAAAAAAAAGGCATGTTGCAAGATTCTGTGTTGTAAGAGAGGGATTAGTTGAACCTACTAAGGAACAGAGACCTTCCTGGCTGGTGGGTGTTCTGCCATTTTGCTAATCGTTAGTTGGAGAAGTTCTTATGGTCAGTCCAGATGAAGAAAGGAACCATAACTCCCTCCAACCAGTGCCTCTTCTTATGCAGAGCTTAAACCACAACCAACATCTCTTTATTACCGACATCATAGTTCCACTCTGCTTCAGATGGCAGCCGAGAAAATAAAGTGGAGGGATGCAGCTTCTGAGTCTCTGGGTTCCTTTGAGATAGCACAGCTCCAACTCCAGCATCGGAGGCGTCCACCTCCACCATGAACTGAAGAGAGGGGTTGGGGTGTTGAAAGACAGGGGCTCTGGTCAATAGTTCTTTGAGTCTTTTAAAAGCACAACCTGCCTCATCTTGCCACAAAAAATGGAAGATAAAGGGGGTTAGGTGGCTAAGGGGAGATGCTACCTTGCTGTAGTCTCGAACTAATCAGTGGTAGAAGTTTGCGAAGCCCAAGAAGTGCTGGATTTCTTTGCGGGAGGTAGGGGTGAGCCCATCTGACATTTCTTGAATCTTGCTCGAGTCAGACTTGAGTTGCCCCAAGAAACTGATGGATGAAGATTGGAACTTGCATTTCTCTGGCTTAACAAACAGCCGATTCTCCAAGAGATGTTGTAGCACCAACCTGACATTAAAAAATCTAAATCTAATCTAGGTAGCCAAAGATGAACCTGTTGAGCATGTCATTCCTCATAGACTGAATAGCATTGGTGAGCCCAAAAGGCATCACCAAAAGGTTAAAGTGGCCTAAGAGGTTAAATGTTGTATTCCACTCATCCCCCTCCCTAATACGGGATAAAGTGGTAAACGTTCCTGAGATCCAGTTTGGTGAAAACACAAGCATGACAGAGAGTTTGAACAAAGGATCCATGAGGGGAGGAGGTGACTTATGTTTGACAGTGATATCATTAAGGCCTTGGAAGTCAATACAGGGCCTGAGTGACAAATCCTTCTTTACAAAGACGAATCCAGTGCCCAGAGAGGACGAGGACGAACGGATGAGACCAGAGGCCAAGGAGTCCTGAATGTAGGTCTCCATGGCCTCCTTCTAAGGTATGGAGAGATTGTACAACATGCAAGTAGGTAACAGAGTGCTTGGAAAGAGGGCTATAGCGCAACCATAGGGGCGGTGGGAGGGCAAGGATAACACCAGGTATTTGCTAAACACCAGGGCTAGTTCATGGTAATCTAAAGGAACACTGGAGAGATCAGGTGGAAAGGGAGGTTCACAAGGAGTACAGGTGTGAGGGTTTGTGGACAACAGGCTGAGGGAATGACTCTGGAAATGGAGGAGATGGTCCAATTAATATGTGGGTTGTGGGACTTGAGCCAGAGAAGACCTAAAACCAAAGGGGACAGAGGTGAAGGGATGACAAACAATTGAATGGCCTCACTATGGGTGCCAGAAATGATGAGAGGGAGTTAAATGGTGAATGACTCCAGATATGAGTCGACCATCCAGATCATTAATGTGTTTAGGATGGGGCAGGACCTTGAGAGGGATCTGGTGCTCATTTATGAAGTCATCATGGATGAAACTGTCTTCTGCTCCCATGTCCACAAAAACCTGAGTGGATATGGTCTTAAAGCCCCAGATGAGGGTAGAGGGAACAGTAATACATTTAGGAGAGCTAGGAGATGACGAGGTCTGGCTCACCACTGCGCTCAACAAGTAGCAACACAATGACCCTGCTCACTACAATAAATGCACAGCCGAGCCAATAGGCATCGCTGTTGCTCTAGGGGACTACGCTGAGTTCCCTGCAGCTGCATCTGGGGGCACTGGAGGAGACAGACTCAAAGAAAGACACTCAGGGGAACTGAACGAGCTAGAAGGAGAATATGCTATTTTAGCTTTATCTGAGGGATAAGTGTCTTCTTTACCGAGTCTGGGTTTGCTGGGTCATTGCTGGCCAGATGATTCTGTTAAGGAATGAATCTCTGAGGATTTCAAGTGGACCCAAAAGCAATACCAAGACAAAGTAAAGGTGCAACAACAATGATTTATTTGAGGGGAAAGTCCAAGATGTTAGTGAGGGGGAATCTGTGAGAAGTGAGGAAGTGAGATACAGGGGGAAGTGAGATCCAGAGTGTGGCAGAGTTTGGTTTGGCTCTCGGAAGCACTGAAAGAGAGAAGGAGAGGAAAAGGTAAATAACTGTTCAAAGCATAAAGTACAAGCACAAAATCCAAAATCTAGGAGATGGCCAAAAATACCACGTGTAGGAGTGAGAATCATCTAGCTCTGGTGATGAGTCTGCAGGAGGCTTTTGTAGGTGCAGGTGATTGTGGGGATGAGGAACAGGTGTGATCCAGCAGAGAGTCTCAGCTCCAGGTAGACATGAACCCTCACCAAGAGTGAGAGAGCAGCAGGAGCAGAAACACAGAGTGGGAGCAGGAAACAGTCTTCAGAAACATCACAAAGCAGCAGAGTCATCACAGAAAATCATATTAATAACCTTAACTATATCTTTAAGAGTAAAACAACACAGTGCCACCATTTTGATTTCTCTATTTTTTTTATTGAAGACTTAAAAAGAGTAAACATAAAAAATTACAAATGCAATTTCAAACAGAGAAAGAAAACGCAGCAAAATGAGAGAAAAATAAAGCTGTGAAACATGCCTCACACTGACTTTGATTTAAATCTCAACTCTGACAAGCCAACTAGCCAATCAGAGCTTAGAAGGGAAGACTAATATGGGGGCCAAGGCTTGCTCATTTGGCCAGGGCCTTGCCCAGAGCTTTTTGTGCTCTACTATTTGAGAACCACAACTTTAAACCTACTGATATTCATTTATAAGGTTCTAAAACCATAGACCTATGTGCAAAACCACAGTATTTTGGGAGTGTTGTAGCTGTTGTCCTTCTTAACTTCAGCTTTTTGCCATTTTTGGTGAAAGTGTGTGATGCTGTCATTCTGTTCAGGTCTAAACTGGATTCAATTGTTTTGTATTGAAGGTCTAAAATTAAACAAAACAAAAAAAAAAAAAAACATGTCCACAACAATTACTCCTCTCTCTCAGTCGATAGCACAATCTTTAAGAAATGTGTGCTAAAATAGTTCCTTTGAAAATATCTGGTTGATGATGTCATTGACAGAAAGGTGGAGGAACATGTCTTAGCATACACGTGCAGCCACAGTAAACATTAGAGCACAAAGCTAAAGAGCTGAAGCCACAGCCACTTTTGAGAAGGGAGAGGTTGGAAACAGTTCATTAGGATTTAAAGCAAAACAGCCTGTTTTAAGCAAGGCTAAAACAGAGGGGTTTATAGGCACATCTGGATTTAATGATGAAGTGGTTTTGGTCAAAAACATTTCAGAAATTCTGATGACGGCTGGTACCTGCATAATCCTGTGAAAAATCGGTTTAATTAGGGACCTTCACAAAACTTTTGTGTGATGATGTCACTGAAACTACACCCATGTTACATGTTAGTCTTTGGTTTTACTCCCTGACCCCTTAGTACACACATTTGTTCCTGTTGTTGTCTCTTTGTCTCGCTGATGGATTGACATGGTTCCTCCTCAAAGCAGAATGATGGAGGTTCTCTGGGTTCTGGTCACCCTGGTTTTGACATAAAACATAATCATTCAAAGTTTAGTGTTAGTGCAGTCTGTGACTATATTATAATATGTAAAACTGAGACATGGCTCAAAAAGGCTGGAAACACTGAACTGAGGTACATAATTTCTGCTTCAGAGTAAAGACAGATTGTGCTTGACCACTCCTCATTCTGACACAAACACAGCCCTGAGCATTAACAGAAGTGTGTGTCCATTTGTCATCTAAATGATGAATTATGATTATGTGTTTGACTGTGTATGCTTCAATTACAACAGCATAAAGAATACTCACCTCTGTGTTGGGACCTGATACAGCTGAGGCTCTTTCTCCCGGGCCTGGTTGTAAATAAAAAAACAAAGGTTTTTACCCATTTCTATTCTAATCTAGTTTAGCAAAAGATAGCAGTTCTTTTCACTTTTCTAAATTATTTTGGCTGAGTGACATCACAGGCCTCTTCATGCCTCTACACCAATGACAGCGAAGGCCAGAGGTGTTATGTTTCACATTTTCCATCCTTCTCTAAGTCCATCCATACAGGTCAGGGCCTTTTTATAGAATTTTTTTCCAGATGGACTAGTGAAGTATACTCAACAGTCTATCTGTTGCTCCAGGATACTTGCCATTCATGGGCCTCTAGAATACCCCCCTCCCCACCCTGCAGCCTCTTGTTCACTTTAACTTTTTCATGAAATAGAATAAACAGAAGAACCAGATAAAGCATTTGAAATAATACTTCATGTTTAAGATTGTCCAAGGATAATTACTGTCGTCACCTATAGGTACAAGCTGGAGCAGTGCTAACAGCAGCTAGGCTAACTGATGGCACCATGTGACGGGGGGCTGAGGACATCATTGCATCCCACTTACCAAAGATGAACTGGTCTGACTTGGATCTGAGTGAAGCTATTTCACTATTTCACTGACAAAAAATTTCTCTTTCCATAGAAGATGAAGAAATATAGGACGCCGCTAAACAAGCAAGGAAAATATGTTGTGGCACTGGAGATGAAGGACTCAAAAGGATTAATGCAAGCGGTCTCAGTGAAGAGGAGAAGAAAGTGCCTAGGAAACTATGGGATTATTTTGAAGGTCAGCTAAAGCTAAAATTTAACTTAAGAATCCACAGACCGCACTTGATGCAATATAGACAAAGACCAGAGCCAGTAAATTAGCGCAGACATGTCAGTTTACTGATGAAGAGCTTATCATCACCAGCACACCTCACAATGCTTTGAGGAACAACTTTTATGGCAAACCCAAAGGCCAATCTCCAGCTGAAGTACTTGCAGAAAGAAGAAATATGAAGCTCTGTCAGCAGGCAATGAACAATTACACAAACTTGGCATGTCACACAGTAACAAAATCTATGCTGTGGACAGAGGGTGCACATGTCAGAACTGTGGCATTAATCATAAACCACATCAGTGTCCTGCATAACAATGATAACAGTGTCTGCTTGTGGCACCAGATGTCACCGGACAAAATGCTGCAAAAAGACCAAACGACATAGGCAACACTTCAGTCGAGGCTGGAGTAGCAAGTCTCGCCCACCACAAAACAAACAGCACAAACCGCTCAGAAAGCTCAAGATCAAGAAGGCTGCAGGTCCAGATGGCATCAGCTCCAGGCTCCTCAAGTCCTGTGCAGATCAGCTGTGTGGGATTGTGGAGCATGTCAACAACATGAGCCTGATGCTGGGGAGGGTACCACAGCTGGGGAAGACATCCTGTGGGACCAGTGCCAAAAACAACGCCACAAGCACAGCTACAAGCCGGTGGCACGAGCGCTTTCTACAGGAAGGGCCAGAGCAGACTGTACCTGCTGAGGAGACTGAGGTCTTTTGGAGTGCAGGGGGCTCTCCTGAGGACCTTTTTTGACTCTGTGGTGGCATCAGCCATCTTTTATGGTGTGGTCTGCTGGGGCAGCAGCATCTCGGCTGCAGACAGGAACAGACTGGACAGACTGATCAGGAAGGCCAGCTCAGTCCTGGGGTGCCCCCTGGACTCAGTGCAGGTGGTGGGAGAAAGGAGGATGCTGGTGAAGCTGGCATCCATGCTGGAGAGGGACTCCCACCCCCTGCAGGACACTCTGACAACCCTGTGCAGCTCCTTCAGCTCCCAGTCACCATAAACATGAGCAAATTATCTAACAATGTGCAATACATCCATGTGCAATTACTTTGTGAATGTGTAAAAAATCCTGATAGGATTTGCTTTTTAGTTTTTTATATCCAAGCCCTTTTATATAGTTAGAATAATGTACGTACTTTCTTTTTTTATAGTAAGGCTATTTTTTTATTTATCAACACTGTCCCATTTGCTGCTGTAACACTGCAAATTTCCCTGTGTGGGACGAATAAGGTCTATTCTATTCTACTCTTCAGACCTCTAAAAACTACTACAGGGGATACAGTGAGTCCCACCTTGATGCCATAGGGAGTAGTGACACAGTGGAGGAATGCAGTTTTCTAAAACAGCTCAATTCCATCACTATCAGCGAAAAGTGCATGTATAGCATTGACAGCAAGCCACCCCGAGAGGAGGTCAACATGATCCTGAATGTGAAACCTTCTGACCTGCCAGACCATGGACACACACTCCATGTCAAGACTGATACATGCACATCAGGTAACACACTCCCCCTACTCAAATTCCAACAGTTGTATGGCAAAAATGCATGTACCCAGAAAAGACTGAGAAAAAAAAAAAAACACAAAAGGCTATCTGCATACAGTGGACATAAAATCACATTCCTGGGTACTATTAACATCCCAGTGTCAGTACAAAGACTCCAAGTGGGTGAAAGCTTAATTCTATGTTGTGGATGTGCCAGGTCCAGCTATAGTCAGGCTACCAACAAGTGAACTGTTAAACCTCATAACTGTCAGCATGGCTGCATCAACTGAGAAAGGAAAAGTCAGTCAGGAAAAAGTACAGGCAAAAAAATTAAAAAATGCCAGAAAGCATATCAACAAGCTCAAACTAAAGAAAACATATCAAGACCAGTTTCATAAAACTGGTAATTTCTGTGGAACTGCTAAGCTCATACTGAAAGAAGATGCTGAACCATTCATTGACCCACCATGTAAATGAAGCATTCACATTGAAGGCAAGCTACAGGTGGAGCTGAATAGACTAGTCAAACAAGATGTGATATGAAGTTGGAAGAGCACACAGACGGGCTAAATGCCAGCCTTAAGAGATGTCCACACAAGATTCCAACTGTGGATGAACTGAATCCGGTGCTTGAAAAAGAAAAAAATATTCAGCAAACTCAACACATTTGGCACATTTTGAACTCCATTAGGCAGATACTAACAGGAACACTTGCTGTTCGGACCAAGTGTCTCTCAGGACCTCTTCCAGGCCAAGATGGATCAGATCCTTGAGGGGCTCAGAGCTGTCGTCAGCATTGCCGATGACATAGCAGTTTTTGGAGCAACACAGAAACCTTGATCAACCTGATGGAACGAGTAGCTGAAGTAGGTATTGTGTTCACCAGCAACAAATGCAGAAAAGTATCTCATTCTTTGGCAACATGTACACAGGCAAAGGCATAAGACCAGACCCAGCTAAGATAAGGGACATACTAAAATGCCAACACCCCAAAACAAAGACGATCTGCACAGATTCATGAGAATGTATACCCCCCCCCCCCATCATCCTACATACCGAAGTTTTGCAGGCAAGGCACACACGTTTAGAGGGCTGCTATGACATGGGACACTGATCATCAAAAGTGTTTAAAGGACCTGAAGTCAACAATTAAAGAATATGATTAAAATACGATGACCTAAACACATCTTTAACCCTTGAGGTAGACACATCACAAAAATGACTGGGCATAGCCTTGGTGCAGAACAACAGACCCATTGCTTTTGGCCCAAAAACACTAGCTGACTGTCAATCCAGACACAGCAACATTGAGTGAGGAATGCTTGCTATTGTGTATGGTATGCAGCGTTACCATACCTACCTGTATGGGAAGTTATTCCTTGTGGTAACAGACCACAAACCACATGTCACTTTATGTGCAAAACCATTGCATGCTGCACCACCACAGCTTCAGAGCATGCTAATAAAAACACAAGGCTAGAACTATGAAATCATGTACAAGCTTGGAACCCAAAAGGTCCTAGCAGATACTCTCAGTCAATTACCAAACCCTGAAGACCATGGCGACATCGATTTAGATGAGTGTATTAACGGAGCACATGTGGAGATTGAGGATCCATAGTTGCACACTGTTGCATTAATAACCTCCCCTCCTGTAAAACAGGATGCTCTCTGAACAGAAACCACCAAAATAGCTGATCATCCAAGGATGGCCAGACAACATCAGAGACCTGCCAACAGACCTGCGTGCTTATTGGTCTTTTCCAGATGAACTTGCAATAGAAGCAGGAGTCTTATTGATAGACAGACAGGTACTCATCCCAGACTCCATGACTGATGGTATCCTAAAACAGCTACACACAGTCCATCAAGGCATAGAGAAAACATATGAAAAATGATATTAGGAGAATGTTTAGACTATGCAGTGTGTGTGTAGAGTATCACAATACAAACCCAACAGAACCCCTCAACCCACACAACATACCACCAAAACCATTGCAGTCTCTAGCTTCTGATCTTTTCGAGATTAACGAGCGTCAGTTCTTCCTGACTGTGGACAGGTATTCCAAATTCCAATTGTTAGATGAAATGGCCATGCCTGTGTCTTGCCATGCAGTTGCAGAAAAAATGCAAATGTACATGTCTCTATTTGGAGGCCCTGATGAGATACTGACAGACAATGGACCACAGTACGCAGGGCAAACATCCCAGAAATCCATGTCAAACTGGGGAAGCAAACATGTCACAAATTCACCCCATTACCCAAAAAGCAACTGATTCACCGAGAGGCATGTGAGACATTCATTCATTTCCTATACTGCTTATCCCTTTCAGGGTTGCGGGGGGGCTGGAGCCTATCCCAGCTGTCATTGGCCAAGAGGTGGGGTACACCCTGAACCAGTCCAGTCACCAGTCGATTGCATGGCAACATGGAGAGAAAGACAACCAGTCACTCTTGCACTCATACCTAAGGGCAATTTAGAGTCACCAATCTACCTAATGAGCATGTATTTGGTCTGTGGAAGGAAGCCAGAATGCCCAAAGAGAACCCACACATGCACGGGAAGAACATGCAAACTTCACACAGAAAGGCCCTGCCCGACCCGGGGATTGAACCAGCGACCTTCTTGCTGTGAGGCATGTGCACTACCTGCTGCACCACCTGCTGCACCCCTGTGCTGCCCACACATGTGAGACACATCAAATCAATTGTCAGGAAGACTCTGAAAACAGTAAATTACCATCACCTGCTGAACTGATGTTTGGTAGAGCAGTTACAACCCTGTTGCCAAGACCCAGAACTAACTCCAGACAGAGGGACATGGCATCCTGCAGTCATCCTGCAGAAATGTGAGGAGCCAAGGAGCTACATCATACAAACACCAAACGGCAACAAAATCAAACGTTGCAGGAGCCATTGATGAGAACGATACAACCCACACATGCAGAAAACCATAAAAAAGATTCACTTTACCAAACCACAAGTTCACAAGAGGAAACTCAAAAGAGTTACAGTGAACCAGCAGTAACATCTTCCTCCCACACTGTGAAACAAACACCAACACAGGGGAAATTAAGAGTTCAGAACCAGTTTGTACAAGATATGCAAGGACTGTAACCAAACCAGCTCACTACAAGGACTATGTTTAGAGTCTGAAGAGCCTGTTCAGAACTATACCTTACTTTAGAGACTCTGTTTTGTTATTAATGAGATCTAAAGAGATATTTTGAAGTTGAAACAAAACAGAGGGATACAACTGAAATCTTATGTAATGTTAGTGCATGTTGATACTTTACACAATATTGTTTTGCAGAATAAAGTTGTTTTTTATTCCATGTATTTGAAGTCTGTGGGCCACTCCAGCTAAACAAGGGGGGTGTAGTAATATGCAATCATATATGTATGAAGTATGCATAGTGCAGCACGCAACCCAGACATATATTGGTGTGGTACCAGATGCATCATGCTATATGTTCCCCGCTGAATAATCAGTAAAACGTGTTCCATTCATATCACTGATGTGTCCTCAATGTGCTTCTAGCAAATGAAATTATACTTCACCGTGGATGATTTCAACGAGTGCCACAGGCACAGTGTGATATTGGACATGCCGTCACATTGTGTTAAAATCAGCATGTGGACTCTTAAAAATAAACTTAGACAAGCAGCAGCAGTCATGCCAGCTGCTAATCATTTTTTTTTTTTACTTGACTGAAGACATGTGATTTTTAACCAGGTGCAAGTGAATCAAGCCGAGGCTCTTCAGTTTAGAAGATAAATCAATAAAGTCTAAAAGTCAGCTGCTGTCAACAAGCTGATTAATGCTGATTATATGGACCCTTACTTTAATAATTCATTTGTGGATTTGTTTCATGCTGTTTTACATAAAACCATACACAGTCAGATTCAGACCATGTCAGTTAAGCATACCTGTGGATATACAGCTGGTTGTCTCCTTCTTTGTAAATGCTTTGTAAGCCAGGAAAAAAGCCAAGATGGTCATGAAAGCCAAAGCTGCACTCAAGACATACAGCAAAAGATCCCCTTCATCATCTATGGATTAACATTTGGACAAATTAGATATCAGATTTGATTTAATACATTTTCCTGACACTCTAGTTCAAGTCACTCACCTTTAATTTCCAGCTTGGTCCCGTTCCCCAACAGTACATGTCCACATGAAGCAACAGCACAGTGGTAGGTCCCAGCATGAGAACGACTCAGCTTCTCCATCTCCAAGCTGTAGACACAAGTGTGTGTTTGGGAGTCTACTTCCCTCTCACACTCTTCATTCATGCCTCCATGGGTGTAGATAAGTCCTGGATGAGCTTCTTGAGGGTTCTTCACCCAGTAAACTCTGAGGTCTCCATCACAGCTCCCAGTGAGGACCGTACAGTTCAGAGTCACAGAGGCTCCATGCTGGACCACTTCAGATTCAGACTGATGGATGATGGTTGGGGGGTTAAATACTAAACCTGTTACATGAACGATGACGCCTGCTATGAAGTCAAACTTATAAGAATAGCTACTCATGCAGTGGTAAGTAGCTGAGTCTGATGTCTGGACATTTGTGATGTTCAGTCGATATGTTCCCTGACTGATGTCCAGTTTGAAGCGTCGATCCTTCTCAAATTCACCAACCAGTGAGGCTTTTTTATCATACACGTAGAACTCAGACATCTGCTCCGGTTTTTGTCCCAGACTTTCTTTAAACCAATAAAATATCAGTGCCCTGGTCTCCTGATGGAAACACTCCAAAGTCACATCTTCACCAATACTAACTGATTTGATATGTAGAGATGAGGACGGCTCCACGGTCACTGCACCTGGAAAGGGAAAAATAATCATGAAAAAGTCAAGTTTTTATAATCTGAGAGAAAAGTCTGGCAGCATTTTGTTAGATTTTGTGACAAAACAGTCAAAGAAGCATTTCTAAGAAACATAACTCACCCATTCCTCCAATGAGCAGACATATCACATACAGAGCAAACTTCAGTCGAGTCATTTTGTTGAAGACACGCTGCATGGTGACTGAGGAGGGGTTTATATGGTGTCTGCTTTATATGGTTAAAGCTTTCTTGTTTGGCCAATCAGAAATGCTCACATGATTGGTGATGACTTGTGTCTGATCCACGCAGAGGAACTCAGATCAACATTAAAACAAAATTCAAGAGGACTGCTCTGTCAAAAAAAATGGTGGGGGGGGGTTAATCTAAACTTGATGTACTGCTTGTCAGTTGGTCTAGTTTGCAAATGAAACTTCTGAAACCTGCTGCAGATATTTAGATGAAAGTTCCTGCCACAAATGTTGGACACCATTGCCTGTTGTATAGGGGAAGGGTCTTTGTTCTTCAGTACTGTTGAACACAAACATCTAAAATTCTAACAGCAACGCTTTTATACCTGCTGTGACAGCAGAAAGTGAAGAGAAGGAAAAAGACTTAGAAGCACAGAGTCTGCTGTTTTTGTTGTTGCTACCATCACATTGACCTTTTTCTTTTCCCTGTTTTTTCTTTTTTTTTTTGTATTAATTTCCTAATCAATTTCTTTCTGCAGAATTTTGTTTTCTGTACTTTTTGCTTCTGTAGTGAGTATGCACATGACGTCATGGTCAGTACGAGTGTAATCTTACTCACTGAGTAGCCACGAGCACAGGTTGACAACATAGGTCAGAGCAAAGTAAACAGTTTTGGCTGTTAGTGTGTAATAATGTTCACCATGAGCAGTGTAGATCCTCAGCTGATGTTGTTTAAACATTTGGAGCAGTAACATCAGGTTTATGATGAAGATGAGGCCTTAATGCTAACCTTGAACAGCAGCAACAGCATCTTGCCAATCTCCAATCTACAACAACTGTGTGCTGCCCAAAGCAGCACAGCCCAACT
Source organism: Cetoscarus ocellatus (assembly GCA_037902135.1). Lineage (NCBI taxonomy): Eukaryota > Metazoa > Chordata > Actinopteri > Labriformes > Labridae > Cetoscarus > Cetoscarus ocellatus. The sequence goes on from JBAMNC010001944.1 coordinate 141,703, forward strand.
AGCATCTTTAAGAGCAGGAAGAGGTGGAGCTACGAGCAAGACGACAGCAGGAAGTGACTGCTCATACAGAGATTAGCATACATGCTAACAGTTTCAGAAGCAGTTTAATCAGAACTGGACCACCTTTTTCTATTAAATGAAAAACAAACAGCAGTGAAAGCACTTCTTAATAGTGATAATTCTTACTCCACTTCCGACGATTTTTGTGATAGGTTTTTCTATGTATTGGCTCACAGTTTTATTTTGTAAAGATGATGGCAGCATGCCTCTCTACCTGTTTGTCTTTATATGACTGAATGTCTGATCTGTTTATATTTGGGGGATTGGCGGTGGATCAGGGTTAGGGTGGATCATTGAGTGATCTGTTGAACTAATCGTTTATCTGCAACTCCTTGCTGATTTTCTTGTAAGTTTATGAGATGTTGTAACGTCTAAGTTAATCGGACTAGCCCGCGCTGTGTCACTTCCACTGGTCCCAGCATTACAGCGTATCTGGTAAACCCAAGTCATGAGGCAATCCTGATCTAAACCAGCGATTAAAGTCCTCTTACAGTACTTGGACCATCCTCAAGTCTGATTTACTCCACTGCTGATCCTGGAGGATCCGGAGGACCAAGGAAACGCTGTTTGTCCCGTCTATGGAGCCTACTCGCCTGATCGAGCCAGGGTGTCAAGGTAAGCCAGACTTCTTCATGACAAAGGAACGTGCTCTCCTTGTTATGTTCGGCTATTTCAAATCAGTTGTCAGATGTTTTGGAGTTGACCAGTCTTGATTTTATTTTTCTATTTACAGCAAAGCTTTAACTTCCTGGGTCTTCATGTTTTGCTGCGTCACTGTGTGGCACCGAGGGAGGCAAAAACTCGGCAGTGGATCGTCAGATGGTTGAGGATTTTTAAATGACTCTTTTAATTTCAGTCCTGTCACAGCCTCTGAGGTACAACAGGCCCTAAAACATTCAGACACACTAAAGGCAGCAGGTCCTGATAACCTGGAGCCTTGCTTTTTAGAGTTAGCTGCTGATTTTATTGCCCCACCTCGGACTCACAATTTTAATCTCTCCTTGAGCACTAATGTCATTCCCCACATCTGGAAAGCAGCCTTTGTCCTCCCTCTGCTCAAAGGAGGAGACCCTATGGTTTTAATTAACTACAGGCCCATCTTCAAGCTCTGTGTCCTGGCCAAGGTATCTGGTCAGTGAACAGCTGAAGGATCTTTTAAACACCAATGACGTTTTATCTGTTTTTCAATCTGGTTGTAGAAAGAAACGCAACACAACATCAGCAGCTCTTCAAGTTCTTAATGATTTTATAGATTTTATTGGTAATAAGCAGTACTGTGCATCTCTTTTTATCGATCTCTCCAAGGCCTTTTATACAGCTGACCATTCTATACTTAAACAAAGGCTAACCAGAGCAAGGCTATCTGAACAGGCAGTAAACTGGTTCAGCAACTACCTGACTGACAGAACGCAGTGTGTGCATGCTGAAGGCCTCACCTCTGACTCACTCACAGTGACAAAAGGAGTGCCTCAGGGGTCAGTCCTGGGGCCACTCCTAATTATTAATGACAGCGTAATTAATGCAAAATTTCATTTTTATGCTGATGACACTGTCATGTATTGTGCGGCACCCACACCAGAACAAGCTCTTTCTTAGTTACAGTTGGATTTTACGATTGTGCAGAGACATTTTTATGACTTGAAACTTGTTTTGAATGCTGAAAAAACAGAAGTAATGCTGTTTTCAAGTCTCGCATCTAAGCCTTTGACCCTGCCCCCCATTTACACCTCTGAGGGTACACAAATTCAGTCTGTATCAACCTATAGATATCTTGGCATGGATGAGTCTCTCTCTTTTACCCCGCATATACAGCAGCTGGTAAAGAGGTTAAAATTGAAACAGAGTTTTTACTTTAGAATCAAATCTTGTCTTTCTTTTGAATCCAGAAAAAGACTTGTTGCTGCCACATTTTTGTTTGTGCTTGATTATGGTGATGTTTTGTACATGCACGCCCTGTCTTAGAGCTTACATGCCTTGGATACTGTGTATCATGGAGCTCTGAGGTTCATCACAAACTTAAAATCCCTTTCTCAGCACTGCGGCTTGTATGCATGTGTAGGATGGTCCTCTTTGTCTACACAAAGACTCAAGCATTGGCATATTCTCATCTACAAGGTGATTTTAGGTCTACTTCCTTCATAATATCTGATCATCATCACTCAAAGGAGTCCAGGACCTTATAATCTTCTGTCCCAAAATCTCCTCTTGTTGTCTGTTCCTAAGGTCCGAACTGAGCAGGGAAAAAGGGCCGTTAAATTTGCTGCTCCTTTTGCTTGGAATGAGTTGCAGAAAGACCAGAGACTCAATGAGCTGGTTTCATTGGACACCTTTAAGAGGACATTAAAAAAGGACATATCAACTTTTTAAAGGCTTTGAGCACATTTTTGGGTATTGGGCCTTCATCCCAGCCCACAAAATGTGACAGTAGACAACAAAACCTGTATTTAGCAGGCTGCATAAATGTAAACTCATGGTGTTCAGGATTGTAAGCGGCACGTGGCTGGAGCGCCTGCTTCGCTGGAGTTACACTGCTCTATCGTGAATTCCTGTAAGTACGCCGCTCTGCTCTGGCTCATTACCTTATGAAGCCCTCAAAACCAGCCGTTCTGAACAGAGGGGTTATGTGAGCGTAGAAAGAATGCAGCTGTGCTTTATGCATCAGCTTTTTTACCAAAGCATGTTACTAATGTTTCATGAAGACATCAAGGATCCATGTTAAACTGCAGAAAAGGAGCAAACATGGGACCTTTAAATGATATGAATACTGAGGCATCTGGCTGCAGAGGCTTTTACGGATTATCTTGTTTCCTTCAATAGTCCAGCTTGTCAATTAACTGTTTGTTTTTTTTTTCATTGTATTTTAAGTGTTAAACAAGTCATGTGTATTTGTATGCGATGCTGTTGTGATTGTAAGTAACTTCATTAACTGTATTGCTGCTGCTTTCTTGGCCAGGAAACTCTTGGAAAAAAGATTGTTAATCTTAATGAGTTTCTTTTCCTGGTTAAATAATGGTAAAATAAAAATATAACACTGTGGCAGCAGCCATCGCTTACTACATTAACTGAATGGCACTATCTGCTTTACCTGCTGTGTCAGGTTTCCTTCTTGTGCCCCCCTCACCCTCCCACCTGAAGTCAGTCAGTTGACATAACAATTAATTATTACAAGGATTCATTTCTCAATAAGTTCATGTGTTATACCAAAAACAACAGCATTAATATATCCTCTGAATATTTACTTATTCAAATAATATTGATTATAAATGAATCACACCTCTGATAATCATTAATAACAACCTTGATTGTATCTTTAAAAAAGTAAAACAACACAGTGGCAACATTTAAATTCCTCAGGTTTCTTTTATTGAAGAATTAAAAAGAGAAAAAATCCCAAATCACAAATTTGAGTTCAAACATATGTGTCACAATGAAAGAGAAATAAAGTTTCATTCACACCGCACAGTGACTTTGACTTAAATGCCAACTTTGACAAATCACTTAGCCAGTCAGAGCTGAGAATGTTTTTAATGTCACCAGGGGGGACCAATAAGGGGGTCAAAGTTGACTCAGCTGACCAGAGTATTTTTTGCCCCAATATTTGGGAACCAAAGCTTTATACCTCATAATATTGATTTATACAGTTATGCCCAAAACTGCAGAAATTTGGTTGCATTGTAGCTGTTTGCCTCCATTGATAGCTAAGGCTTTCAGAAATGTGTGCTGAAATAGTCTGTCTCAAAATGTTCCCTTGATGATGTCACTGACAGACAGTTGAAGGAACACGTTGTGGCATACACCTGCAGCCACAGTAAACATTAGAGCACAAAGATAAAATATATTAATGAGAAGGGAGTGGCTGGAAACAGTTCATTAGGATTGAAAACAAAACAGCCTGTTCTACCCAAGGCAGGAAACAGAGGGGTTTAGAGGCACACCAGGATTTAATGCTGGAGTGGTTTTTAGTCAAACTTCAGAAATTTTAGGATGGCAGGGACCTGCATAATCCTGAGAAAAAATGGTAAAATAAGGGACTCTCGCAAACTAATGTGTGATGATGTCACTGAAACTACATCCATGTTTCATGTTAGTCTGTGGTTTCACTGCCTGACGCCTGAGTACACACATTCATTCCTGTTGTTGTCTCTTTGTCTCGCTGATGGATTGGCATGGTTCCACCTCAGAGCAGAATAATGAAGGTTCTCTGGGACATGGTCACCCTGGTTATGATAAAAGACAGAATCATTAAAAGCATATAGTTAGTGCAGTCTGTGACTATATTGAATTACATTAAATTGTGACTTGGCTCAAAAGACTGAAGACCACTGGTAAGAGGTGTATAGTTTCTGCTTCCTCGTTAAATGACAGGTTGTGCTTGACCACTCCTCATTCTGACACAAACACAGCCCTGAACATTAACAGAAGTGTGTGTCCATTTGTCATCTAAATGATGATTGATGATTATTTGAGCATGTGTTTCACTGTGTATGCTTCAATTACAATAGCATAAAGAACACTCACCTCTGTGTTAGGACCTGATACAGCTGAGGCTCTTTCTCCAGGGCCTGGTTGTAAATAAAAAAAAAGGAATAAATACATTTCTATAGTAATCTAGTTTAGCTAAAGCTAGCAATTCTTTTGACTTTTCTAGATCATTTTGGTTGAGTGACATCACAGGCCTCTTCATGCCTCTACACCAATGACAGTGAAGACTGGAGGTGTTATGTTTCACATTGTCCATCCATACAGGTCATGGCTTTGTGAATCTCCTTCACTTTTAATGTTATTAGAGGGGCTTGGGAAGCAGACGGACATGACGCCTCTTAATAAAATCTCAGTTCACAGACAAATGCTCTCAGCCTCTTTAAAAAATGCCCCTTTAATTCTTTAGTGTTTTGAAAGTCTTCTCCTTGGTCTGTAACCCCTCCTCCCATCAGAAATCATTTGGGCAACCAATTAGCACAGAGCTCATTATCAAAGCTTCCTGCAGCTACTGAGACCCAAAGTGGAAGGAAACAGAGTTAGGTCTAGTCCTCTACAGAGACCATTTGTTTCATATTTCATTTAACTCAAACCAAATCTTTATCCATAGACACCACAGACATGATGGAAATAGTCACACACATCAGGACATGGGACCTTTTAGGGTAAAAGATCAATGTCAATGGTGTTCACCATTTACTTGAGAATCCAAAATCTCAACATTACTGTAAGAAATTTTCATCAAACTTTGAACATATGTCGGAGCTTTAAGTGATTAGATTCGAAAGGTCAGAGGTCAAAGGCCATAGCCAAAGATCTTCATGTTTACCGGCTGGTCCTGTGAGAAATTTCTAAGGCAGCAATCATCAACTGGCAGCTTTAGGACTAGGACAGCTTCATGAATACCATTTGTTAACCCAGTAAAATTTTGAACAGTTTTGCAGATTATACACTTGTCTTACTCTATAACTTACTTTACTAAAGACCCAAATATTTCAACATGCTATCTGGGAAAACAAAATCCATGTATGAAACTAATATCCTGTGATAAATGTAAAACAGTCTTTTCTAATGGGATTTTACCAAACCAAGAGATGACAATTTTTTTGCAGTTAAAAACATGAAAGCTTGGTATTTCTTTAGTGACATGATCATTAAAAGAAACGGCAACACACCCCTGATGAATCAATACGTACAAAATACTGTCCACTGAAGATAAAGCAAAGACTGGCTGCTCATACAGAAGGTCGCATAGATGCTAACAGCTTCAGATGCAGTTTATCAGATCCTAAACATATTTCTTCATTAAATGACAAAAGAATACCAACACTACAAACTTCTCTATAGTAAGGATATTTTTACTTCACTTAAAAATTCTCTGACAATAGTTTGTTCTGTGCCACAGTAGCGCCTGCCTACGACATCATCTGATTAGCCCGCAATGAATATGACTGACAAGGGCGATGGTCGCACACATGCCAGATATGCTTAAAAAAAATGTTCCACCCTCCACAAACACTTTTTACGAACTCTTCCACAGATGGACTAGTGGAATATATACCAGTCTAACTGGTGCACCAGGTTATCTGTCAGAAAGAGAGAAGAAAGAGGAAGGGGAAGAAAGTCAAGAAAGTCTAAAAGTCAGCTGCTGTCAAGATGTCAGACTGATGAATGCTGATTATATGGAGTCTAAACTACACTATTTATTGATTTATTTCTTGATTTGTTTATTAATTTATGCTGTTTTAGATGAAATCACACACAGTCAGATTCAGACCATGTCAGTTCAGCATACCTGTGGATATACAGCTGGTTGTCTCCTTCTTTGTAAATGCTTTGTAAGCCAGGAAAACAGCCAGGATGGTCATAAAAGCCAAAGCTGCACTCAAGACATACACCAAAACATCCTCTTCTTCATCATCTTCATCTATGGATTAACATTTGGACAGATTAGATATCAGATTTGATTAAATACATTTTCCTGACACTCTAGTTCAAGTCACTCACCTTTAATTTCCAGCTTGGTCCCGTTCCCCAACAGTACGTGTCCACATGAAGCAACAGCACAGTGGTAGGTCCCAGCATGAGAACGATTCAGCTTCTCCATCTCCAAGCTGTAGACACAAGTGTGTGTTTGGGAGTTTGCTTCCCTCTCACACTCTTCATTCATGCCTCCATGGGTGGAGATAAGTCCTGGATGAGCTTCTTGAGGGTTCTTCACCCAGTAAACTCTGAGGTCTCCATCACAGCTCCCAGTGAGGACCGTACAGTTCAGAGTCACAGAGGCTCCATGCTGGACGACTTCAGATTCAGTCTGATGGATGATGGTTGGGACGTTAAATACTGAACCTGTTACATGAACGATGACGCCTCCTATGAAGTCAAACTTATGAGAGGAGCGATTCATGCAGTGGTAAGTAGCTGAGTCTGATGTCTGGACCTTTGTGATCTTCAGGTCATATTTTCCCGGGCTGATGTCCAGTACAATGCGTGGATCCTTCTCAAATTCGCCAACGAGTAAGGCTTTTTTGTCATCATACAAGTAGAACTCAGACACCCGCTCTGGTTTTTGTCCCAGACTTTCTATAAACCAGTATAACATTACTGCCCTGCTCTTCTGATAGAAACACTCCAAAGTCACATCTTCACCAATACTAACTGATTGGATATGTAGAGATGAGGACGGCTCCAGGGTCACTGCACCTGGAAAGGGAAAAATCAAGAATAAGTTAAATTTTTAACTTAGTAAAAAGACTGACAGCATTTTGTAAGATTTTATGTAAAAACAGTCAAAGAAGCCCTTCTAAGAGACATAACTTACCCATTCCTCCAATGAGCAGACATGTCACATACAGAGCAAACTTCAGTCGAGTCATTTTGTTGAAGACACGCTGCATGGTGACTGAAGAGGACTTGATATGGTCTCTTCTTTATATGGATAAAGCATTTTTGATTGGCCAATCAGAAGTGCTCACATGATTGGTGATGACTTGTGTCTGATCCACACAGAGGAACTCATATCAGCATTAAAACAAAATTCAAGAGGACTGCTGTTGTACAAAGAGGGGGAGGGCTTTTAATCTGAACTTGATGACCTGCTTTTCAGTATGTCTGCTTTAGACTGCATATGAAACTCATTGTGCTGCAGATATTAAGATGAAAGTTCCTGCCACAAATGTGAGAAAACCATTGTCTGTAGTATAGGGGAAGGGCCTTTGTTCTTCAGTACTGTTGAACACAAACATCTAAAATTCTCACAGCAACACTTTTATACCTGCTGTGGCAGCAGAAAGTGAAGAGGTGGCAGCAGACTTAGAAGCAGAGTCTGCTGTTTATGTTGTTGCTCCAATCACATTGACCTTTTTCTTTCCTCTGATTTTTATGGTATTAATTACCTCCGCCAAGGAGGTTATATTTTTGGCGGCGTTTATCTGTCCGTCTGTCTGTTTGTGTTCAAAATAACTTGAAAAGTTCTGAAGGTATATGGATGAAATTTTCAGGAATTGTGGGAAATGGGATTTGGAAGAACTGGTTAAGTTTTGGGACTGATCCGGATCACCTTGGCGAAGGTCTGCGCTCTCTAAGTGCTTTCTAGTTTCCTAATGGATTTCTATATTCAGAATTTTTTTTGTGTACTTTTTGCTTCTGTCCTGAGTATGCACATGACATCACAGCCACTATGTGGCGGTAGGAGGAACCCTCACTGAGTGGGAAGAAGCACCAATTGACAACAGTAATCATCGGACAGTAAAAAACACTTTAATTCAACTGAGGAGTTTCCAGTGTTTGGCTTTTAGTATTTTATTCTTTTCACCATGAGCAGGGTAAATCCTCAGCCAATGCTCAAACATTTCGAGCACTAACGTCAGGTATATGACAAAAATGAGGCCATGATGCTAACCTTAAACAGCAGCAACAACATCTTGCCAGTCTCTATTGTACAACGACTATGTGTGGACCAAAGCAGCACAGAAGCTTATAGTTTATAGCTTTAGTAACTGATTTATCAGCTCTGGACCACATTTCTCTATTCAATGAAAAACAGTAAAAGCACTTCTTAGAGATCTTTTCTCTCCAGTAACATTTTTTTTTTTTTTTGTGATAGTTTGTTCTACGTCGTGGCTTCGATTTTTGTATTTAATACTGGTGGTAGCACTCGCTTACTTTATTAACTTAATGGCTGATAATGAATGTGATTGGTACAAAAACCCAAAACCAGTGAAGTTGGCATGTTGTGTAAATCGTAAATAAAAACAGAATACAATGATTTGCAAATCCCTTTCAACCTATATGCAATTGAATACACAGCAAAGACAAGATACTTAACGTTCAAACTGGTAAACTGTGTTATTTTTTTCAAATATTAGCTCATTTTGAATTTGATGCCTGCAACATGTTTCAAAAAAGCTGGCACAAGTGGCAAAAAAGACTGAGGAAGTTGAGGAATGCTCATCAAACACTTATTTGGAACATCCCACAGGTGAACAGGCTAATTGAGAACAGGTGGGTGCCATGATTGGGTATAAAAGCAGCTTCCCTGAAATGGTCAGTCATTCACAAACAAGGATGGGGCGAGGGTCACCACTTTGTGAACAAATGTGTGAGCAAATTGTCGAACAGTTTAAGAACAACATTTCTCAACGAGCTATTGCAAGGAATTTAGGGATTTCATCATCTACAGTCCGTAATATCATCAAAAGGTTCAGAGAATCTGGAGAAATTACTGCACGTAAGCGGCAAGGCTGAAAACCAACATTGAATGCCTGTGACCTTCGATCCCTCAGGCGGTACTGCATCAAAAACCGGCATCACTGTGTAAAGGATATCACCACATGGGCTCAGGAACACTTCAGAAAACCACTGTCAGTAACTACAGTTCGTCGCTACATCTGTAAGTGCAAGTTAAAACTCTACTATGCAAAGTGAAAGCCATTTATCAACAACACCCAGAAACGCCGCCGGCTTCGCTGGGCCCGAGCTCATCTAAGATGGACTGATGCAAAGTGGAAAAGTGTTCTGTGGTCTGACGAGTCCACATTTCAAATTGCTTTTGGAAAGTGTGGTCGTCGTGTCCTCCGGACCAAAGAGGAAAAGAACCAGCCGGACTGTTATAGGTGCAAAGTTCAAAAACCAGCATCTGTGATGGTATGGGGGTGTATTAGTGCCCAAGGCATGGGTAACTTACACATCTGTGAAGGCACCATTAATGCTGAAAGGTACATACAGGTTTTGGAGCAACATATGTTGCCATCCAAGCAACGTCTTTTTCATGGACGCCCCTGCTTATTTCAGCAAGACAATGCCAAGCCACATTCTGTACGGTCTCCTCAGTTCTCAAACGTTTACTGAGTGTTGTTAAAAGGAAAGGCGATGTAACACAGTGGTAAAAATGCCCCTGTGCCAACTTTTTTGCACCGTGTTACTGCCATTAAATTCTAAGTTGATGACTATTTGCAAAAGAAAATAAAGTTTCTCTGTTCGAACATTAAATATCTTGTCTTTGCAGTGTATTCAATTGAATATAAGTCAAAAAGGATTTGCAAATCATTGTATTCTGTTTTTTTATTTACGATTTATACAACGTGCCAACTTCACAGGTTTTGGGTTTTGTAGATTTATTGTCCAATCATCTGCTGGATTTGCTTTCGAAAGGTTCTGCCCTTCCCAGACACTTTCAATGGGCTGTTATTTAGACCAACTAGTGAAAAATATTTAACTTTCTATCTGGTGTATTGTAAATAGTATTGATTAACAATTAATCACACTATTGAAAATGTTAGGGAATGAATCCCTGAGGTTTTCGAGTGGACCCAAAAGCAATACTGAGACAAAGTTAAGTTGACACAACAATGATTTATCAGACGCCTGGGAGGAAGAGACAATTGATGTTTTTTTATCAATGAAGAAATCATTCCCCTTGGAGTTCCTTCAAAACAGGCCATAAAAGGATACATACCTGTGTCTGAGCTGGTGAGGGAATTGTGGGTGTATTCAATCAAGGGAAGCTGGAGACTCCAGCATACTGGATGTTAAGCAGCAGCACAGCAGAAAGTGGTCTCAAAGTTTTGATTAGCCTGCTCTGTCAGGCCTTTAGTCTGAAGACAGGATGGCTTGCTTTGCAAAACTCCCTCCAAAGGAAAGAAGCGAACTGGGACCACAATCTGACACGAGATCCACAGGTAGCTCTACGATGAGGGATACAAGGGTCTTAGCAGTCTGTAGGGCAGAAGGTCATTTAGGCAGGGGCAAGTAGTGGACTAACTTAGAGAAACAATCTATGATGGTGAGAATGACAGTGTTACCTTGAGACTGGGGCAGACCAGTGACGACATCCACAGCTATGTGAGACCATGGGCGTTTAGGCATGGGGAGAGGGCAAAGCAGTCCAGCTGGGGTTAGGTGGGATGATTTGCCTCTGGCGCAGACAGAGCAGCCATATTTGGCTACCAGAACCGTTGTTGTATGAAGTGAAGTGTTCTGTTGGCTCCAGGATGGCAGGTAAGTTTGAGGCTGTGACCAGACTGGAGGACCTGAGACCGGCCTGAGTCGGGGACATAAAGGTGATTGGAGGGTCCGTTACCAGGATCAGGTTCGTCTCTCTGAGCCTCCTTGACGACCCTCTCAATCTCCTAAGAGGCTGCTCTGATGATGCAAGAAAGAGGGATGATGGGCTTGGGTTCACCAGAACTTGAGGGAGGCGAGAAGATGTGAGAGAGGATGTCAGGCTTTTGTGCTTCAAGGTCCTGGGCGGTAAGAGAGGGATTAGTTGAACCTACAGAGGAACAGAGACCATCTTGCCTGGTGGGGGCTCAGCCATTTTACTGACTGAAGGTACAAGAGGTTCCTATGGTCAGTCCAGATGACAAAAGGAACCTCAGCTCCCTTGCAGAGCCGAAACCACCAACAACTCTCTATTACTGACATAATATTTCCACTCTGCTGGAGATAGCAGCCAAGCAACGGAAGCATAGGGATGCAGCTTCTGTGTCTCTGGGTTCCTTTGAGATAGCACAGCTCCAACTGGCGTCCACCTCCACCATGAACTGAAGAGAGGGGTTGGGGTGTTGAAAGACAGGGGCTCTAGTCAATAGTTCTTTGAGTCTTTTAAAAGCACAATTTGCCTCATCTTGCCACAACAAAGAGGAGATAGAGGAGGTTAGGTGGCTAAGGGGAGATGCTACTGTGGCAAAGTGAGTAGTGGGGGTGCGAACACCAACAATGCCACCTGGGGACTTGCACCCCAGGATATGATGGTATAGACCCGTAATCAACCAGTAGTCAAAAGGCACACAGAGTTCAAACAAAGTCCACAGGCAAGAGAACGTGATTTCCAAAAGTTTAAAAGGATCTTTATTGAACAAACAATAAAATGAATAGCAGACAATTTATATTAAACAGGAGTAGGGGACCTGCCGAAAGAAAAAAAGGTTAACCAGAACAGGGCTGGGGGCTTACCATGACAGCGGTAACAGAAAGAGGGGAAGGGTCCAAACTACACACCACTGTGAACAGCAACAAAAAGTGAAAAACAGGACCACCACCAGGGGACTGCTGCCGCTCTGAGGCCCTCAGCACCTGTTGGACAAAAGAAACAATAATTAAACACACAAAGTGGTGGCCCCCATACTCCTAGAACCAAAATAACACATTTAATCTAAATCCATAAGATAACTAATTAGCAAACTATCCCAAATTGGAAACAAAAAGAAAAAAAACACAATTTATAAACAATACATTAAGAACAATAAACTAAATCAGAAAATGAACGACCAAAAAAAGAACAAAATTAACTAAGCCTGCCCTCAGTTAAAACCCTCCTGTGAGTCCCTCCAGCGTACAGCACATGGCCAAACCCAGAGTAGCCACTGACAGTTGTGGGGGCGGGGGCCAGAATGCAGAGGCCCAGGGAGGGAGAGAGTTTTAAGCGCCCCTGCTGAAGCCTACCCGGAGACCCACAACGAAAACTAAAAGGTTTTAGATGGGCAAGCACCAACAGAGGAGGAACAGAGGAGGAGCCAGAACCCCAAGAGTAGGAGCAGCAGATAAGCGAAGAAACCACAAGCCCCAAAACAGCGAGAACGAGAACAGAGTCAAGACAGCAGCAAGGCTCAGGATGAGCCACGGAGATGCCCATGCATTGTAAACAAAAAAAAAAAATAAAAATCACAATCACTCCACAACTCAAGAAAAAAACGTCAAGTTAACCAAAACTAATTAATTCCCTACCCGAGAGCAGGGCGGCCGTGTCCTGCAGCAGCAGAGGGAGCGTTCACAGCCCCGCCAGCACTAGAAGGTCCTGTGGGGGAAATAATAATGACTTTCCCCACCAGACAAACAGCTAGATGATCAAGAAAAAGGCACACAATTCAGCGCCTTACCTGCAGGAAACACGCCCTCAGACCCCAAAGACAGCTCCAGCTCCGGTCACACCCACTGCTGCAACGGAGCGAAAACTGGGGTAAGCACCCACACAGATGACTTCATGATCGAGCCAGATAACAAGCATGCCTACCTGGTTGTGACACCCGACACTGCTCTGCACAACGTGGGACGCCAACACACAACGTGGGAGGCCAACACATGCCTGTCGGCTCCGTAAAGGAGGAAGAGGAAGTAAGAGAGCGAGAAGGGGGGCCGACCGGGGGTATTTATAGGCGGCTGGGCCCAAACAGCCACACTGCCCTTAGTGGTAGGGAGTCCAACTCCCTATCCGGCCACACTACCTTGCTGTAGTCTCAAATTAATCAGTGGTAGAAATTTGCGAAGCCCAGGAAGTGCTGGATTTCTTTGTGGGAGGTAGGGGTGAGCCAATCTGACATGTCTTGAATCTTGCCTGAGTCAGACTTGAGTTGCCTCAAGAAACTGATGGATGAAGATTGGAACTAGCATTTCTTGGGCTGAACAAACAGCCGATTCTCCAGATGTTGTAGCACCAACCTGAAAAAATTAAATTATCATCTAGGTAGCAAAAGACAAACCTGTTGAGTCATTCCTCATAGACTGAATAGCATTGGTGAGCCCAAAAGGCATCACCAATAGTTAAAGTGGCCTAAGAGGTTAAATGTTGTATTCCACTCATCCCCCTCCCTAATACGGGATAAAGTGGTAAACGTTCCTGAGATCCAGTTTGGTGAAAACTCAAGCATGACAGAGAGGTTCGAACGAAGGATCCATGAGGGGAGGAGGTGATTTATTTTTGACAGCGATATCATTAAGGCCACGGGAGTCAATACAGGGCCTGAGTGACTAATCCTTCTTCTTAACAAAGAAGAATCCAGTGCCCAGAGAGGACGAGGACGAACTGATGAGACCAGAGGCCAAGGAGTCCTGAATGTAGGTCTCCATGGCCTCCTTCTCAGGTCTGGAGAGATTGTACAACCTGCTAGTAGGTAACAGAGCGCTTGGAAAGAGGACTATAGTGCAACCATAGGGGCGGTGGGGGGGCAGGGATACCAGGTATTTGCTAAACACCAGGGCTAGTTCATGGTAATCTAAAGGAGCACTGGAGAGATCAGGTGAAAAGGGAGGTTCACAAGGAGTACAGGTGTGAGGGTTTGCGGACAACAGGCTGAGGGAATGAAATGGAGGAGATGGTCCAATTAATATGTGGGTTGGGGGACTTGAGCCAGAGAAGACCTAAAACCAAAGGGGACAGAGGTGAAGGGATGACAAACAATTGAACGGTCTCTCTATGGTTGCCAGAAATGATGAGAGGGAGTTAAATGGTGAGTGACTCCAGATATGAGTCAACTCTCCAGATCATTAATGTGTTTAGGATGGGGCAGGACCTCAAGAGGGATCTGGTGCTCATTTATAAAGTCATCATGGATGAAACGGTCTTCTGCTCCCATGTACACAAAAACCTGAGTGGATATGGTCTAAAAGCCCCAGAGGAGGGTACAAGGAACAGTAATACATTTAGGAGAGCTAGGAGATGACGAGGTCTGGCTCACCACTGCGCTCAATAAGTTGCCACAAAATGACCCTGCTCACTACAATAAATGCACAGCCGAGCCAATAGGCATCGCTGTTGTTCTAGGGGACTATGCTGAGTTCCCTGCAGCTGCATCCGGGGGCACTGGAGGAGACAGACTCAAAGAAAGACACTCAGGGGAACTGAACGAGCTAGAAGGAGAAGAGGTTAATCTGCGTGATGTCTCTAATCTCTCTCCACCTGTTGCTGATATTACCACACATGGAGAAAAGATCTTTGAGAGAGGCAGATTCATCCCGAGAGGCAAATTTGCCCTTAAGCTGTTCCAAGAGACGCCTAATGTATCAAATGAGATACAAAAAAATATATAAATTAAATTTTATTGAAATTTAAATTTTTTTATTTCAGTAGAAAGTGAAACAGACTTTTCAGCTCCAAAAACTTAGATTTTTTTTGGCTAAAATTTGTGTTTTCAGGCAATAAAGGGCTAAGGAATGAATCCCTGAGGTTTTCGAGTGGACACAAATGCAATACCAAGACAAAGTAAAGGTGCAACAACAATGATTTATTGGAGGGAAAAGTCCAAGTGGTTAGTGAGGAGGAATCTGTGAGAGCTGAAGGGGAAGTGAGATCCAGAGTATGGCAGAGTGTGGTTGGGCTCGTGGAGGCACTGAAAGAGAGGGGGAGAGTGAGGATTCCTCCCTCTCAATCCTCATCTCCCCCCTCCCTCACTGCTCTCCCTTCTTCGGCTGTTCAGAGAGTGGGCGTGGTTTCCCAAAGCCTGCTCGTCAGCCAGCTCCCCACTTGATTCCTGCTTCATGCAATCACCGCACCCTACTTAACCGGCTCCTGCACTCCTCTGCCTCGCCGGTGGATTACACTCTTTACATGGTTTGTTCAGCCACTCTCCTTCTCTGTTCTGAGTAACGCTAGTTTGCTTCGTGCTGGCTCTAAGCCTTTTTGTCTCCCTTTGGAGCTCATTCTCTTGGATTGTCATGTTTTTTGGATGCTTCGTGATCAACTTGATTATTTACCTGTTTTTTCTGCTCATTCTTCTTCACAGCCCTCACCACTGCCTTCATTTGTAAATTCTCACCTGCACAGTCGGATCGTAGTTTGTTGTTTCACCCTGCCTTGGATTGCTGCAGCAAAAATAAAATCACTGTCAACTCCTACCTGCCTCCTCCTTGAAGCTTTTGGGTCCAACATTGAAAACAGGGGTTAATCCACAACAGGGAGAGCACAAAGTATAAGCACAAAATCCAAGGACAAGGGATCAGTGTGATCACAGAGATGGCCAACAATACCATGTGTCGGTGAGAGAATCATCTGGCACTGGTGACAAGTCTGCATGAGACTTTTGTAAATGCAGGTGATTGTGGGGATGAGGAACAGGTGTGATCCAGCAGAGAGTTTCAGCTCCAGTAGACATGCCTCCTCACCAAAAGTGAGAGAGCAGCAGGAGCAGAAACACAGAGGGCTCTAATTTCCTGGCGCAACTCAGGGTGGCGCAGCCTGGCGCACCCCACGCAGTGGTAATTTTGTCTGGCACACCGCCATGCGCAGCCAATCTGGCAATTTGGTAGACCGGCTGCGCCGAGATGGGTGTGACGGCGCACCATTCTCGGCGCAGAAGAGGCGCACTCCGGGCAGTGGTAATTTGGCTGACAAGCGCATGGTGCGCACACGTGACCAAAACCTCACAGGCAGGTATCCACAGTGTCAGGCACATTTCAATGCAATAAACAATCACAACAACCACTATTTAATGTAACCGTCTGAACCAGCACATACATTTGTATCTATATTAATTGTCCTGTCACATCTGATGTCAGATCAGAGACGTTTGTCATAACTAACGAGTTCACATCTCTCAAGCCAACCACAAACAGCCACATCATCCGATATGGAGTGTCCGGCCTCTCTCATCTCATGAAATTCAAAAGAAAAGGAAAAAGAGAGACGCTCGCTAAATAAATGTAAGTCACTCGGTGTCTTAAGGATTTACCTGTGATTGCCCATATTTCTTTGTTTCAATCTTTATTCGTAACGTGATCTAAAAAGATGGAGTACATTATTGCAAGGAGGATGAGGAGGAGATATCGGGGGGAATATTTCACCAAAGGTTCTGCTATTTAGTGATGACAGACCAGGAATGCAGGTGGATCACAAGCATGATGAATGGATTAACCTGCTGCTGTGTTTAAATGTAACTATCACTTAATTTTGTACTCATAATTATGAGGCAGAAACAGATTACATCTGTCCCGTGAGGTGGTCCACACGGTGACGCGGATAGTGTCCTCCGATGCACGACTCGGCGGCCCCTGCGCTCTCCCAGTTGCTGCAAAAGTGACAGCGGCTCTGACCACCTTCTCCACCGAGGTGAAATTGTCACTGCGCCTCGCCCGCGGCGCATTTAAAGGCGAGGAGAGGTGTTCATTTGATTAGTGAAGATCACACTCGGCTGTGTTAAACCCAATCACGCCTTTCTCCCTCTCTGCTACTTGTGCTGCTGGGAGAGACGGAGGCGTGGGTGCACCTCCCTGCGCCAGACTGCGCCGTGCACGAAACTTGCAAAATGCCCTGGACACACCCCGCTGGCGCGGCGCAGGGCAGGTGCGCCCCGCCAGCGTCTGGTCTACGAAATTAGAGCCCATAGAGGGAGCAGGAAACAGTCTTCAGAAATGTCAGAAAGCAGAAGAGTCATCACAGAAAATCATTTTTAATAAACTTAACTGTATCTTTAAGAGTAAAACAACACAGTGGAAACTTTTAAATTGCTCAATTTTTTTTAATGGAAGCTTAAAAAGAGTAAACATCAAACATAAAAAGAAAACTGAACAAAATTACAGAAAAAGAAAGCTGCGAACCACACCATACATTTACTTTGATTTAAATCTCAACTTTGACAAGCCAACTAGCCAGTGAGAGCTGAGAAATTTTTTGATTGGCACCTGGGAAGACCAATAAGGAGGTTAAGGCTTGCTCATTTGGCCAGGGCCTTGCACAAAACCGCAGTAATTTGGGAGCGTTGTCACTGTAATCCTCCTTGAATTCAGCTTTTTACCACTTTCCAAATCTTAAATGAAAGATAGCCTTTAGAAACTCGGTTGAATTGTTTTGTATTGGAGATCTAAATAAAAAAAAAATCATAATAATACTACTACTACTAATAATAATAATTATAATAACAAAAAACAACAACAACAATCCCTCCTCTCTCTGTTAATAGCACAATCTTTTAGAAATGTGTGCTAAAAAAGTTTCTTTGAAAATGTTTGCTTGATGGTGTCATTGACAGAAAGGTGGTGGAACATGTCTTAGCATACACGTGCAGCCACAGTAAACATTAGAGCAAAAACCTTAAGCCACAGCCACTTTTGAGAAGGGAGAGGTTGGAAACAGTATATTAGGATTTAAAGCAAAACAGCCTGTTGTAAGCAAGGCTAAAACAGAGGGGTTTATAGGTGCATCTGGATTTAATGATGAAGTGGTTTTTGGTCAAGAAATTTCTGAGGATGGATGAGACCTGTATAACCCTGTGAAATATTGGTTTAATTAGGGACCTTCACAAAAATTTTGTGTGATGATGTCACTTGAACTACATCCATGTTCCATGTTAGTCTTGGTTTTACTCCCTGACCCCTTAGTACACATATTCATTCCTGTGGTTGTCTCTTTGTCTTGCTGATGGATTGGCATGGTTCCTCCTCAAAACATAAAATTGGAAGTTCTCTGGGTTCTGGTCACCCTGGTAATGACATAAAACATAATCATTCAAAGTTTAGTGTTAGTGCAGTCTGTGACTTTATTAACATACGTAAAACTGAGACATGGCTCAAAAAAGGCTGGAGACATTGAACTGAGGTGCATATTTTCTGCTTAAGAGTCAAGACATATTCTGCTTGACCACTCCTCATTCTGACACAAACACAGCCCTGAGCATTTACAGAAGTGTGTGTCCATTTGTCCTCAAAACAACCAAAATGCTAAATGTAATACCAACGCCTGTGTCAGGGCTGCACATTCAAGCACTTGACATCAGACAAATATAGGAACCTGAAAAAACAAGAGCTACCTTGTCGTTGTGTATTTAATTTAACAGCTTGGCAAAATGTCATAAAATTTCACATCAGTCTTCATGATTGATTGTGCATCTGCTTGACTTTGCCTGATTTAATTATAATAGCCTAAAGAATACTCACCTCTGTGTCGGGACCTGATACAGCTGAGGCTCTTTCTCCCGGGTCTGGTTGAAAATAAAAAAAAAGGAATTCATAAATTTTCATACTAATCTTCTTTAGCTAAAGATGGCAATTCTTTTCACTTTTATAGATCATTTTGGTTGAGTGACATCACAGGCCTCTTCATGCCTCTACACCAATGACAGTGAAGGCCGGAGGTGTTGTGTTTCACATTGTCCATCCTTCTCTAAGTCATCCATACAGGTCCTGGTCTTGTTAATTTACTTTGCTTTTAATGTTATTAGACGGGGCTTGGGGAGCAAAAGGACATGACACCTCTTTTTAAAATCTCAATTCACAGAGAAATGCTCTCAGCCTTTTTCAAGAAAATCCCCTTAAAACACTGTTTTTTACTTCCTGGGGTTTTTGATGTCATAGCTATATAGACTCCACCTACTACACTTTCTGCTCATCAAAGGCAGACGCCATGACTGTTTTGAAAGTCCTCTCTTCAGCCTTAAACCCCTCCCATGATGATGACAATCAAACACATCAGGACATGGAACCTTTTGGGGTCAAAGGTCAATGTTATAAGAGTCGTGTGGTCACCGTTTGCTTGGGAACATTGATCCTCAAGATTGCTGTAAGTGATTTTCATCAAACTTTGCACATATGACTATTGTGAATCAAGGATTAGGTGATTAGATTCAAAAGGTCAGAGGTCAAAGGCCAAAGCCAAACATCATTTTGTTGACCCCTTGATTACCAACTGGCAGTCTTGGGACTTTATCAGCTTCATGAATATCTGATCTGTTTACCCAGTAAAATATTAAAAAGTTTTGCAGATTATATTCTTGTCTTAGTCTTTAACTTGCTTTAAGAAAGACTCAAATATTTTAACATGCTATCTGGGAAAACAAAATCATATATGGAACTAATATCCTGTGCAACCTTTTTTACTTTTCAAAAAAAAAAAAAATATATCAGATTTTACCAAAGCAAAAGATAACTAAATGTTATATTTTGCATTAAAAAACAAAAATGCTTGGTATTTCTTTATGTGACCTAAAGAAACATATAGCAAGACATTTATAGATCCATATGTATGTAATACTGTTCTCTGAATATGAGACGACAGCAGGATGTGGCTGCTCATACAGAGATTAGCATTGATGCTAACAGCTTTATAAGCAGTTTTGTCAGATCTTGACTGCATTTCTATGTCAAAAGAAAACAAGAAATACCAACATTACAAAGTTTTCAATGGAAATAGTATTTTCACTCCACTTCTGACATGCTTTGATGAGAACTTGTTTTACAAAGTGCCTGCCTACTGTTTGACATTATCTGATTATCCTGTAATGAATATGACGGACAGGGCAATTGTCCAATCACCTGCCTGATATGCTTCTAAAAAGGTTCTGCCCTCCCGAAACGCTTTTTATAGACTATTTTCCAGATGGACTAGTGAAATATATTAAACAGTCGATCTGGTGTGGTAAGGGAAAGCCTCTGAGAAGCGACGATAGATGACCAAGATTGTCTGAGAAAAATTACTGTGGTCAAGCAAGTAGGTACAAGCCGGAACAGTGCTGACTGTGGCTAAGCTAACCATGTGAAGAGGGACGGTGGACATCATGGCATCCCACTTACCAACGATGAACTGGTCTGATCCGGATCTGAGTGAAGCTATTTCACTGTTTAGACAATACTGTCTCTTTCCATAGAAGATGAAGAAATAACGGACGCCGCTAAACAAGCAAGGAAAATATGTTGTGGCATTGGAGATAAAGGACTCAATGGTTTGAAGAGGAGAAGAAAATGCTTAGCAAACTATGGGATTATTTTGAAGGTCGACTAAAGCTAAACGTGAGCTTAAGAATCCACAGACTGCACTTGATGCAATATAGACAAAGACCAGAGCATCGATGATTTTGAGACCAGAGCCTGTACATTAGCACAGACAAATCAGTTTACTGACAAAGAGCTTAGTGAACGTCTACTTGAGCTTATTATCACCAGCACACCCCTCAATGCTTTGAGGAACAACCTTTATGACAAACCCAAAGGCCAATCTCTAGCTGAAGTACTTGCGGAAAGAAGAAAATATGAAGCTCTGTAGGCAGGCAATGAACAGTTAGACAACTTGGCATGTCACAGTGAAAAAAAATCCATGCTGTGGACAGAGGGCGCACATGTCAGAACTGTGGTACCAATCACAAACCACATCAGTGTCCTGCATAACGAGGAAAACTGTGTCTGCTTGTGGCACCAGATGTCACTGGGCAAAATGCTGTAAAAATACCAAACAACATAGACAACACTTCAGTCGAGGCCGGAGTAGCAAGTCTCGCCCACCACAAAAACAGCACAGACAGACCTCCAAAAAACAGTACAGGCGAAAGAGTGAGTCCTACGTTGATGCCATAGGGAGCAGTGACACAGTGGAGGAATGAACATATCAAAAACAGTTCCATTCCATCACTATCAGCGAAAAGTGCATGTATAGCATTGACATCAAGCCACTCTGAGAGGAGGCTGATACGATCCTGAATGTAAAAAATCCTGTCCTGCCAGACCATGGACACACACTACAAGTCAAGATTGATACAGGAGCATCAGGTAAAACACTCCCGCAACGCACATTCCAGCAGTTGTATGGCAAAAATGCATGTACCTAGGAAAGACTGAGAAAAAGACACAAAAGGCTATCTGCATACAGTGGACATGAAATCACATGCCTGGGTGCTATTAACATCCCAGTGTCATTACAAAGACTCCAAGCTTAATTCTAGGTTGTGGATGTGCCAGGTCCAGCTATAGTCAGGCTACCTACCTGTGAACTGTAGAACCTTGCAACTGTCAGAATGGCTGCATCAACTGAGAAAGGAAAAGTCAGTCAGGAAAAAGTACAGGTGAAAAAATTAAAAACGCCAGAAAGCATATCAACAAACACAGACCTAAAGAAAGCATATCCAGACCAGTTTGGCAAAATTGGTAACGTCTGTGGAATCACTAAGCTCATACTGAAAGAAGACGCTGAACCATTCAATGACCCACCATGTAAACGCAGCATTCACGTCAAAGGCAAGCTACAGGTGGAGCTGCATAGACGAGTCAAACAAGATGTGATACGAAAATTGAAAGAGCACACAGATGGGTTCTCTAGTCTTGCATTTGGCACAAAGAAGGATGGATTCCTACGCATATGCTTAGACCCCTAAAAGCTAAATGCCAGCCTTAAGAGATGTCCACACAAGATTCCAACTGTGGATGAACTGAATCCGGTATTTGCAAATGCGTGTATTTCTCAAACTCAACACATTTGGCACATTTCGAACTTCATTAGGCAGATACTAATGTAAACGCTTACCATTTGGACTAAGTGTCTCTCATGACCTCTTCCAGGCCAAGATGGATCAGATCCTTGAGGGGCTCAGAGGTGTAGTCATCATTGCTGATGACATAGCAGTTTTTGGTGGAAGACAGAAACCTGATCAACCTGATAGAATAAGCAGCTAAAGCAGGTGTTGTGTTCAACAGCAAAAAATGCACGATAAAACAGAAAAGTATCTTGTTCTTTGGCAATATGTACATCGGCAAAGGCATAAGACCAGACCCAGTTAAGATAAGGGACATACAAAAATGCGGACACCCCAAGACAATGTCATCTGCACAGATTCATGGGAATGCTAACCCCCCATCACCCTACATACCAAAGGTACCAAACAAGGCACACACTTTAGGGGGCTAAAAGGTGATGTACCATGGACATTGGACACTGATTATCAAAAGTGCTTTGAGGACCTGAAGTCAACAATTAAATAAAATGACTGTCTGAAATACTAATACCCAAACACACCTTTAACCCTTGAGGTAGACGTGTCACAAAAATGACTGGGCATAGCCTTGGTGCAGAACAACAGACCCATTGCTTTTGGCTCAAAAACACTAACTGACTGTCAATCCAGACACAGCAACATTGAGTGAGGAATGCTTGCCATTGTGTATGGTATGCAGCGTTACCATACCTACCTGTACAAGAAGTCATTCCTCGTGGTAACAGATCATAAACCACTTGTCACTTTATGTGCAAAACCATTGCATGCTGCATCACCACTGCTTCAGAGCATGCTGATAAAAACACAAGGCTAGAACTATGAAATCATGTACAGGCCTGGAACCCAAAAGGTCCTAGCAGATACTCTCAGTCGAGTACCAAACCCTGAAGACCATGGCGACATCGATTTAGATGAGTGTATTAACAGAGTAGATGTGGAGATCAAGGATCCAGAGTTGCACACTGTTGCAATAATAAACTTCTCTTCTCAAAAACAGGATGCTCTCTGAACAGAAACTGCCAAAGATCTTAAAATAAATGCACTAAAAGACCTGATCCACCAAGGATGGCCAGACATCAGAGACCTGCCAAAAGACCTGCATGCCTCTTGGTCTGTTAGAGATGACCTTGCAATGGAAGCAATTCATAGACAGACAGGTACTCATCCCAGACTCCATGACTGATGGTATCCTAAAACAGCTACACACAGGCCATCAAGGCATAGAGAAGATATGGCGCCTGACAAGAGAAAGTGTCTATTGGACACATGAACAATGACATTGAGAGAGTGTTTATCATGCAGTGTGTGTGTAGAGTATCAGAATACAAACCCAACAGAACCCCTCAACCCACACAACATACCACCAAAACCATGGCAGTCTCCAGCTTCTGATCTGTTCGAGATTAACGAACATCAGTTCTTCCTGACTGTGGACAGGTATTCCAAATTCCAATTGTAGATGAAATGGCCATGCCTGTGTCTTGCCATGCAGTTGCAGAAAAAATGCAAATGTACATGTCTCTATTTGAAGGTCCTGATGAGATACTGACAGACAATGGACCACAGTATGCAGGGCAGACATCCCAGAAATCCATGTCAATCTGGGGAAGCAAACATGTCACAAATTCACCCCATTACCCAAAAAGCAACTGATTCACTGAGAGGCATGTGAGACAAATCAAATCAATTGTGAGGAAGACTCTGAAAACAGGTTGTGATCTACAGGTAGCTTTACTGCAGGTCAGAGCGATGCCCATAAACAGTAAATTACCATCACCTGCTGAACTGATGTTTGGTAGATCAGATACAACCCTGTTGCCAAGACTCAGTCAAGGAGGAACGTTGACTTGACCTACAACAGAGAACGACTGACATGAAAGAACATCATGATCGCAACAGCCACAGAGAACTAACCTTACTCTCTCCTGGACAGCATGTAACGGTGCAAAACAAAGACTGAGGGACATGGCATCCTGCAATCATCCTGCAGAAATGTGAGGAGCCAAGGAGCTACATCATACCAACACCAAACGACAACAAAATCATACGTTGCAGGAGCCATCTACGAGAACTATACAACCCACACATGCAGAAAACCATAAAGAAGATCTACTTTACCAAGCCACAATAACCTGACACACCAGACAGACCGCTCCATATATCCGCCATGGAAATATTTCACTAGTCCATCTGGAGAAGAGTCCATAGACAATGTTTTCAGAGCTGGAACCTTCAAAAAGAGCTGCAGCTGGTGATTGGATGATTGTTCTGCTCGTCACACTCATCACAGACCAATCCACATCATCCACAGTATGACGCAGCAGCTAGACCCTGTTGTTAGCTGTTAGCTTAGACTACGTTTCAGTCCTTAGATGATTGTCTTACATTAAATTATACAACACAGATGTATTATTTACTTTTTATATGTGACATGAACCTCATCAAAGACAATGCCCAAGAAGTTCACCCGGCAAACTTCTAAGGAGAGCATATTTCGCCAACTATCACTGAGTAACCATGACTACCATAGACAAACTAGGGCATTGTTCATGGAAGATTTCTCTCAGTTTCCCAGCAGTGATCCCCGGTCAGGAGAAGAGCAAAAACATAATTTCCCGAAAGCTTTAAGTGACGCTCTTTGCTCCTCTTTTTAAGAAAAAATTGAGTCCATTTCCGATCAAACCGCAGATATTGCCACATCCACAGAGACCACTTCAGAAGCCGCCATTGTTTTCAAACATGCAGTCACTTCCTGTTGTCACGTCCACAGTTCCTGCCTCTCTTCCCTGATTGGGCCGTTAAGCATTCAGCTGTGAAATCGTTGGACAATGGAAGTTGGCCAGATGGACATGCAGGATTTCAGACAATGAATCAGGCAGGTCCATCTGCTCTGCAAGGCTTAAGCTACAAGTTCACAAGAGGAAACTCAAAAGAGTTACAGTGAACCAGCAGGAACATCTTCCTCCCACCTTGTGAAACAAGCACCAACACAGAGGCACTTAAGAGAACCAGTTTGCACAAGATGTGGAAGGGCTATAACCAAACCAGCTCACTACAAGGACTAGAAGTTCATGTTCAGATCTAAATAATACTTTAGAGACTCAGTACACTTTATGTTTTGTTATGAAAGAGATGTAAAGTGATATTTTGAAGTTGACATAAAACAAGAGGATAAAACTGAAATCTTATGTAATGTTATTGCACGTTGATACTTTACATAATGTTTTGCGGAATAATGTTGTTGTTTTTTTAATTCTGTGTATTTGAAGTCTGTGGGCCACTCCAGCCAAACAAGGGGGATGTTGCAATATGCAATCATATGTGTACAAAGTATGCATAGTGCAGCACGCAACCCAGACATACATTGATGTAGCACCCAATGCAGTAAAACATGTAAAACAATAATCAGTAAAACATGTTGTTCAATGTGCTTCTAGCATATGAAATAAAACTTTACTGTGGACTATTTCAATGAGGGCAACAAGCACAGTGTGATATTGGATATGCCCACACATAGGGCCCGATCTACTAAAGGTTTGCGTGTATAAAAACACTTGCAAACTTGATAGCACGTGCAGGACTGCATCTGTCAAATGAGCAAAATAGCATGCGCAGACCATTAAGCGTGTTTGCCTTCATGAATATGCAGAATACATGCAGAAGATCAGAATGCGCAAAATACTGGGGGGAGGAGATGCAAATGTGATCATTTAACACTAGCAATGTGATTTATCAAACCTGCAACTGACTGCGAGCTGTGTATTTGCGTCTAAATTTAGCACGTTTGAAAGGCAGGTGCAAACAGGCACAGCGTTATTCACAGAGGGCTGCGGTCATTGTGGCGAGAAACAGGAGTCGCATTAACGGAACATTTTCCATCACTGACTGAATTTTTTAATGAATGACAGAAAGATTTGGAGGCTGTCTGTCATTATGAAGGACTGGAAAAAGAGGGACAATTCGGTGTGCCTTCATACTCACGCAGAAGCACGATTAAAGTAAACCCTCTCTGTTTTGCGCTCTTAATACATCCTGGAGGAGGTAATTTGACCTATGTGAAAAAAAAAAAACCTTCATAGCCATAATAACTCTGTCACTCAGAGCTGACTGCATCACACTCTCCTCTCACTGACAGCGAGTAAAGGAGCCGTCAGTGCATAAAAGTCAGTCTGTGTGTGCAGTAACTGTAAGACCGCTCTTCACATGAGAGGTTATGGATGATGAAGCTGTGTAACTATGTGAATCCTGTCATTGAGATTATGTTTGATAGTAATCA
The DNA here is from genome assembly GCA_037902135.1 of Cetoscarus ocellatus. NCBI lineage: Eukaryota > Metazoa > Chordata > Actinopteri > Labriformes > Labridae > Cetoscarus > Cetoscarus ocellatus. The sequence continues at coordinate 167,980 of JBAMNC010001944.1, forward strand.
CAAAATGAAAATTCAAAATGATGGATAAAAATATGGCATGAGGGAAAAGTGACGACCTTGTCCGTCAAAATAACAGGCAGCAAACAGATTACTGCAAGTGTGTTCATTTGCCTCAAACTCCATGGCATCAAACTTCATTTTTCATTTGCAGCCACTCTGCTCTCCCAAAATCTCCATGGTGACAGACGGTAGCACACGCAAAATCCTCCTTTAAAGGGGGCGGTCTGCACCATTTTTGCACCTGTTATCAATTGCGCACACAGTCACAGTAGATCAACCACAACATGCCTACTAATAGCACAAGCAATTTTTTGAGGTTGCACACGCATTCTAGCACCTGTTATTTTGGATCTTAGTAGATCAGGCCCAAAGCGTAAAAATCAGCATTCAGACCCTTAAAAGTAAACTCAGACAAGCAGCAGCTCCTCAGTTTATTGAACTGACCAAAGAGATGTGATTTTAACCAGCTGCAAGTGAATCCAGCGAGACCCTTTGGTTTAGGAGATAAGCCAATAAAGTCTAAAGGTCAGCTGCTGTCAACAAGTCAAAGCTGATAGTGTTGATTATATGGACCCTTAACTACCTCATTTATTTATTTATGTATTCATTTGTTGATTGGTGTATAATGCATACTGTTTTAGATTCAGACCATGTCAGTTCAGCATACCTGTGCATATACAGCTGGTTGTCTCCTTCTTTGTAAATGCTTTGTAAGCCAGGAAAACAGCCAGGATGGTCATAAAAGCCAAAGCTGCACCCAAGACATACAGCAAAAGATCCCCTGTAGATTACCATGTAGACAGATTAGATATCAGATTTGATTAAATACATTTTGCTGACACTCTAGTTCAAGTCACTCACCTTCATCATATTCTGAACTTGTTACATGGACGATGACGCCTCCTATGAAGTCAAACCCACGAGAGGAGCGATTCATGCAGTGGTAAGTAGCTGAGTCTGATGTTTGGACATCTGTGATGTTCAGGTGATATTTTCCAGGGCTGATGTCCACTTTGAAGCGTGGATCCTTCTCATATTCACCAACCAGAGAGACTTTTTTGAGATTCTTGAAGAACACAGACACTTGCTCTGGTTTTTGTCCCAGACTTTCTTTAAACCAATAAAATGCCACTTCCCCGCTCTCCTGATAGAAACACTCCAAAGTCACATTTTCACCGATACTAACTGATCGGATAGGCAAAGATGAGGTCGGCTCCAGGGTCACTGCACCTGGAGAGAGAAAAATAAAGATGAAGAAAAATGTTTATTAACTGAGTAAAAAGTCTGACAGCATTTTGTTAGATTTTATGTTAAAACAGTAAAAGAAGCACTTCTAAGAGACATAACTCACCCATTCCTCCAATGAGCAGACATGTCACATACAGAGCAAACTTCAGTCGAGTCATTTTGTTGAAGACACGCTGCACAGTGACTGTAGAGGACTTGATCTGGTGTCTACTTTATATGGTTAAAGCTTTTGTGATTGGCCAATCAGAGGTGCTCATGTGATTGGTGATCACACTTGTGTCTGATGCACATAGAGAATCAAAATTAAACAAATTTCAAGAGACCAGGTGTTAAAAAACAGGGTCCAGGGCTTTTAAAATGAAGTTGATGAGCTTCTTGTCAGTTGGTCTAGTTTGCAAATGAAACTTCTGAAACCTGCTGCAGATATTTAGATGAAAGTTCCTGCCACAAATGTGGGACACCATTGTCTGTTGTATAGGGGAAGGGTCTTTGTTCTTCAGTACTGTTGAACACAAACTTCTAAAATTCTACCAGCAACACTTTTATACCTGCAGTGACAGCAGAAAGTGAAGAGGAGGAAGCAGACTTAGAAGCACAGAGCCTGCTGTTAATCTTGTTGCTCCCATCACAAAGACCTTTCTCTTTCCTCTGATTTTTATGGGATTAATTTCATAATGGATTTCTTTCTCCAGAATTTTGTTTTGTGCACTTGTTGCTTCTGTAGTGAGTATGCACATGAGGTCAAGGTCAGCACGAGTAAAACCTTAATCACTGAGTAGCCATGAGCACATATTGATTGTTTACGTCGCTCTGACTTGTGTTGTCAAACATTTTAATTCATCTAAAAAGTGTCAAGTTTTTGGCTGTTAGTGTGTAATAATGTTCAAAATGAGCAGTGTAGGTCCTCAGCTGATGTTGTTTAAACATTTGGAGCAGTAACATCAGGTTTATGATGAAGATGAGGCCATGATGCTGACCTTGAACAGCAGCAACAGCATCTTGTCAGTCTCCAATCTACAACAACTGTGTGCTGCCCAAAGCAGCACAGCCCAACCACCATCTTTTAGAGCAGGAAGAGGTGGAGCTACGAGCAAGACGACAGCAGGAAGTGACTGCATGTACAGAGATTAGCATAGATGCTAACAGCTTCAGTCGCAGTTTTACCAGATCATGACCACATTTCTCTTTTTAATGAAAAAGAAATAACAGTGAAAGCACTTTTTAGTAGAGATGATATTTTCACTCCACTTCCCAGATTTTTTATGTGATAGTTTGTTTTACGTCGTGGCTTATGTTTTGTATTTAACACTGTGGCAGTTTCCCCCGCCTACTACAGTAACTAAACGGCTCGATCTGGTCTACCTGCTGTGTCAGGTTACCTCTTTGCACCCCCCTCACCCCCCCACCTGAAGTCACTCAAATGGCAGAGCTGACAGAACAATTACTTATTGCAAGGATTTATTTCTCAATAAGTTTTATGTGTTATACCAAAAATAACAGTATCAATACATCCTCTTAATTACTTATTCAAATAGAATTGATTATAAATTAATCACATCATTTATAATCTGATTATCATTTATAATAACTTGATTGTATATTTTAAAAAGTAAAACAACACTGTGACAACATTTAAATTCCTCAGGTTTCTTTTATTGAAGAATTAAAAAGAGCAAAATTCCAAAATCACTCATTTAAGTTCAAACATAAGAGAAAATGTTTCACAATGTAGAAAAAGAAAGTTGTCAACCACACCGCACAGTGACTTTGATTTAACTTCCAAGTTTGACAAGCCAATTAGCCAATCAGAGTTGAGAGGTTATTTATGTCACCTGGGGAGACCAGTAATGGGGTCTTGAATCCTTCAATCCTAAATGAAATACAGCCTACAGAAACTGGGTTCAATTGTTTTGTGTTCAGGGTCCCAATTTTTGTACAAATATAATATATATATATATATATATATATATATAATTTCACAGTGGCACGCATCTATTCAAAAAAAGAGCGTCACTTATTATAAGGGGACATGGCAACTTTGGCTCTGGCACATGCGCTGTGTGCGTGAGTGTGTTTGTGGACAGGCCCTCTAACCAGGAAACGAGGAAGTGGAAAGGACATACTCCCTCTCATATTTTGATTTATTGTGGGAAGCTGGGAGATAATCAGGGGGATTCACACAGACAGAAGAGCCCCAAGAAGCAACTGCATGTTAAGAAACAAGTCCAAAAAAACACAGCCGTGAATCACAAGATTTGCTCAAAACTTTAGATAAAACAGGCCCACAGACCCGTATAACTAGCAGAATTGGCAACACTGCTCGTGTCGGACAGCTGAGAAGGCAGCATCGGTGTCAGATCTGTCCATGGGAAAAGTAACGTTGCGCCGCATCAAAAAAGGAACTACACATTTTCAGCAGTACTGCGTTACTTTACTTTTCACCCAAAAAAGTAGTTACGTTACTGTAACGTGCTACACAAAACACTGTGTATATCTGTATATCTATATATATATATATATATATATATATATATATATATATACATATATATATATGTATACATATATGTATGTATATTTATTTAAAAAATACATGCCTAAAAATTGTTCCTGTTTTATTGATATCTAAATCTTTTACAAATTTGAATAAGTCTGTTTGAAAATGTTCCCTTGTTGATGTTGATGTCACTGAGAGACAGTTGTAAGAATTTGTTTTGGCATACACCCGCAGCCACGGTAAACATTAGACTACAAAGATAAAAAAGCTTAACCCACAGCCACTCTTGAGAAGGGAGTGGTTGTAAACAGTTCATTAGGATTTAGAGCAAAACAGCGTGTTCTACTCAAGGCTGAAATAAAAGGGTTTATAGGCACACAATGATTTAATGTTAAGTGGTTTTTGGTCAAGAAACATCAGAAATTCTGAGTATGGCTGGGACCTGCATGTTCCTGTTAAATTTCAATAAAAAAGGGACCTTCACAAAACTAATGTGTGATGATGTCACTGAAACTACATCCATGTTACATGTTAGTCTGTGGTTTCACTGCCTGACACCTGAGTACACACATTCTTTCCTGTTGTTGTCTCTTTGTCTCGCTGATGGATTGGCATGGCTCCACCTCAGAGCAGATTAATGGAGGTTCTCTGGGACCTGGTCACCCTGGTTATGGTAAAAAACAGAATCATTAAATGCTCACTGTTAGTGCACACTGTGACTATATTGAACAACATGAAACTGGGACATGGCTTAAAAAGGTGAACAGTGAACTGAGGTTCATATATTCTGCTTCCTCATTAAATGACAGGTTGTGCTTGACCACTGCTCATTCTGACACAAACACAGCCCTGAGCATTAACAGAAGTGTGTGTCCATTTGCCATCTAAATGATGATTGATGATTATTTGAGCATTTGTTTCAGTGTGTATGCTTCAATTATAATAGCATAAAAAATACTCACCTCTGTGTTTGGACCTGATACAGCTGAGGCTCTTTCTCCAGGGCCTGGTTGGAAATAAAAAAAAAATGGAAATAATACATTTCTATGATAAAAAAGTTTAACTAAAGCTGCCATTTCTTTTCCCTTTTCTAGATCATATTGGTTGAGTGACATCACAGGTCTCTTCATGCCTCTACAGCAATGACAGTGAAGGCCGGAGGTGTTGTGTTTCACATTGTCCATCCCTCTCTTAGTTCATCAATACAGGTCATGGTTTTGTGAATCTTCTTTGCGTTTAATGTTATTAGAGGGGGCTTGGGGAGCAGAGAGACATGACACGTCTTTCTAAAATCTCAGCTCACAGAGAAATGCTCTCAGCCTCTTTAAAGAAAATGTCCCTTAAAATGCTCTGTTTTTTACTTCCTGGGGTTTGTGATGTCATAGCTATACAGCCTCCACCTACATGCTTTCAGTTCATCGAAGGCAGACGCCATGAGTGTTTTGAAAGTCTTCTCCTCGGCCTGTAACCCCTCCTCCCTCCTCTCATCAGAAATCATTTGGACAGCCAATCAGCAGAGAGCTCATTATTAACGCCTCCTGTAGCCCCCCAGACCCAAAGTGGAGGGAAAAAGAGCTACGTCTAGTCCTCTACAGGGACCATTTGTTTCATTTTTCGATTTAATTCCTTCTTCATAGACATGACAGACATGATGGAAAAAGTCACACACATCAGGACCTTTTAGGGTCAAAGGTCAATGTCATGGAGTCTTGTGGGAACTTGGGAACCCTAAATCTCAAGATTGCTGTAAGAGAACATTGAAAAGTTTTGCAGATTATACACTTCTCTTACTCTATAACCTGTTTTTTTAAGACCCACATATTTTAACATGGTATATGGAAAAAAAAGGCATGTATGAAACTAACCTTTAAAACAGCCTTTATTACTTTTTTTTAATAAAGGTTTTTCATAGGATTTTTCTAAAGCAGAAGATGACATTTTTTTGGCATTTAAAAACATAAAACCTTGGCATTTCTTTATGTGAAATGATTGTTAAAAGGAACATACAGCAACATCTCCCTGATAAATAAATATGTACAAAATACTGTCCTCTGAATTTGACACTAAAGCAAGGACTGGCTGCTTGTACAGAAATTAGCATAGATGCTAACAGCTTCAGATGCAGTTTTATCAGGTCTTAACCACATTTCTTTATTAAATGATGGTAGAATACCAACACTATAAACTTATATATAGTAAGGATATTTTCACTTCAGTGAACGAATTTTCTGACAATAGTTTGTTCTGTAGCACAGTAGCGCCTGCCTATGATGTCATATGATTAGCCCGCAATGAATATGACTGACAGGCAGCACGATGGCGCAGCAGGTAGTGCACGTGCCTCACAGCAAGAAGGTCCCCGGTTCGATTCCCAGGTCTGACAGGGCCTTTCTGTGTGAAGTTTGCATGTTCTCCCGTGCATGCGTGGGTTCTCTCCGGGCACTCCGGCTTCCTCCCACAGACCAAAAAACATGCTCATTAGGTTAATTGGTCACTCTAAATTGCCCTTAGGTATGGGTTTGAGCGTGAGTGGTTGTCTGTCTCTACATGTTGCCCTGCAATCGACTGGCGATCGGTTCAGGGTGTACCCCGCCTCTCGCCCAATGACAGCTGGGATAGGCTCCAGCCCCCCGCAACCCCAAAAGGGATAGTCGGTATAGAAAATGAATGAATGAATGAATGAATATGACTGACAAGGGCGATCATCCAATCACCTGCCAGATATGCTTCTAAAAAAAGGGTTTCACCCTCCACAAACACTCTTTCCCAGATGGACCAGTAGAATATATTAAAAGTACAAATATAAATGTTTGTGTGGACTATTTTAAGAGGACCACATGTAAAGTGTGATATGGGACATGCTGTCACATCGTGTTAAAATCCACATATACTCTTAAAAGTAAACTTAGACAAGCAGCAACAGTCAAGGCAGCCATTCCTCAGTTTTTGACTTGGCCAAAGAGATGTGATTTTAACCAGCTGCAAGTGAAACCAGCTGAGGCTCTTTAGTTAAGGAGGAAAGTCAAGAATCTAAAAGTCAGCTGCTGTCAACAAGTCCACGCTTATTAATGCTGAGTATATGGACCCTAAACTACCCCATTTATTTATTTTTTTATGCATTTGTTGACTTGTTTATTAATTTATGCTGTTTTAGATTAAATCACACAGAGTCAGATTCAGACCATGTCAGTTCAGCATACCTGTGGATATACAGCTGGTTGTCTCCTTCTTTGTAAATGCTTTGTAAGCCAGGAAAACAGCCAGGATGGTCATAAAAGCCAAAGCTGCACTCAAGACATACACCAAAACATCCTCTTCATCATCTATAGATTCACATTTGGACAGATTAGATATCTGATTTGATTAAATTCATTTTCCTGACACTCTAGTTCAAGTCACTCACCTTTAATTTCCAGCTTGGTCCCGTTCCCCAACAGTACGTGTCCACATGAAGCAACAGCACAGTGGTAGGTCCCAGCATGAGAACGACTCAGCTTCTCCATCTCCAAGCTGTAGACAGCTTTTTTGGGGGTTTTTTCTCTCTCACCCTCTTCATTCATGCCTCCATGGGTGGAGATAAGACCTGGATGAGCTTCTTGAGGGTTCTTCACCCAGTAAACTCTGAGGTCTCCATCACAGCTCCCAGTGAGGACCGTACAGTTCAGAGTCACAGAGGCTCCATGCTGGACGACTCCAGATTCAGACTGATGGATGATGGTTGGGAGGACAAATACTGAACCTGTTACATGAACGATGACGCCTCCTATGAAGTCAAATATGTAAGAATAGCCATACATGCAGTGGTAAGTAGCTGAGTCTGATGTTTGGACGTTTGTTATCTTCAGGTCATATTTTCCCTGGCTGATGTCCAGTTTGAAGCGTGAATCCTTCTCAAAGTCACCAATCAGTAAGGCTTTTTTTTCATACTTGTAGAACTCAGACACCCACTCTGGTTTTTGTCCCAGACTTTCTTTCATCCAATAAAATCTCATTGCCCTGCTCTCCTGATAGAAACACTCCAAAGTCACATCTTCACCAGTACTAACTGATCGGATATGTAGAGATGAGGGTGGCTCCATGGTCACTGAACCTGAAAAAGGAAAAATCAAGAATAGGTTAAATTTCTACCTTAGTAAAATGACTGACAGCATTTTGTTAGATTTTATGACAAGCAGTCAAAGAAGCACTTCTAAGAGACATAACTCACCCATTCCTCCAACAAGCAGACATGTCACATACAGAGCAAACTTCAGTCGAGTCATTTTGTTGAAAACATGCTGCATGGTGACTGAAGAGGGCATCATATAATATCTGCTTTATATGGTTAAAGCTTTTGTGATTGGCCAATCAGAAGTGCTCACATGATTGGTGATCACACTTGTGTCTGATCCACACAAAGGAACTCAGATCAGCATTAAAACAATATTCAAGAAGTCCTCTGTTATAGGAGGGGGGCTTTTAATCTGAATTTGATGAACTGTTTTTCAGTATGTCTGCTTTAGATTGCAAATGAAACTGATTGTGCTGCAGATATTAAGATGAAAGATCCTGTCACAAATCTGGGACACCATTGTCTGTTGTATAGAGGAAGGGTCTTTGTTCTTCAGTCCTGTTGAACACAAACAAACATCTAAAATTCTAACAGCAACACTTTTATACCTGCTGTGGCAGCAGAAAGTGAAGAGGAGGAAGCAGACTTAGAAGCACAGAGTCTGCTGTTTATGGTCATATCGACTTTTTTCTTTGTCTCTTTCCTTTGTTTCTTGTTGTCCTAATTTCCTTATTTATTTCTTTATGTAGAATTTAGTTTTGTGCACTTTTGCTTCTATAGTGAGTATGCACATGATGTCACTGTCAGCACGAGTAGGACTTTACTCACTGAGTGGCAAAAAGCACAGATTAACAACATAAATCAGAGCGAAACAAACAAAACATTTTAATTCAACTGAAAAGTTTCAAGTTTTTAGCTATTAGTATTCAGTAACGTTCACTATGAGCAGTGTAGATCCTCAGCTGATATTGTTTAAACATGTGGAGCAGTAACATCAGGTTTATGATGAAGATGAGGCCTTAATGCTAACCTTGAACAGCAGCAACAGCATCTTGCCAATCTCCAATCTACAACAACTGTGTGCTGCCCAAAGCAGCACAGGCCAACCACCATCTTTTAGAGCAGGAAGAGGTGGAGCTACGAGCAAGACGACAGGAAGTGACTGCATGTACAGAGATTAGCATACATGCTAACAGCTTCAGTCGCAGTTTTACCAGATCATGACCACATTTCTCTTTTTAATGAAAAAGAAATAACAGTGAAAGCACTTTTTAGCAGAGATGACATTTTCACTCCACTTCTGACATTTTTATGTGATAGTTTGTTTTACGTCGTGGCTTTTATTTTTAGTTAACACTGTGGCAGTTTCCCCCGCCCACTACATTAATTGAATTGCTCAATCTGGTCTACCTGCTGTGTCAGGTTACATTTTTGCTCCCCTCAAACTCCCACCTGAAGTTACTAAAATGTTGACATAACAATTAATTATTGCAAGGATTCATTTCCCAATAAGTTTTATGTGCTATAACAAAAACAACAGTATTAATATATCCTCTTAATATTTACTTATTCAAATAATATTGATTATAAATGAATTGCACAACTGATAATCATTTATAATAACCTTGATTGTATATTATAAAAAGTAAAACACATTGGCAACATTTAAATTCCTCAGGTTTCTTTTTATTGAAGAATTAAAAAGAGCAAAAATCCAAAATCACTCATTTAAGTTCAAACATAAGAAAAAAAGTTTCACAATGTAGAAAAAGAAAGTTGTCAACCACACCACACAGTCACTTTGATTTAACTTCCAAGTTTGACAAGCCAATTAGCAAATCAGAGTGGAGAAGTTTCTTAATGTCACCTGGGGAGACCAATAAGGGGTTTCTTTTGTCCCACTATTTGAGAACCACAGCTTTAAACCTATTCGATTTGATTTATGAAGTGCTAAAACCAAATACCTATTCACAAAACTGCCATAATTTGGTTGCATTGTAGCTGTTTGCCTCTTTAAACTCAACCTTTTGCCAGATTCCAAATTGCTTGAAAAAAATATGAAAGATAGCCTTTAGAAACTTGGTTCAACTATTTTGTTTTCAAGGTCCCATTTTTGTAAAAAAACAAAACAAAACAAAACAAAAAAAACCAAATTGTTTCTCTTTCAGTTGACAGCTATGGCTTTCAGAAATGTGTGCTGAAATAGTCTGTTTTTTGAAAATGTTCCCTTGATGGTGTCTTTGACAGATAGTTGGAGGAACATGTCTTGGCATACACACGCAGCCACAGTAAACATTAGAGCAGAAAGATAAAAAACCTGAAGCCACAGTCACTCTTAAGTAGGGAGTGGTTAGAAACAGTTCATCACGATTTAAAGCAAAACAGCCTGTTGTATGCAAGGCTGAAATAGAAGGGTTTATAGGCACGCCATGATTTAGGTTTGGACTACATGTATATGGATATTTCTTTAACCGGATATCTTCATCCTTATTTAAAAAAAAAAAAAAAAAACCCTGTCCACACCACAGAAATATCTCTGTCCATACGAAGAGGCAAAACTGTAAACGATCGCCTCTGAAGCCTGCAATGCCATGCCTGGCCGATAAGTGGCAGGTTAGCAAAATGTGAAAACCATAGAAGAAGAACGTTATGAGCATGTGCAGTCAAAAACAGGAAAGAAGATGGCGGAAAAAAACAATTAAAATAGAGTATTTTGTGTGGACTGACAGTGAGGTGGACTTGATGTTTCATGTAACATGAAACTACAAAAACAAAAAGGGCTACAGTGTGCTACAGTGACTTGTTGCTAGGCACTTGACGTCATCGCGTCAACACCAGCTCCGTTTAACACGCTACACGGATCCACTCAACTGGATATTTTTTTATTTCTTCACTTTTTTATCCGTTTTAAAAAATCTCTGTTTATGTGGGTAAAATCGCCGTGTTTGTGTGGTTGAGAGGCCCAATTGGACAGAAAAATGTGCGTTTAGGAATATATCCATATTTGTGTGGTCCAGGCCTTAATGTTAAAGTGGTTTTTAATCAAGAAACTTCAGAAATTCTGAGGATGGCTCAGACCTGCATAATCCTGTCAAATTTCGCTAAAATAAGGGACCTTAACCAAGTAATGTGTGATGATGTCACTGAAACTACATCCACGTTACATGTTGGTCTGTGGTTTCACTGCCTGATGCTTGAGTACACACATTCACTCCTGGTGTTCCAGCTCAGAGCAGAATAATGGAGGTTCTCTGGGACCTGGTCACCCTGGTTATGATATAAAACAGAATCATTAGGAGCTCATAGTTAGTGCAGTCTGTGACTATAATTAACTACATCAAACTGGAGACACTGGACTGAGGTGCATATTTTCTGCTTCCCCAGTATATGACAGGTTGTGCTTGACCACTCCTCATTCTGACACAAACACAGCCCTGAGCATTAACAGAAGTGTGTGTCCATTTGTCATCTAAATGATGATTATTTGATGTGTTTCACTGTGTCTGCTTCAATTATAATAGAATAAAGAATACTCACCTCTGTGTTTGGACCTGATACAGCTGAGGCTCTTTCTCCAGGGCCTGGTTTAAACAAACAAGAAAAGAGGAATTAATACATTCTAAAGTAATTTAGTTTAGCTAAAGCTCGCAATTCTTTTGACTTTTCTCGATCATTTTGGTTGAGTGACATCACAGGCCTCTTCATGCCTCTACACCAATGACAGTGAAGGCCGGAGGTGTTTTGTTTCACATTGTCCATCCTTCTTTAAGTCCATCCATACAGGTCATGGTTTTGTGAATCTGCGTTTCTTTTAATGTTATTAGAGGGGGCTTGGGGGGCAGACAGACATGACATCTCTTACTAAGATCTCAGTTCACAGAGAAATGCTCTCAGCCTCTTAAAAGAAAATGCCCCTTAAAATGCTCTGTTTTTTACTTTCTAGGGTGTGTGACATCATAGCTATACAGCCTCCACCTACATGTTTTCTGCTCATCGAAGGAAGTCGCCATGAGTGTTTTGAAAGTCTTCTTCTTGGCCTGTAACTCCTCCACCCACCTCCAATAAGATTTTGTTTGGACAGCCAATCAGCATGGAGCTCATTATCATAGCCTCTTGTTGCCATCCAGACCCAAAGTGGAGGGAAAAAGATCTACGTCTGATCCTTGACAGAGAAAAGTTTTGTCATTTTTTTATTTAAAGGTCCCATACTTTTTTAAGTCTTTTGAACACAATTTGGGGTCTTTGGCCTTCCTCCCAGCCCACAAAATGTTATCTTTTATAACAAAACCTGTATTTAGTAGGCTGCATGAATGTAAAATCATGTCCTTCAGTGAGCTGTTGAGTCTGCGGATATACTGTTATGTAACAGTATATTTTTATTTGCATAAACTAATCTGATTGGTCCACCTGAGTATCTCCACCCCACCCTGCTGCGGAGATTCCTCTGTGAAGAGCAGCCATGTTGTTTTCACTCTTAGTGAGAGATCTGTGTTCAGCATGTCTAAGCTCAAGAGCTGTCACTGCTCAGTTGTTGGCTGTAAACAGCCACATATTTCTTTACATATAGGCTACCAGCCTCAGAGGACCAAGTGGATTAATTTTATTTTTGAAGGGAATGAGCAGCTACAGTCGGCTAAAACCTGTATGTGTGTCAGTCACTTCACGACTGACTGCTTCTTCAACTTCAGTCAGTTCAACTCAGGACTGGGAACTAGACTTTTCCTGAATCCAGGCTCAGCACCAACTGTCTGCCACCAAACCTCGGACCATGGAAATGTGAGTATTTTAATGCTGTGTGGTATTTATTTAGCTTACTGCTACAAGCTAATGCTAACAGCAGAGGGAAATAGACCAGATGTAAGAGCTCAAGATTTTCGTCTGCGTTAAAGTTACTCTGAAAGCCTGCAGTGTAAACTTAGATGTATGGATATTCCTGCATTAGTCAAGAGGAGTTTAACAGTTGGAGGAATATAATTATTCCTCATACACCCCCTCCTCTCATCCCTCCCTCAGTGTTAGCTTTAGGAGGCTAAGTTTAGCCTGCGGTTAGCCTGTTGTTTTAGCCTGTAATGTTTGGAGGAAACGATCTTCGTTGTTTTCTATCCATCAGGACTTTACACTCCGTGTTTGTTCAGGACTGTAATGTGAAGTCCCTGTTGTGTGTTACTGCGCTGTCCGCTGTTAAATGTGTAGAGATCTGAGTACGAGGCAAACTGCTCTGCACTCACTGAAGCAATGTAATCAGTAAATTATCTCCAATGGTCTCAAAACTAATTTTTGTGTCAAAACTGTGGACGAGGGAAACGATCAGTGAAGGCTGTGTTTCTGTGCATTTTGCAGCAGGTTATGTAAACATCAATACTAACAACAGAGGAAACTATATAACGTAACGCTAACGTTGGCTCAAATCAGTGTATCAGCAGATGTGATCGTTGTCACTGGCTTTTGTGGCCACAGTGTCATTTTGACCACATTAATTTAATCTGATTTTTGTAAGTTTAAAGACTCAGAAATGCCCCCAGGATGCTGTCATACGAGCTGTGTGACTGTGTGGAGTTTAGCTGTGAGAAAAAGTTACAGCCACATAACACTACAGCACGTTAGTATGAGAGAGAGATGATTATCCTCCTGATTTATTTACTAAAAACATATAGACATAGACATTTGGTTATGTATCACTTAATGAGACATTTGTAAGTGAAAACACACTAACCCCTGAAAGCCTGTTGTATCATATTTGGTATACTTTATGATACCTCTGTCTGATCAATATGATCATCAAATATCTAAAAAAAAAACATATGAATACAAGCAGATAAATGATAAAAATAAAAGTACTCAAGTGAATTATCAGTTGCCAGAAACACCTAATGTATCTAATGAGATTCAAAAACTGCATTTTACATTTCATGGATTTTTTTTGTTTATTTCAGTACAAAGTGAAAAAAACATTTAAGCTCCACAAAATAATAACATTTTGTGGCTATAATTTGTCTTTTCTTGCTTTAAAAGGTTAAACATTTTTCTGTCTTGTGTCTATGCTGGTCGACCTCAGGCCAACATCTTCTGATGGTGAATCCTGTTTAAAGTCAGCTTCCTAAAATCCAAGACGGGAGACTGCACAGCAAAGCCAGTGAAAGCAGAGCTGACTTTCTGTAAAATGCACATGCCTTTATTAAAAATCCACAAATTTAAAAACATTGGCAAATAGGCATAACATGAAAAGGAAAACATAAAGAAAACTTCAATAAAAATGCTTTTAACATGACATTGAGAATAAATAATAAATAAGGAAATTGTGTAAATAAAAGACGAAAAAAGTTTAACAAAAGTGAGGTAGTTTGAGTTTAGTGCAATTTCTTTTTGTAATCAAACATTTTTGTTTCTTGCATTTCAGATTATATTAGATGCACTGTTGGACCTTGTCTTTGAGGTTTTCCAGGACCCTGCCTCATACCTGAAGGAGCTGCAGAAAATACCAGACCCAGAAGACCTCTCTGCTCAATATGACAGACCTGACAAGGTGGATGTGATAGCCAGCTCAGTGTCAAGGTTCAACCAAGGAGAGCTCTGAACCCCTCATACTGGTCTTCTGCATCAGGAAACTCCGCTCTTATCTGCAGCACCACGCAGGCAGGCAGCACCACCCTGATTCTTCAGCCCAGAAGCTCCAACACCAGCTCACAGAGGGTCTGTAGGCCTGGTATCTGTAACAGCTGGACATGATGTGCAGATTTTGTAAGAACTGAAGGGTTACTTTCATTGTTATTTTTATGTATATATTTTTTTCTTATATATTTGTTATTATGGTTTTACAGTTTCTGTTTAAATTTTATCTTTTTCATGTCTTTTTTACCTCCCTTATTAAAAAAGATGCCTGCAGTACATTTGATGTTTTTATATGTTAATATATTTTTCACAATAAAAGGATTACATGAACTGTTTAGTGTGTTTTCAGTGTTCCTTATGTTACATGTTATGTTAATAAGTAAAGAACAAAAAAGATAAACTGTAAAAATGTAAGATGGAGGAAACAGTGATGTACTTTTAATCCATACTATTTTGTGTAACAGTAATGGGAGCGTTTGTGTCAAAATACTTCTGCATTATTCCTCTTAGATGTAAAGGCCCATAGTCTGCTCTATAAATGCATTTTGCACTGAAAAAACACATTAAAGTATAGAGGTCCGAGTCCAGGATGGTCCACCATGCAGGATGGTGGGTCTGGGAGTTCCTGTAGTCTTCCTCTGACCTAGTTAATTAAAAAGGGTAAGTAAGTGACATCATAGTACAAAAGGTAATGTACAAAATTATTATTTTGCACTTTTCACAATACCTTTGCTATCTCCATGCAACAGACATTTTCAGGCTCTATGTGTTTTTGCACAGTTGCCACAGGAGCACCTCTGCAGGAGAAGAGTGAAAACAGGATGTTCAGTAAAATTTTTATATAAAGGAGATGTACTAGTTAAGCAATCATGATGTCTTGTTTTTGTTTAAGACAATGTAATGCTAGTATACACAGGTCTGTGTAATAATAAACAATATTGCAAGTAAAGAGGTGTTTAAGACAGCTACTGTGTGGCATACATGAAAGATACGGTTCACAGAAAATTGTTTAGTATTACAGGTTATGACAAACATTTGCTCAGTGCCAGCACGTTACTGCCATGCACTATATGGCTCTATTAAATGCTGTATTCTAATGGGTCAGTCACATAAGTAATGTTATTTCTGTAAAACACTGTGGCCCTGAAGAACCCAGACATTATTTACATTTCACAGCAACAAAGAAGTCCCCTTCCCTCGGTCTTATTTCACTGTCAGTAGCAACGGCCCGTTCAGTGTTACTTGTCAATAAAAGTTAACTCCGCCTCACGTCGGGGTTTATATGTCTCTGTAGTAACCTGCTCACTCTACACTATCCCTTACTAAACGCTATTTAATGTCAGTCTAAGTTTTGGTTAGCACGGCATGAACACAAACCACACAGTCGAGGAGCTAACAACAACAACACACGGAGGGGGAGGGGGGAGCAAGAACGGCAGAACAACTTTGGTTCGTCAACATATTAGCATTGAAGTAACAAACTTTACATACAGACCTCTGAGAAACCTCCTGGTTTAACCTTGGCTCTCGACTTTCTTCTTGTGCGTCTTCATATTCGGGGTCTGGCTCGGGCTCAAACACGAACGGCTGAACCACAGTTTGTTGTCCTGCAGCCATTTTCTCTCAGGGCTCAGTCGTCATGGTTACGCGATGCCGTCCTCCGCCTTGGCAGACCATGCGGAAGAGCTGGGCGTATCAGCAGTGGCTCATTAACATATTAAGGTCCCTGCCCACTAAATCAGACCGTTCTGAACAGAGGGGCTATGTGGGCCTGGAAACAATGCTGCTGTGCTTTATTTATTGGCTTTTTGGACCAAAGCATGTTACTAACGATTCATGAAGACATCAAGGACCCATGTTAAACTGCAGAAAAGGAGCATAATATGGGACCTTTAACTTAAATCAAATCCTTCTTAAAGGCAGGGATGGTAATCACAGAAAACTAGCATGAATTTGAATGTAGCATGTCCTCAGGACTGTGTCTAGTGTATCTAAATCTGATTACCAACCCTGCCTTTAACAAACACCAAAGACATGAAGTAAACAGTCAAACACATCAGGATATGGGACCTTGTGGGGTCAAAGGTCATTGTCATGGAGTCTTGTAGTCACCCTTTGCTTGGAAATCCCAAATCTCAAGCGTGTTGAAAGAGATTGTCATCGAACTTTGCACATATGACCGAGCTTTAAGTGATTAGATTCAAAAGGTCAGAGGTCAAAGGCCATAGCCAAAGATCTTCATGTTTACCCCTCGCTCCTGAGAGCAAATTTTAAGGCGGTGAGCTTTGGGATGACATCAGTTTCATGAATATCTCATCTTTTAACCCAGTAAAATATCGAACAGTTTTGAAGATTATACACTTGTCTTACTCTACAACCTGCTTTTTGTAAAGACTCAAACATTTTAGCATGCTGTCTGGAAAAACATAATGCATGTATGACACTAATATCCTGTTATAAATGTTGAAAACGACCATTTTTACTTTTTTTAAGAAAGTAGTTTTTATCGGCTTTTACCAAAGGAAAAGATGACGAAATGTTTTTTTGTTTGTTTTTTTTGCATTTAAAAACATCAAGCCTTGGTATTTCTCTATAAATCGTTGAAAGAGATATACGGCAACAAACCCCTGATAAATCAATATGTATGAAGTACAGTCCTCTGAATATTAGACAAAAGCACGGAGTGCCTGCTCATACAGAAATTAGCATAGATGCTAACAGCTTCAGATGCAGTTTTATCAGATCTTAACATTTCTAAATTAAATGACAAAAGAATACCAACACTATGCACTTCTCTGTAGTAAGGATATTTTCACTTCACTTAATGAATTCTCTGACAACGGTTTGTTTTGTAGCACAGTAGCACCTGCCTACGACATCATCTCCTTAGCCCGCAATGAATATGACTGACAAGGGCGATCGTCCAATCACCTGCCAGATATGCTTCTAAAAATAGGGTTTCACCCCCCCCACACACTTTTTATGGACTCTTCCCCAGATGGACCAGTAGAATTTATTAAAAGTCTGTCTGGTGCACCAGGTTACCCGTCAAAAGCAGAAGAACCAGATAAATACCATAACTGTTTGTGTGGACTATTTCAACCCACGTACAGTGTGATATTGGACATGCTGTCACATGGTGTTAAATCAGCATGTGGACTCTTAAAAGTAAACTCAGGCAAGCAGCAGCAGTCAAGGCAGCAGCC
The DNA here is from genome assembly GCA_037902135.1 of Cetoscarus ocellatus. Classification (NCBI taxonomy): domain Eukaryota; kingdom Metazoa; phylum Chordata; class Actinopteri; order Labriformes; family Labridae; genus Cetoscarus; species Cetoscarus ocellatus. The sequence goes on from JBAMNC010001944.1 coordinate 185,591, forward strand.
CTTCAGTTTATTGAACTGACCAAAGAGATGTGATTTTAACCAGGCGTGAGTGAATCCAGGCAAGACCCTTTGGTTTAGGAGATAAGTCAATAAAGTCTAAAAGTCAGCTGCTGTCAACATGTCCATGCTTATTAATGCCGATTATATGGACCCTTAACTACTCAATTTATTTTCATTTTTTATTAATTTCTTGACTTGTTTATTAATTTATGCTGTTTTAGATTAAATCACACACAGTCAGATGTCAGAGCCAAGGGCGTAGGTTTGATTTTGACATTGGTGTGGACATGAAAGTCCTTTAGAATTTCATTTAACCCCCCCCCCCCCAAAAAAAAAAAAAAAAAAAATAAATAAATAAATAAAATTTAAAAAATCAGATCGATGGAAAGTCTTCTGTAAACCTGTCCCAAAATACGATCACCAACTGGTCAATTATTAACCACTCCTTTTTCAACAGAGATGAATGTATATGTAGTTAACTAGACATTCAGAAAATGATAGGGAATTCATCTCCAGTCAACATCTAGCTCTAGATAACTATCCTCGCTTCTGTCTCATGATTGCAGGCTAGCAGGTGGGTTGTTTATGCCACAAAATTTTTCTTTTTTATTTCAACAACATACATACCCACCTTCCAGTGGTGTATTCTGGTTTATTCTAGTGGGTATGCTCTGATATACTCTGATGGATGTTTGTTCTCTGAGGGCCTCCATACACTGAAGACCCACATGGGCCTCCACCCACAGGTTGAGAACCGCTGCAGTAGTAGATTGTATTTGAAGCTTGATCCTTTAAATAATTTTTTATATCATGGACAATATGTGAAGGAGGATACCTCAGGATGAATTTATTATTTAGAAAACAATGAGTAAAAACAGAGGGTCAGAGCTGGACTGATGAAGAATGTAGAACTTTAATTCATCAAAAGGCTGACTGGTCATTTTTAAAGCCTTTGTGTTCACTTAAACAGAGCGCATGAGCTATCACGACACTGTTTAAAATATAAAATCACACAAAGTGACTGATGATCCCTCACTGTCCCTGCGATGAGCGTCTCTCCGCGTCTTTACGCTCACTGACACACGGAAGAGTGCTCGTCCAAAGAGGCCGAGCGATTTGGGAGGGATTTAGATCAAATGTTCTTATGGCTGTGCTGCAAAATGACATTACTGACGGACAACAACAGTAACAGCCACACTTTAAATGGAAAATATCAGGCCTGTATGTAATGAAATGTGTCCTCTTGTGCAAAATTTGTGTGTACGGATGGTCATCACAGAAAACTAGCGCTGGGAAGTGCCTTAATATTGATAGGGACGTGTCCCTACGACCCTACCCAATTCTACGCCCTTGGTCAGACCATGTCATTTAAGCATACCTGTGGATACACAGCTGGTTGTCTCCGTCTTTGTAAATGCTTTGTAAGCCAGGAAAACAGCCAGGATGGTCATAAAAGCCAAAGCTGCACTCAAGACATACACCAAAACATCCTCTTCTTCATCATCTTCATCTATGGATTAACATTTGGACAGATTAGATATCAGATTTGATTAAATTCATTTTCCTGACACTCTAGTTCAAGTCACTCACCTTTAATTTCCAGCTTGGTCCCCTTCCCCAACAGTACGTGTCCACATGAAGCAACAGCACAGTGGTAGGTCCCAGCATGAGAACGACTCAGCTTCTCCATCTCCAAGCTGTAGACACAAGTGTGTGTTTGGGAGTTTACTTCCCTCTCACACTCTTCATTCATGCCTCCATGGGTGTAGATAAGTCCTGGATGAGCTTCTTGAGGGTTCTTCACCCAGTAAACTCTGAGGTCTCCATCACAGCTCCCAGTGAGGACCGTACAGTTCAGAGTCACAGAGGCTCCATGCTGGACGGCTTCAGATTCAGTCTGATGGATGATGGTTGAGAGGTCAAATACTGAACTTGTTACATGAACGATGACGCCTCCTATAAAGTCAAATTCAATAGAGGAGCTACTCATGCAGTGGTAAGTAGCTGAGTCGGATGTTTGGACGTTTGTGATCTTCAGGTGATTTTTTCCTGGTCTGATGTCCAGTTTGAAGCGTGGATCCTTCTCAAAGTCACCAATCAGTAAGGCTTTTTTTTCATACTTGTATAACACAGACACCCGTTCTGGTTTTTGTCCCACAGTTTCTTTCATCCAATAAAATCTCACTGCGTAGCTCTCCTGATAGAAACACTCCAAAGTCACATCGTCACCGATACTAACTGATTGGATATGTAGAGATGAGATCGGCCCCAGGGTCACTGCACCTGGAAGGGAAAAATCAAGAATAAGTTAAATTTTTAACTTAGTAAAAAGTCTGACAGCATTTTGTTAGATTTTATGTAAAAACAGTCAAAGAAGCACTTCTAAGAGACATAACTCACCCATTCCTCCAATGAGCAGACATGTCACATACAGAGCAAACTTCAGTCGAGTCATTTTGTTGAAGACACGCTGCGTGGAGACTGAGGAGGGCATCATACAGTGTCTGCTTTATATGGTTAAAGCATTTTTGATTGGCCAATCAGAAGGGCTCACATGATTGGAGACCACACTTATGTCTGATCCACACTGAGGAACTCAGTTCAAAACTAAGACAACATTCAAGAAGTCCTCTGTTAAAAAAAGGGGGTGGGGGGGCTTTCAATCTGAACTTGATGACCTGCTTTTCAGTATGTCTGCTTTAGATTGCAAATGAAACTGATTGTGCTGCAGATATTAAGATGAAAGTTCATGCCACAAATGTGGGACACCTTTGTCTGTAGTATAGAGGAAGGGTCTTTGTTATTCAGTACTGTTGAACACACATATCTAAAATTCTGACTGCAACACTTTTATACGTGCTGTGGCAGCAGAAAGTGAAGAGGAGGAAACAGACTTAGAAGCACAGAGTCTGCTGTTTATGGTGTTGCTCCAATCACATCGACCTTTTTCTTTCCTCTGATTTTAATGGTATTAATTTCCCAATAGATTTCTTTATGTAGAATTTAGTTTTGTGCACTTTTGACAGCCGCCAAGAGGGTTATGTTTCGCTGGAGTCTGTCTTTTGTTTGTCTGTCTGTTTGTTAGCAAGATTACACAAAAACTACTGGATGGATTTACATGAAATTTTTACCAGAGATGTGGTTTGGTCCAAGGAAGAAACCATTTCATTTTAGTGCTGATCCGATGCAGAATGATGTCACAAAAAACATTGAATTTTATGATGAAGTCCCATTACTTAACACTGGGCTGCATTTTGTCCTGGCCACGGCACCATCTGATTGGTCACACGCAGAGTCAGCAGCAATCAGCCAATCAGCAGTGAAAGCTGGGGCACACAGACTTCTGTTCACAGACAGAGAGAAGGAAACGTTTTGCCGATGGAGAAAGCCAGCGTTGTTCCTGGAGCCTTGGTTTCTCAGCAGACTCTCCAGAAACATCCCAGTCCTCTGCAACTCACAACCACTAGTAACATTACTGTGAACCCATTAATGTTATACAAACATTCGCGGCAGCTCTGATCGCTCGCAGTCCCTCAAACGTGCTATTTAATCACTCGAAAAAAGGTTGCTGATAATGTCAATAGACATAGAGCGAATGCACCAAAGTGCCGTGGTCTTGCTCTGACTGACAGGCTGGTGACATCGCCCACTGGAAGCACTGCAGCACACACAACACCAACATCTGTACAAGCAGCAGCAAATTGGTTCAGTCAACAACTTACAAGACCCACTACTAACTAGGTCACTCTACTGGATGATATTTATATCAACAATAATCACACTTCTTGCAGATTGATATTTTTCATTCCACAATGTGCATATAAAATAAATACAGGACTATAATGTTGGGTTGAAATCACAATTATTGGGTGGAACTGAGCTGCTTGGCGGAGGTCTGCCACAAAAGTGTGTAGTCTTACTCACTTCGAGTAGCCACGAGCACAGATTGTAAACAAAAGTCAGAGCGAATAAAACAAACAATGTCTTTAATTCATCTGAAAAGGTTGAAATTTTTTGGCTGTTAGTGTGTAATAATGTTCACCATGAGCAGTGTAGATCCTGAGCTGATGTTGTTTAAACATTTGGAGCAGTAATGTCAGGTTTATGACGAAGATGAAGCCATAATGCTAACCTTGAACAGCAGCAACAGCATCTTGTCAGTCTCCAATCTACAACAACTGTGTGCTGCCCAAAGCAGCACAGCCCAACCACCATGTTTTAGAGCAGGAAGAGCTGGAGCTACGACAGACGACAGCAGGAAGTGACTGCATGTACAGAGATTAGCATACATGCTAACAGCAGTTTTATCAGAACAACAGTGAAATCACTTTTTAGTAGAGATGATAATTTCACTCCACTTCTGACATGTTTTAGGATAGTTTGTTATACATAGTGGTTTATGTTTTTAACTTAAGCATCTTGTCAGTCTCCAATCTACAACAACTGTGTGCTGCCCAAAGCAGCACAGCCCAACCACCATGTTTTAGAGCAGGAAGAGTTGGAGCTACTACAGACAACAGCAGGAAGTGACTGCATGTACAGAGATTAGCATAGATGCTAACAGCTTCAGTAGCAGTTTTATCAGAACTGGAACACATTTCTCTCTTAAATGAAAAACAATAGTAAAAGAACTTTTTAGTAGAGATGATATTTTCGCTCCACTTCTGACATTATTTTGTGAAGGTTTGTTATACATAGTGGTTTATGTTTTTAACTTAACACTGTGGCAGTTTCCCCCCCACCTACTACAATAATTGAATTGTCGATCTGGTCTACCTGCTGTGTCAGGTTACCTTTTTGCTCCCCTCAAACTCCCAATTGAAGTCACTGAAATAGCTGATTGTTAATTATTTCAAGGATTCATTTCTCAATAAGTTGTGCGTGTTATACCAAAAACAACAATACTAATATATCCTCTTGACATTTACTTATTCAAATAATATTAATGACAAATTCACTGCCCTCCCTGAGCCACCACCTTATCATGGTGGGAGGGTTTGCGTGTTCCAATGACCCCAGGAGCTATGTTGTTGGGGGCTTATGCCCCTCGTAGGGTCTCCCAAGGCAAACAGGTCCTGGGGGAAGGTCCAGATGAAGCACGGCTCGAAGACCATTATGAAGATGAAGAAGAATGGTCTCCAGTCTCCCTTGCCCAGACGCGGGATACCGGGGCCACCCTGGAGCCAGGCCATGGGGTGGGGCTCGACAGCGAGCGCCTGGTGGCCAGGCCTACGCCCACGGGCCCCGGCCGGGCCCAGCCTAAGGGAGAGACGTGGGACCCCCCTCATATCGACCCACCACCTATAGGAGGGGCCGTAGTGGTCGATTGCAATGTCAGCTGGGTGGCAGCCGAAGGCGGGGACTTGGGTGGTCCGATCCCTGGCTGCAACGGCTAGCTCTAGGGACGTGGAACGTCACCTCTCTGGTGGGGAAGGAGCCAGAGCTGGTGAGCGAGGTTGAGCGGCTCCGACTACATATAGTTGGACTCACCTCGATGCATAGCTTGGGCTCTGGACCCAGTCCTCTTGAGAGGGGCTGGACTCTCTTCCACTCTGGAGTTGCTGATGGTGAGAGGCGTCGGCCGGATGTGGCAGTACTTGTCTCTCCTAGGCTCGAGGCCTAGGAGAGACCACCTTCGGGTGGGAGGACGGAACCTGACTGTTGTTTGTGCTTATGCACCAAACAGCAGATCAGAGTATCCACCTTTTTTAGACTCCCTAGAGGGGGTGCTGGAGAGTGCCCCTTCTGGGGACTCCCTCGTTCTACTGGGGGACTTCAACGCTCATATCGGCAATGACAGTGAGACCTGGCGGGGCATGATTGGGAGGAATGGCCCCCCCCGATTGAACCCGAGCGGTGTTTTGTTACTGGACTTCTGTGCTCGTCAGAGATTGTCCATAACAACCACCATGTTCAAACATAAGGGTGTCCATATGTGCACTTGGCACCAGGACACCCTAGGCCGCAGTCTGATGACATGGCTTTGTAGTCGTATCATCGGACTTGTTTTGGACACTTGGGTGAAGAGAGGGGTGGAGCTGTCAACTGATCAACACCTGGTGGTAAGTTGGCTCCGATGGTGGGGGAGGATGCCTGTCAGACCTGGCAGGCCCAGGTGTGGTGTGCGGGTCTGCTGGGAACCTCTGGCAGAGTCTCCCGTCAGAAAGAGTTTTAACTCCCACTTCCGGACGAAGTTCGACCATGTGGTGGGGGAGGCAGGGGACATTTAGTCCGAGTGGGCCTTGTTCCGGGCTTCTATTGTTGAGGAGGCTGATCGGAGCTGTGGCCGTAGGGTGGTCGGTGCCTGTTGTGGCAGCAACACCCGAACCCGCTGGTGGACACTGGCGGTGAGGGATGCCATCAAGCTGACAGATACCAGCAGGCCAAGTGGAATGCGGCTTCGGTGGTTGCCAAGGCAAAAACCCAGTTATGGGAGGAGTTCGGTGAGGCCATGGAGAACTTCCAGAGGGCTTCGAAGAGATTCTCAACCACTATCCGGCATCTCACAAGGGGGAAGCAGTGTGCTGTTAACACTGTCTATGGTGGGGATGGTGCGCTGTTGACCTTGACTCAGGCAGACTGGATCGGTGGAGGAAATACTTCGAAGACATCCTAAATCCCACCAGCACATCTTCTAAAGTGGAAGCAGACCTGGGGCACTCTGTGGTGGGCTCTTCTATCTCTGGACCTGAGGTTGCCGAGGTGGTCAAAAAGCTCCTTGGTGGCAAGGCTCCGGGGGTGGATGAGATCCACCCGGAGTTCCTCAAGGCCCTGGATGTTGTGGGGCTGTCATGGCTGATACGACTCTGCAACATCGCGTGGACATTGGGGACAGTACCATTGGATTGGCAGACTGGGGTGGTGGTCCTCCTTTTCAAGAAGGGGGACCGGAGAGTGCGCTCCAACTACAGGGGGATCACACTCCTCAGCCTGCCCAGTAAGGTCTATTCAGGGGTATAAAATAAATACAGGACTATAATGTTGGGTTGAAATCACAATTATTGGATGGAACTGAGCTGCTTGGCGGAGGTCTGCCACAAAAGTGTGTAATCTTACTCACTTCGAGTAGCCACGAGCACAGATTGACAACAAAAGTTAGAGCGAATAAAACAAACAATGTCTTTAATTCATCTGAAAAGGTTGAAATTTTTTGGCTGTTAGTGTGTAATAATGTTCACCATGAGCAGTGTAGATCCTGAGCTGATGTTGTTTAAACATTTGGAGCAGTAACGTCAGGTTTATGATGAAGATGAAGCCATAATGCTAACCTTGTCAGTCTCCAATCTACAACAACTGTGTGCTGCCCAAAGCAGCACAGTCCAACCATCATCTTTTAGAGCAGGAAGAGGTGGAGCTACGAGCAAGACGACAGCAGGAAGTGACTGCATGTACAGAGATTAGCATAGATGCTAACAGCAGTTTTATCAGAACAACAGGGAAATCACTTTTTAGTAGAGATGATAATTTCACTCCACTTCTGACATGTTTTAGGATAGTTTGTTATACATAGTGGTTTATGTTTTTAAGTTAACACTGTGGCAGTTGCCCCCGCCTACTACAATATTTGAATTGCTCGATCTGATCTACCTGCTGTGTCAGTTTACCTTTTTGCTCCCCTCAAACTCCCACCTGAAATTACTAAAATAGCTGATTGTTAATTATTTCAAGGATTCATTTTTCAATAAGTTGTGTGTGTTATACCAAAAACAACAGTATTACTATATCCTCTTAACATTTAACCTACTTATTCAAATAATATTGATGAGCAATTCATTGCACCATTGATAATCATTTATAATAACCTTGATTGTATATTTTAATAAAGTAAAAAAAAAAAAACACATTGACAACATTTACCTTCCTCAGGTTTCTTTTATTGAAGAATTAAAAAGAGCAAAAATCTAAAATCACTCATTTAAGTTCAAACATAAGAGAAAATGTATCACAATGTAGAAAAAGAAAATTGCCAACCACACTGCACAGTTACCTTGATTTGACTTCCAAGTTTGACAAGCCAATGAACCAATCAGAGTTGAGACGTTTGTTAATGTCACCTGAGGAGACCAATAAGGGGGTCAAGCCTCGCTCATTTAGCCATGCCCCTGCTCAGAGTATCTTTTGCCCCACTATTTGAGAACCACAGCTTTAAACTTATTAGTTTTGATTTATGAAGTGCTTAAACCAAATACCTATTCACAAAATCGCATAATTTGGTTGCATTGTAGCTGTTTGCCTCCTTAAACTCAACCTATTGCCATTTTCCAAATTGCTTGAAAACTCAATAAAAGATAGCCTTTAGAAACTGGGTTCAACTATTTTGTTTTCAGGGTCCTAATTTTTGTAAAACAACAAAAAAAAATGTTTCTCTTTCAGTTAAGAGCTCAAGCTTTCAGAAATGTGTGCTGAAATAGTCTGTTTGAAAATGTTCCCTTGATGATGTCACTGACAGGTAAGTGAAGGAACATGTCTGTGCATACAAGTGCAGCCACAGTAAACATTAGAGCAGAAAGAGAAAAACTTAAGCCACAGTCAATCTTAAGAAGGGAGTGGTTGGAAACAGTTCATTAGGACTTAAAGCAAAACAGCCTGTTCTATGCAAGGCTGAAACAGAGGGTTTATAGGCACATCCTGATTTAATGTTGAAGTGTTTTTTTGTCAAGAAACTTACAAAATTCTGGGTACGACTGGGACTTACAAAGTCCTGTTAAATTTTAATAAAATAAGGGACCTTCATAAACTAATGTGTGATGATGTCACTGAAACTACATCCATGTTTCATGTTAGTCTGTGGTTTTACTGCCTGATGCTTGAGTACACACATTCATTCCTGTTGTTGTCTCTTTGTCTCGCTGATGGATTGACATGGTTCCAGCTCAGAGCAGAATAATGGAGGTTCTCTGGGACCTGGTCACCCTGGATATGATATAAAACAGAATCATTAAAAGTTTACTGTAAGTGCAGTCTGCAACTATGTTGAACTACATAAAACTGTGACGTGGTTCAAAAGGTTGGAGACACTGGACTGAGGTGCATATTTTCTGCTTCCTCAGTAAATGACAGGTTGTGCTTGACCACTCCTCATTCTGACACAAACACAGCCCTGAGCATTAACAGAAGTGTGTGTCCATTTGTCATCTAAATGATGATTATTTTGACAAGTGTTTCAGTGTGTATGCTTCAATTATAACAGCATAAAGAATACTCACCTCTGTGTTAGGACCTGATACAGCTGAGGCTCTTTCTCCAGGGCCTGGTTTAAACAAACAAACAAAAAAAAGAGGAATTAATACATTTCTATACTAATCTATTTAGCTAAAGCTAGCAATTCTGTTGACTTTTCTAGATCATTTTGGTTGAGTGACATCACAGGCCTCTTCATGCCTCTACACCAATGACAGTGAAGGCCGGAGGTGTTGTGTTTCACATTGTCCATCCTTCTCTAAGTCCATCCATACAGGTCATGGTTTTGTGAATCTGCTTTTCTTTTAATGTTATTAGAGGGGGCTTGGGGAGCAGAAGGACAAGACACCTCTTACTAAGATCTCAGCTCACAGAGAAATGCTCTCAGCCTCGTTAAAGAAAATGTCCCTTAAAATGTTTTGTTTTTTATTTCCTGGGGTTTGTGATGTCATAGCTATACAGCCTCCACCTACATGCTTTCAGTTCAGTGAAGGCAGACGCCATGAGTGTTTTGAAAATCTTCTCCTTGGCCTGTAACCCCTCCTCCCATCAGATTTTGTTCGGACAGCCAATCAGCACGAAGCTCATTATCATAGCCTCCTGCAGCTACTCAGACCCAAAGTGGAGGGAAAAAGATCTACATCTGATCATCGACAGAGAGACTTTTTTTTCATTTTTTTATATAACTTAAATCAAATCCTTCTTAAAGGCAGGGATGGTAATCACAGAAAAATGAATTTGAATGTAGCATGTCCTCAGGACTCTGTCTAGTGTATCTAAATCTGATTACCAACCCAGCCTTTAATAAACACCAAAGACATGAAGTAAACAGTCAAACACATCAGGATATGGGACCTTGTGGGGTCAAAGGTCAATGTCATGGAGTCTTGTAGTCACCCTTTGCTTGGAAATCCCAAATCTCAAGCGTGGTGAAAGAGATTTTCATGAAACTTTGCACATATGACCGAGCTTTAAGTGAAATGGTCAGAGGTCAAAGGCCATAGCCAAAGACCTTCATGTTTACCCCTTGCTCCTGAGAGCAAATTTTAAGGCAGTGGTCATCAACTGGCAATTTTGGGATGACATCAGCTTCATGAATATCTCATCTATTAACCCAGTAAAATATTGAACAGTTTTGAAGATTATACACTTGTCTGACTCTACAACCTGCTTTTTGTAAAGACTCAAACATTTTAGCATGCTGTCTGGAAAAACATAATGCATTTTTTTTTTTGCATTTAAAAACATAAAGCCTTGTATTTCTTTATGTGACAAATTGTTATAAGAAAGACATAGCAACACACCCCTGAAACATCAATATGTACAAAATACTGTCCTCTGAATATGAGATAAAAGCAAGGAGTGAGTGCTCATAACGAAGGTAGCATAGATGCTAACAGCCTCAGATGCAGTTTAATCAGATCTTAACATTTCTAAATTAAATGACAAAAGAATACCAACACTACGCACTTCTCTGTAGTAAGGATATTTTCACTTCACTGAACAAATTTTCTGACAATAGTTTGTTTTTTAGCACAGTAGCGCCTGCCTACGACATCATCTGATTAGCCCGCAATGAGTATGACTGACATCGGCAATCGTCCAATCCCCTGCCAGATATGCTTCTGAAAATAGGGTTTCACCCCCCACACACACTTTTTATGGACTCTTTCCCAGATGAACTACTAGAATATATTGAACAGTCTATCTGGTGTACCAGGTTACGTGTCAAAAGCAGACGAACCAGATTAATACCATAAATGTTTGTGTGGACTATTTCAACCCACGTACAGTGTGATATTGGACATGCTATCACACCGTGTTAAATCAGCATGTGGACTCTTAAAAGTAAACTCAAGCAAGCAGCAGCAGTCAAGCCAGCCACTCCTCAGTTTATTGAACTGACCAAAGAGATGTGATTTTAACCAGGTGTAAGTGAATCCAGGCAAGACCCTTTGGTTTAGGAGATAAGTCAATCAGGTCTAAAAGTCAGCTGCTGTCAACAAGTCAAAGCTGATTAATGCTTATTATATGGACCCTAAACTACTCAATATATTTAATTGTTTATTAATTTCTTGATTTGTTTATTAATTTATGCTGTTTTAGATGAAATCACACACAGTCAGATTCAGACCATGTCAGTTAAGCATACCTGTGGATATACAGCTGGTTGTCTCCTTCTTTGTAAATGCTTTGTAAGCCAGGAAAATAGCCAGGATGGTCATAAAAGCCAAAGCTGCACTCAAGACATACACCAAAACATCCTCTTCATCTTCATCTATAGATTAACATTTGGACAGATTAGATATCAGATTTGATTAAATACATTTTCCTGACACTCTAGTTCAAGTCAGTCACCTTTAATTTCCAGCTTGGTCCCGTTCCCCAACAGTACGTGTCCACATGAAGCAACAGCACAGTGGTAGGTCCCAGCATGAGAACGACTCAGCTTCTCCATCTCCAAGCTGTAGACACAAGTGTGTGTTTGGGAGTTTACTTCCGTCTCACACTCTTCATTCATGCCTCCATGGGTGTAGATAAGTCCTGGATGAGCTTCTTGAGGGTTCTTCACCCAGTAAACTCTGAGGTCTCCATCACAGCTCCCAGTGAGGACCGTACAGTTCAGAGTCACAGAGGCTCCATGCTGGACGACTTCAGATTCAGTCTGATGGATGATGGTTGGGAGGTCAGATATTGAACTTGTTACATGAACGATGACGCCTCCTATGAAGTCAAATTCAAGAGAGGAGCTACTCACGCAGTGGTAAGTGGCTGAGTCTGAAGTCTGGACCTTTGTGATGTGAAGGTGATATTTTCCTGGGCTGCTGTCCAGTTTGAAGCGTGGATCCTTCTCAAATTCACCAGCCTTTAAGGGTTTGTAGTAATTCTTGTATAACACAGACACCCGTTCTGGTTTTTGTCCCACAGTTTCTTTCACCCAATAAAATCTCACTGTGTTGCTCTCCTGATAGAAACACTCCAAAGTCACATCTTCACCGATATTAACTGATCGGATAGACAAATATGAGGACGGCTCCAAAGTCACTGCACCCGGAAAGGGAAAAATCAAGAATAAGTATAATTTTTATTAACTGAGTAAAAATACTGACAACATTTTGTTAGATTGCATGTAAAAACAGTCAAAGAATCACTTCTAAGAGACATAACTCACCCATTCCTCCAATGAGCAGACATGTCACATACAGAGCAAACTTCAGTCGAGTCATTTTGTTGAAGACACGCTGCATGGTGACTGAAGAGGGCATCATACAATGTCTCCTATATATGGATAAAGCTTTTGTGATTGGCCAATCAGAAGGGCTCACATGATTGGAGACCACACTTATGTCTGATCCACACAGAGGAACTCAGTTCAAAACTAAGACAACATTCAAGAAGTCCTCTGCAAAAAAAAAAAAAAAAGCAAGGGGAGGGCTTTAATCTGAACTTGATGACCTGCTTATCAGTATGTCTGCTTCAGATTGCAAATGAAACTGATTGTGCTGCAGATATTAAGATTAAAGTTCATGCCACAAATGTGAGAAAACCATTGTCTGTAGTATAGAGGAAGGGTCTTTGTTCTTCAGTTCTGTTGAACACAAACATCTAAAATTCTAACAGCAACACTTTTATACCTGCTGTGGCAGCAGAAAATGAAGAGGAGGAAGCAGACTTAGAAGCACAGAGTCTGCTGTTTATGTTGTTGCTCCAATCACATCGACCTTTTTCTTTCCTCTGATTTTTATGGTATTAATTTCCCAATAGATTTCTTTATGTAGAATTTTGTTTTGTGTACTTTTGGCTCTGTAGTGAGTATGCACAAGACGTCACTGTCAGCACGACCCAGTGGGCACCTGATGTCAATTCAACGTCAATATGACACCAAACACTGACATCAAATTGTCATCATACTTTGGTCAAAAACGTAAATCAACATGACATCAATTTGATATATGTCAAATAATGGTTTAATTGATGTTTTTTTACATTATTTTTGCCAAACTTTGGAAAAAAAAATACAATAAAAATTCACAGATGGAAAGATCCTGCACTGTGACGCAGAACTTGTTAATCCAGGTGACGCAATAGCGCTAAAGGACTTGACAGGGACCCACACAACTTCCACTCCTTACTGGGATTCAAACCCCCACCACCCATTGGCCAATCAGTCTCTCTACCAGCTGAGCTAACCAGCCACTCTTGAGATTGTACACTGCTAAGTCCCTGATGTTGGTTGATGTATTTTCTGCATGAATATTTGGATTGAGAGTTTAATAGCCTTATGCTAGTTGCCAAGTCTTCTGTTTGTTAACATCCCTAATGCAAGAACAAAATAATAACACCCACTGCAAAATGCTTCAACTTGAGCAGTTTTATTGGGACATCAATGTGACATCAATTCAGACATCAAGTCAACATCAATTTGATGTCAAGTTTTGTTCAGCAACGTTGTTTTGATGTCAAATATACTGATTAACAATGTAAAATGCAGTAATTGGATGTGAGATTGATCCTTTGGGCGGATCTTTTTACAACCATAAGGAGGTCAAAGCTTCTGTAGGCTATTTATAATGGTAGTCAACATCTTGACCAATCTTCAACATCAAATTGATGTCACGGTGCCCGCTGGGGAGTGGAACCTTATTCATTAAGCAGCCACAAGCACAGGTTGACAACATAAGTCAGACTGAAGAAAACAATCGAACATGTTAATTCAACTGACAAGTTGGAAGTTCGTTGCTGTTATTATTTTATAATGTTCACCATGAGCAATGTAGATCCTCAGCTGATATTGTTTAAACATTTGGAGCAGTAACATCGGGTATATGACAAAGATGAGGCCATGATGCTAACCTTGAACAGCAGCAACAGCATTTTGTCAAGCTCTAGTCTACAATGATTGTCTGTGGCCCAAAGTGGCACGGCCCAACCAGCATCTTTTAGAGAGGGGGAGGTGGGAGCTACGAGCAAGACAACAGCAGGAAGTGACTGCATGTCCAGAGATTAGCATAGATGCTAGAACCTTAAGAAGCAGTTTGACTGCTTTTCTTCATTAAACGACAAACAAATATCAACACTACAATCTTCTTTATAGTAAGGATATCTTCACTCTCCTTTCAGCATTTCTTGAATAGAATTTGTTTTCATGAAGTGTCGCATGTTCTGTAGTTAAAAATCGCCTGCCCAGTAAATTATCTGATTGGCCTGTAATTAATGTGATTGAAGGAACAATTGTCCAATCACCTGCTGGATAAACTACTGAAAGACTATGCCCTTCCCAAACACCTCCTATGGGCTCTTTCTCAGATGGACTAAGCAACCATTCTGAACGATCCATCTGGTGTGCCAGGTTACCGTGATGCTACACCAAACAGGATCAAGTCACCCAAGCAACGTGGATCCAGGTATTGATGATATGAACCCCACTGAGGCTGTAGGTCTGGATGGGCAGAGCCTGTTCTGGGCTGACAGACCACAAGACTCCTTTACGATGACTGTGTGCACATCAATGATGCTTGGTGCACAGGATCAGTCAGAGTGGAAAATGTTCACCTGATGTCAAGTTTTTAATGCTGACATGTTGACCACGTTACCTGCACAGAGAATTCACAACTGTTTTTGTTGTTGCTGTTTACCTTTCACCGGATGCAAATTCAGAAAATGCACTCTCGGTATTGTATGAGGTCATCAGCAATCACATGTCAACACAGCCAGATGCTTTTATCATTCTTGCCAGGGATATTAATCAAACGGACCTCCAAACTTTTTTTGTCTCAATTTCACCAGCATGTCAACATCTCCACCAGAGAAAGAAACACCTTGGATCATGTCTACACCAATATTCCCGGCAGCTACAGAGCCTTCCCTCATCCTCATTTTGACCAGTCAGACCCCATCTCTCTGATTCTCCTGCCTACTTACATCCAGCTGAATGAAAGGGTCAAACCAACTGTAAAACCAGTTAAAGTGTGGACAGATGAAGCTACAGCTCTACAGGACTTTTTTGAATGCACAGACTGGCAGATGTTCAGAGACGTTGCCACCCAGGACACACTGCCAAAGCAAAACTGAAGGCTGGCATCAAGGAGGCAAAGCAAGGGCATCAGCAGAGACTGAGACCTCAACACCAACAACAGCAAAGACATGTGGCAGGCGGTCAAAAGTGTTACAGGCTACAAAAGCAGGAGTGCCCCTATCATGTATGAGGCCACATTACCAGATGAGTTAAACACATTTAAGTCTCGCTTTGACCTCCTCAACACAGAGTCAGCTGTAAAGTGTACTCCGCCTCCAGAGGACCAGCCACTGTCAGTCTCCACAGCGGATGTGAGGAAAGTCCTGAAAGTGAATATGAGTAAAGCTGCTGGGCCTGATAACATCACTGGATATGTACTTAAAACATGTGCCAACCAGCTAGTAGATGTCATTACTGAGATATTTAACATATCACTGTCACGGGAGAGTGTTCCCTCCTGCTGAACGACAGCCTCCACTGTCCCTGTGCCTAAAAGTCTGCAGTGTCTGATCTAAATGACTACCGCCCTGTGGCACTCACCCCCATCCTGATGAAGAGCTTTGAGAAACTGGTTCTCCAGCACATAAAGAACATCCCTGCCAGTCTGGACCCTCACCAGATTGCATTCGGATCCACAGAGGACACCATCTCTACTGCCCTTCACTCAGTCTACACTCACCTTGAAAAAACCAACTCCTACATCACAGTGCTGTTTGTTGATTTCAGCTCAGCATTAACACGATCTTCCCCATGACGCTGATGGAAAACTGAACACTCTGGACATAGGTACCACTCTCTGCACCTGGACCCTGGACTTCCTCACAAACAGACCCCAGTCAGTTTGGATCTGCAGTCTCTCCTCCTCCACTCTAGTGCTCCACACCGGAGCCCCCCAGGGCTGTGTGCTCAGTCCACTCCTGTTCACACTGTATACCCACAAATGCAGCCCCGACATGGAGAGAACTCCATCAACCACCATCATCGGCCGGATTTCCATTAATGACGAGACTTCATATCGAAAGAAAACAATCTCGTGGAATGGTGCACAGAAAACAACTTACAGCTCGACGTCAGTACAGCCAAAGTGCTGATAATGGATTTTAGAAAAAAACAGGCAACAACACACAACCCTGTCTACATCAGTGGAGCTGAGAGGGAGCAAGTGAGCAGTTCCTGGGAATAAACACAACAGAGAACCTGTCTTAGACTTCACATGTCTCTGCCTGGCTAACAAAGCTCAAAAATGGCTGTATTTCTATGCCCCCTGCTTCAGTCTGTCACAAACATAGGGGAGGTCACTGAAGTGGTGCAAACCTATAAGTACACAGGTGGGCACCTTGACAGTTTGACTGGTCTTTGAACACAGATGCCCTGAAATGGAGGGGGCAGAGCTGGCTCTTTGTCCTCAGGAGGCTCAGACTTTTCTGCTGCATATATTCTATCAGGCCGTGGTTGCTAGTGTTCTGGTCTGGCCTTTCTGGCATTAGTGATGCCTGAACTGTGCCCACCTATCAATATGTTGACCTCACATTGAGTAAAATTTATTTTTTTTGTTTGTTTTCCCTCTTCGTCCATTGAAGAAATTGGTATCATCGAATATTCATCAAGGGCATTCACCTGACCTTTTATAGGCACCATATGGGTGAGGCAAAGTGTTCCCTCACGTGCGACAGCTATAGAGTTGATTTTGATTTATAAATGGAAACCGACATAGGACGTGTGTGCGCAGTCTTTTATTAATCTAAAAGTTTGTGTGCACACATTTGTTGTGTTTCCAGCGTACGCAACCTATAGTGGTCTTTCCTATGCACAGTATTATAAATGAGGCCCCTGGACTGTTTATTACTGTGACTACTGCTACTGGATACCTGAATTTCCCTAAGGGCATCAATAAAGATCTGTCTATCTATCTATCTATCTATCTATCTATCTATCTATCTACAGTATCTCACAAAGTGAGTAAGTAGACCCCTCACATTAATGCAAATATTTTATTATATCTTTTCACGGGACAACACTGAAGAAATAACATTTTGTAAAGTAGTGAGTGTACAGCTTGTATAACAGTGTAGATTTATCCTTTTCCACTCCCCCATGACAACATGAAGCTGGTGGATGTTAGAGACCTTGCGCTCCTCCACCTTCTTTTTGAGGATGGCCCACAGATGCTCAATAGGGTTTAATTCTTGGGACATGCTTAGTCAGTCCATCACCGTTACCCTCAGCTTCTTTAACTAGGCAGTGGTCATCTTTGAGGTGTGTTTGGGGGTCGTGACAGGACAGGTTCCACTCAGGACAGGCCATGGTCTACCAAAGAAGTTGAGTGCACATGATCAGGGTAAACAGGAATGGAGCCAAAACCGTACCCTGAGGAGCCCCAGTGTTGCTCACTGCTGTCACAGTTCCCCAGCCTGATGAAGTGAAGCCGCCCTGTGAGGGAGCAAAACCACAGCGCAGACTGAGTCTGTATGTAATCTTGGGATCAGATGTTCGATATGCATGGCACTGTGCCACAGCTGGTAATGCACAGCCAGTAGGTTATTGGTTTGTACCGCATCTTGGTCTGGGCCTTTCTGGGCCCTAATTTCCAGGCGCAACGCAGGGTGACGCAGGTTGACGCAGCCTGGCACACCCTGCACATGGGTGATTTAATCCGGCGCACCGCCGTGCGCAGCCAATTTGGCAATATGGTAGACCAGCTGCGCCAGGATGGGTGTGATGGCGCATCAGGGGGAGGTGTTCACTGATTCATCTTGGCGCAGTGACAATTTCGTGCCAAACACGCGAAAGGTGCGCTGAAAGCTCACCAGCTCCAACCTGGTCTATTCTCGGTGCAGGCGAGGCGCACCCTGTGCAGTGGTAATTTGGCTGACAGGCGCACAATGCGCACACGTCACCAAAACCTCACAGGCAGGTATCCAGAGTGTCAGGCACATTTCAATACAATAAACAATCACAGCAACCACTATTTAATGTAACCGTCTGAACCAGCATATGCACTTGTATTTATATTAATTGTCCCGTCACATCTGATGTCAGATCAGAGACGTTTGTCATAATGGAAAATCAACCTGACGGCAGCTGGAAGAGTGACGCAAACTAACGAGTTTGCATCTCTCAGCCAACCACAAACAGCCACATCATCTGATACAGAGTATCTGGCTTTTCTCATCTCATGAAATTCAAAAGAAAAGAAAAAAGAGAGAGACGCTCGCTGAATAAATGTAAGTCACTCCGTGTCTTAAGGATTTACCAGTCCCTCATATCTGTGTGTTTGGGTGCATATTGTAGTCCATCCTCTAAAAGCAAAGTAGTACCACTATGTCTTTGCCCAACTTTTGCACATTGCTATTTTCAGAAGGAGTTTCTCACCCCTGCCCACTGACTTGTTGGCAGTGGGGCCTTAAAAGTGAGAGATTTAATATAGATTTGAGTCTAAATTATATATATCATCAGTTTATTTACATATGAGTTAATAACTTATACCACAGGCCTCTAAAGATCTGTCCCCTTCACGTACCAAAATAACAGGGTTTGTTGTTGCTTTTTATGAACCTTGCGCAGCAGCTGGATCCACCTGATTCAGTATCTGTAATGTGACAGATCCATCTCTCTCAAAGTGGCACTGCCCAATCAGCATCCATTAAGGGAGGAAGAGGAGGGAGCTACAAGCAAAGCAACAGCAAGTGAGTGCTTGTAAAGAAGCTGTTAGCATACATGCTAACAGCTTCAGAAGCAGTTTTGTCAGATCTGGACCGTATTTCTTTATTAAATGAAAACCAAACAACACTGAGAGCACGTCTCCATAGAAAAGACATTTTCACTCCACTTCCAACATGTTTTGGTGAGAGTTTTCCGACTGGCCTGTTATTAATGTGACTGACAGAGCGATCATCCAATAACCTGCTGGGTATGATTTTAAAGGTTGTGCCCATTCCCAAACACTTTCTATGGGCTGGTGGATGTATATCGACCGGTCCATTTGATGTGTTAGGTAAGCTTTTATGGCAAAACGATCATTTTCAGGGACTTTTTGCAAGGGTTAACTCTCATAATTTTACATCTTTGTCTAATAAAGAGGCCCTTTTGAACAATCAAAAAAAGATAGTAGTTTTGTTTGTGCTGTTGTCGTACCAAATAGCATGTTAACCTGTTTATGTTTAAAACAAAAAACAGGTTAAAGAGCAACCTGTTTGTTTAATCTGCAAAAGTTTAGAATCTTGCAGGGTTATACATCCAGAAATTCATGAGGACTTTTTGTTTATAGCATAAATAGAGACATCTGAAATGCTAATTTTAGCTGATGATGTCTCTAAACAGAGTAATTTGGCTGTAATAATAATAGCTATTCAATCAGTTTATGTACGTCTTCATATTTGTTCATGACTTTGAGTGGACTTTCAGACTTTCCACATGTGCGAAGTAATTTTATTTATACATGTACAATGTGTAAGAGACATATTACTGTTTTTGATTTACAGGGACTTTAGATATTCTTGTTGTTGTGGCTTGAAAAGAGGCAGTCTTCACCAACCAGAAATGGGTCAAATTGCATTGAACCACATGGAGAATAACTCACTTTTAAGCGCAGCTCATGTGCACACCTCAACCCAGAAATAGACCTTTCAACAAGAGCAATCATGGTACAGAAAACTAAGTCCACCCACAACATCAAGAACAATGCAGCCAGTGAGACTGAATCAACACCTCTGGTCAGTGGATCAGACTCTGCTGCTGCATATGAAGCAATCACAATCTAAGTGTATACTAGACCTGTAACCAATCACAATCAGCCCCCGTCTCTGACTAAAAGTCAGCATCAGTCAGCACACAAGTCACCTCCTGCAGAGCTCAAGCCATGATGACACTTCTCATTTTGCTTCTCCTTTTCTGTAAGTATTCATTATTTCTTTTTCTCATGCAAAGTGAAATTTCAGGAGGATTTAACAGCACAATTAAAAATGTTTTCTCCGTGTATTTTACAGATCAGGTTGCAGCAGTTAACAGTTCCTCTGGTGTTAAACAGGACAGTGGGTTGAAATCAGCTCTTCTCGAGGAGACTGCAACTCTGCACTGTTTCTACCAGAGTGACACTGTGACTTTCTTTTCCTGGTACCATCAGCGCTTGGGGGGCAAACCTGTCATGGTGTCGACTCGCATGAAGCACAAACCAGATGCAGACATCTCCTCTGAGTATAAAGAGAGGTTTGAAGTGGTTGCACAAGGAGACAAGAACGATCTCAAGATCAAAAACCTCCAGCTGTCGGATTCAGGGACGTACTTCTGCGGGATTTTGGAGTTCAACACAATTGAATTTGGACAAGGGGTCTTTCTTCATGTCAGAACGTCACTGCCCAACACCCGAGCTGTAGTGAATCAGGCAAAACTGGAGCCACTGGGAGTGGGAAAGTCTGTGAATTTGAGATGTAGTGTTCACAATGAATCATATGCAGGGAAGCAGAGGATCTACTGGCTCAAACATGGAGCAGCTCAGCCTGCAGTCGTGTATCACAGTGACGGGGACTGTGTTGAAGAATCAGAGCCTCATGAGAAAACCTGCACCGTAAACCTCACTCTGAAGTCAGTGAGCTCCTCTGATGTAGGGATGTACTACTGTGCACTGGATTCATGTGGGGAGATTGTGTTTGGAAATGGAACCAAAGTGCAGATTAAAGGTTGGTCATGGTGATTGTTTTTCACATTACAAACACTTAAATGTCTAAATACCTGCCTGTTCTTGTAAATCAGTTAATACAATACATCTGGGCTTTCAGTCTATCTCTTGATGGATGGACACGAATCCTTATTTTGGAAGCACAGAGGAGAGTTTGTGTTCTCTCTGGTCATTGTGTTTGCATAATAGTTGAACCACAGTGGACGTATCACAATAGCAAAATCAGGGTCAGGAAGCATAGAAAGGTCATTCACAGGTTAGGGACATAATCCAAGAAAATTAAAAACAAAACTTCAGTGCAAATATCCTGCCTTCTTTTCCAAGCTATTGTGACAAAGTTAGTGAGATGCAATTTGATGTTAGTAAAAACATCAAATTCGAACAACCACTTCAGCTTTTGCTCTTCTGGCCTCAGCAATATGTTTTATTGAAGACAAGCGATGTCATGAAACTCATCAGTCGTCACATTTTGTACACCACAGAAGAAAATGAGACTCAAGTTAGACTTCATTCAGGTCCCAATCAACCAACCTCAATGACCAGAGGAAGAATATCAGATCAGAGTTGTGCAGCCAATGACCTTTGGCTTTGACCGTAACACAGATCCATCCACTTCAGTTTTCCCCTCCCAGCCAACTGCCTGTCATCTTCCAGCCAGTTTCCAGCCAACTGAAACCCCTCTAATTTTCACTGGAAACCTATCTGCGGTGAAGCTGCCAAATCAACAGAGAACAAAGTTAACACTAGACATTCATACAAACGTGACTTAAAGTTACAATTTATTACTCTTAGGGACAGCAGGCCTTGACATCGAGCTGTCACAGACCAGCCAAGACCCTATCAGGGGAAGTTTTAAGAGGCTCCATCTGTACATATAGCTCAGGCTGGAAAATCTGATTGATCTGCACATACAGTATGTCCTTAGTTTTGGTTAAGACCAGTGGCGCTGCCAGAAATGTTGAGCTTTATGAAAAGATATCAGATTGGCCTCCAACCCCAAATTGACAAATAACTATGATAACAAATAAGTTAAATTAGTGACTTATAAGTGATAAAATGAGCTTCAAACATTGGAGTAAATGCTCTTCAGCTAAAAATTATGAATATGTTGTGACTTAAACTATGTACTATTTACCATGTATTAGCCCTTATAAATCTTTGACCTTTTCACCCTGTAAAAGATTCAAAACTTGTGTAAATTATACACTTGTCCTGCTCCTGACCAAAGTATTTTAGCATGCTACTTGGTACAAAAAAAGCAAAATCAAAACTAACATCCTCTTATATATGTTCTAAAGGGCCTTTTTAATATGAATGTTTTTTATGGGGAGAAAAGCTTGTAATTTTTTATTTGATGTCACAAAGGATCTTTAATGACTGTAGTGAAAAGTTTATAAATCAGTTTATAATAAAGAATAGAATAGAATAGAATAGAATAAACCTTTATTCGTCCCACATGGGGAAATTTGCAGTGTTACAGCAGCATAGGGGACAGCGTTAATAAAGAATAAGTATAAAATGGTGTAAAAAATAGCATGAAAAATAGTAGTATTTACATTATTCTACCAGTATAAATATAAAAAAGGGCTTGAATACAGAAACTAAAAAGCAAATCCTATAAGGATTATTTACACATTCACCAAGTAATTGCAGATGAATGTAAGGAACCCAAAGGCTTAAATGTAACTACGTACTTTCCTTAAGATTCGTGTATAATGAATCAGAAATAATGCTGTCTGATCCTGGCATTAATAAAAGTGCTCAATTTAAATTACTTTGTTATAAGCTTTGTTGTTATCAACCTGGGGACATCTCTAACAGGTCAGTGCAGCACTAATTATTGAATGAAACAACTTAAAGTCAATGAGATAAAGTATATTGCTTTGCTTGTTTTAAAAATCCAGACGGTCATGGAAACTGTTCCACTTATTTATCCATCCGTTATAGATTATGGGGCAACGGTGGCCAAGCCTGTAGTGCCCTCTACCAGCAATCCCAAAGTTGTTGGTTACAGTCCAGCCCTGACAGTCACTTGTTGATGTGTCCTTGGGTGACCCCAAATGACCGCACTGCTGTACCAGTGCTGTGTAAATGGTGAGAAGGGCAAGGATGTGTTAGGTAATACTGATGGTTGACCCACATAAAAACCCAGCACCATCTGTGTGAACATGAGAGTGAATGGGTCAATGTGACCTGTGGTGTAAAAGTGTTTGGAGTCTTCAGAAAGATAAACTCAAGTCCGTTTACCATTATCTATACAGGGCAGCACAGTGGTGCAGCAGGTAGTGCATGTGCCTCACAGCCTGTTTGATCCTTGGGTCACTCAGGACCCTTCTGTGTGGAGTTCTCCCCATGCATGTGTGGGTTCCCTCCAGGCACTCCAGGTTACTCACACTGACCAAAAAACATGCTCATTAGGTTGACTGGTGACTCTAAGTTGCCCTTAGGTATGAGTGTGACAGTAAATGGTTGTCTGTCTCTCTACGTGGCCCTGTGATTGGCTGGTGACTGGTTCAAGGTGTACCCCACCTCTCGCCCAATTTCAGCTGGGATAGGCTCCAGTCCCCAGCCAGCTGCCTGCCTACTACCAGCTAGTTACCAGCCTACTACCAGCCAGCAAAAGCCCCCCCACCTCTTTGAGGAATTACATAAATTTCACTGAAAATACGCCAATTCATCCATTTGCAGGGCGTCTACATGAGATGATGTTTTCTTGACATGATCGCATAGCCTCAGCTTTTTCCCTGGTTATTAGGATAGTTGCAAAATCAACAGGGAGCAGATTTGACACCAGAACTTTCCACAAATGGGGCCTGAAATTTACAGTTTATAACTGTCAGGGTGGGCAGGCCTCATCATGGACTTGCCATGAACCAACCCCATCAGGGAAGGTGGCTGTATCTGTGAACATAAGGGGAAATAACGCAACAATCATCTGTTGAAAAGTCTGTTAAAGGAAACCAGGGAGCAGAAACCATGTAAGAGAAGAACATACAAACCCACGAGGAAGGCCCAGTCTGGTTTGGAAGTCGATCCATCTTCCATCTTCCATCTTCAACTTTACTATCATCCCAGAGGGAATTAGTTTAGCAAAAGACATCAGTACACAACAAATTGTCAAGGATACAATCCAAAAATCAATCTGATGCATAGTACGCATAAAATACACACAATAAGACAAGTCAGGCTGACGAACTAAGATTTTCAATGACAACAAGGATAAACGAACTTCTGGCATGCCTTGTGTTTGCCCCATCGTCTAAGGGTGGCCAAGACACAACATAAATAATCCCTAACCCCCCGAGTCCTAAGTGGCCACTGAAGCCACTCTTCAGTTTAAACTGTTGTATCTGCCCTTTAATTTACAGTTTAGGTAACACAATTATACAAGAACAACTCAAATTACCTCATGGTGACTGATGGGCCTCTACCTAACCATTTATCAAACCAGAGAATAAGAAAAAACATGCTCTGATATTAGGCTGACATGACCGGTTGGACCATGGTCGAGCCGGGTTTTTCTCCTCTCCGTGATGACATCAGTGAGTTGTTAAAATTGGGCCTTTTCTTCCTCCACAGTCTATCACCTGCTGCAGTGCAACAACCTCAGTCGTGTAGCAGGCGGGGCCGGCGCACCTAATCAAACAATTCTTGACGCACACACTCACACACTCAGTCACATCGGGGCACACCAGGAGGACCCTCTTAACACAGCCAAACAAATACAAAGAAACACTACACAAAGGGTTGTTACACCTTGTCTTAGGTCGGTCCAGCATCCCTCTTTTTGTTAGGCAACAGAACTTCTACTGCACCATGCAGCCCAACTTCACATCATCAATAAAGACTTAAAATTGTTCTGAAGTGGAAGATGTAAATGATTCATCAAATGGAAACAATCTTAAATGGCTATAAACCATTAATGAAGGTAATCAGTCGTGATAAAAAATAAATTAAAAAAAGGAAAGTCCTGGAATACATGTGAACCTGAATGTGACTCTTATTTTGTCTTGTCTTCATCTCACAAGGTCCC